>CM055095.1:52757835-53295335 GCA_029204225.1 Diphasiastrum complanatum
TGAAATTTTTGAGGTCTTATCTTTTAGCTTGGGACCTAATCTGAAGCTTCTACGTGTATCTGGAAGAAAAAGATCAAAAAAGTTGCCGAGAAGATCAATTTTGTTAGCTAGGTAGGCCTCGTATTGATTATAATGGTCAGAATAAAAAAAAACCTGGGCTGGATCGTATGGAATTCTCATAAAAACATAATGTACAGGAGCAAAAACAGAAGTGGAAAGAATATTTACAAATTTCTCTGTTATTTTGTTTAGCTCCTCTCGGGTAATCAACACTTTTGGTGATGAAACCTGCAGAGGAGCTAGACGAATAACAAGAGGAGGACTGGGTGAAGATTCTCAATCTGAGTCAGATTCTCCAGTATCTGACTCAGAGCTCAGGAAGACACGGGGTCTCTTGGCCTAGATATGTCTAGGAGGAAGGTAAGCAGCTAGCCTTCGAGATCCAGCCTTCTTGGGGATGGCCTTTTGAGAATGACGAAATCCTTTGGCATGATGGTGACACGCTTACCATGCACTGCCAAAAGACAAGTATCCTAAAAAAACTGGGACATAAAATCTTTTGCAGCACCTTGCAAGGCCTGCATGGTTGTCACGGCAAAACGAACATCCAGTCCAAGTGACAGAGTGACATTCCGTACAGATCGGCCGAAAGGAGATCTAGGGATCAACAATTCAGTTGATCTCTGGAGTTTTCTGATCTCCCTCAGCCAGACCTGCTTCCTGCCACGCCTACGGCCAGTACCAAGGGGAACACGAGAATGGGATGGATGTACAGTGGTGATGGCACGAGCAGTGGATTTGGTTTCGGCCATCATTCTCGGAAGAAGAAAATTAACAAAAAGAAGTTTGAACAAAAAAAAAGTGGATCAAAACAGGAAAATTTGCGATGAAAGGGCACTTGAGATCGATACCAGCTGAATATCGGTTTCGAGCGCAAGATCTACAAAGATTATTTGCAGAAAAGAGATGCGCACTCGAAAGCGATATTGCACATCAGGTGATATCAGACTCGAGCGTACTGTGAGAGGGCGGAAGCTTGAAAGATGAAAGAGCGCGCTTGAGAGCGATATCGGGAGCTAAAAGCGAAAATTTTGCGAAAAAATGAAAATTCTGAGGACTTATGTATACGAAATTTTTGCACGTGTGAAAAGACGGCCGAGACACGTGTCGTCAGATGATTAGACCATGTGGAATGTCCGTACTGACAATGATGAGCCAATTATGAGGCCACGTGGGCTGAGACACGTGTGCGAATCCCTAATCGACGCGTGTCATTCTCGCACGTGACAGATGTCAGATCAATCATACTAGGTACAACGCATTTAATTTGGCTAATCACAAGTTGACACGTGTTCCTTCGCCAGTCCTCCACACGTGCGAATTTTTTTTATAAATATGTCTTTTTGGGCTCGGATTTTCATGCAAATTCACGATTGCTTTGTCAGATATCGATTTCAAGCACGCCGCTTGCTCTCATTACATCTCGTTGGCTAATATGCGCCTGGATCCCCAAATATTTTTATTTAATATACAAAATTTTATTGTGTGTCTATAGCTTATTGGCTTGTATAAATTTGCATGCTTTTTGAAATTCTTTTATAATCCGTCGATTTTGTATTATGATGAATCTGGATTCTTCAGTAAAACCATTGGAAAAGTTGCAGTATATAGTTGTTTTTTGTGCTAGTCCCGCCATGTTGTGTACTTTTATGAAATGCCGTTCTTGCTTGCCAATGAGATTTTTCCATTCCTTGCGATGACCATATGCTAAGATTTCCACTATTTCTTGCAAAGAATGTCGAATGATGTCGTAATATGTGCTGCATGTCATAAAAACATAATCTAAATCAGTACCAGAAGTATCTAATTTAATTGCACATATTTGTCTATTGTAGTGTAAAATCAAAATCTTACCATATAATGTGTTATATGATCAACACCCCATGCACTCTGAACTGCATCCACAAATTCATTGGTTGTTTTCTGTATCATTTGAAGATCAGTATTTGAACATTTATCTTTTCTCAAGTATTTCACCATGTTGTCTAAATTTTTCCAAACTTCTACTTTGTGTATACGAGTAGAACCTTTTTCTTCAAAATCTTGAGTTGCTGCAATAATTTCTTTTCAAACCGTGTATTGAACCTTAGATTGTTTTTCAAAATAATTTGATAAAAATCTTCGAGCTTTAGATCCTCCAATGCTCGGCTTGCATGGAATATTTTCTGTTTTACCTGATAACTTGTCATCTTTTTTTTATTTTAACGTGGCCTTTATGTAAGCTTGCTTTGGACAACACATCCTCTAATCTGGAAATAGCTTCCTTTGTAGAAGCCTCTAACTCGGAATTCCATGCAAACAAGATGTGAAGATATATTATTTTTTCTATAATACGCACCTCCGCATGCAATGTACAGATATGAACATTTCGTAGAGGAAACGGTAGTACAGGTTTTCAATTAGGATCTTCTCGATCTCTTGATATTCCTGTACTCCTTGTCATGTCTTTTGCTTTTTTCATGCAGTACAAACAAGGGTGTTTAGAGTAAGCGCCCTGAGATACATTGAACATACATTTTAATGTCTTCAAATCTCTTTACTGTGGCACAAGAAGCTATGTCACATGAACATGGAATCCTTGTATCAATCCAACAAAAGTCAGAGAATTCAAGGAGTCGAAATCAAAAGTAGAGATATTCGAACTACCTGCGAATCCTGTCTCAAAGGCAAGATGACTAGAACACCTTTCAGTAAGGATGTCTATAAAGCAACTAAGGTACTTGAAATTGTGCATTCAGATATTTGTAGACCATTCAGAGTATTGTCGTTGGGTGATGCAAAGTACTTCATTACCTTTATTGATGACTTCAGCAAGTTCGTTGCGGTATACTTTATACATACTAAATCTGAAGCTTTCAAGAAATTCGTTGAGTATACGAATTGGGCTGAGAAGCAGACATGCAATAAGCTGAAGCAGATTTGCACAGATCGTGGAGGTGAGTACATTTCCAACGAGTTCAAAGCTTACTATATCGATCGAGGTATTATGCATACAAAGACTACATCTTACACACCTCAGCACAATGGAATAGCTGAATGAAAAAATCATACACTTATTCTCACAAAAATTCAAATTCAAATTGGTTCCCTCCAATTTTTGAATGGGTTCCCTCCACTTTTTGAATTTCAAATTTATTAGGATAGAATTTGGCCAATAGAATTTGAGGCCAAAGCCCTAAAATCCACTATATATAGTGGTAAATTCGAATCATTTGTACATATTTTCTTCATTTCAATACAAGCAGGTTGGCCCCCTTATGGAATGGATATGGAATGTCCTTGCTCTCCATCTTTCCTCCTCTAACTCTAATATTTTCTTTGGATTTGCTAATTGTTGGATTTGATGCTTATTGGGATTGATCATTCTTATGCTTTTTGTGAGAGAGAAAGGGAGAGAGAGAAGAGTAAGTCTCTTTTTTCATTGTTGTGGATCTAGTGTTAATGGATGTAGTGTTAATGCTTAGTGTTAATGGATCTTAGTGTTAGATATGAATCATATGCATTTGCTGGATTATGAAATATGCTATCGCTCTCCGCAGGACACTAGTTAGTCCTCTTCATCTACTTGATGCTTGTGTGCTTGGATCTAGGGTTGAGGGTAAATAGGAAATGCCCAGTACAATTTGGCATCGTTGTCGGGGAGATTTTTCAGTAATCAGCATGTATTTGATGCATGGATGGATGTTAGCTTTCATTTAGGCATCTTGTTTTGGCATAACAAGGTTAAAGTTGCATTTTAGTGTTAAATTGGGAAAGATCTTGCTTGATTTGAGTGGATTCTCTTGTTTGAAATCTAATTTGATTGTTGAGAAGAAGAAGCCATACAGATCATCATTCTTAAGATCCTTTTGAATCTGAAGAATTTAGAGAAAACAAATAAAATCATTCATTTGTGCCATTTTGGTAAAAAAAAAGAGAGGCAAAATCGTCATTAGTCTTGATAACTTTTTGTTACCTGGCAACTAGCCTTCACCGGGTTGTAGACAATAACGCTTCATATAAAGAATCTTTAGTTTGAAGGGCGAAGGTTACTTCCCAGCTGATTTTCAGAAACAGAACAAAAACCACCCCAAAACCATGAAAAATCCTAAAAAACATAAACCAATCTTCGCTTGTTCTATTGTACCTAAATCTGACCAATATTGTACGGGCTAATATAGATCTAGGATTGAGGGTGGATAGGAAATGCCTAGTACATTGGAGGAGGATAGCTTAGGCACTACAAAAGCTTTGCAATGGAGGGCTTTTCATGTGTTTAATAGAGAAGGAAATGTGGAATGAACTAGATATAAGGAGAAACTAAATGATGTCATAGTGTCCCCTAGTACCAATCTTCGAAGAGTCTAGACACGTAGTTCGGCCAAGAGACCCAGCCACCAAGTTTTTTACAATGTCAAGAAGAGACAAATCCCATGAGTCCAATGACCACGATTCCTACAATGTCAAAAGAAGATTGCAGCCCCATTGCCATAGATGCACCCCAAATTTACATGAATAGGAACCCATTGTGGTCCCCCCAATCTCTTGTTTCTTGCCAACCATTTGTGCTCATGAACCTGCATGGATGAGCTTATAATCCTTTTTTATCAATGTAGCCAAGTCATGATATGGCAAGTCCCACATGCTTATTCATGGTTGTGGTAAATCATACCATTCATTACCTTTTAAAACTTTGAATTTATTAGGATGTTTTACTTATTGAATCGGCTCTCTTTGCATGGAAGGGTTGGTTTTTGATAATGGCCTTCAAATCACATTTAATAGAATTTCTTGGAAGGCATAAAGGGCTGACAAGCTTTGCAACTTGCAAATTCAAGAATCACATTCCCCCACCTTCGACTCCAAGGTAAAGATTGAGTGCCCATCCCATGCCTTTTCACTTGGTTTGGGCACTATTAGTGAAGGGAGTAGAGTCCATTTTCACAAATTTAGTATTCATATTCCACTTGATATTTTAGCCTTTGAGAGGGCCCTTCAACCCACCCTCTCTGCTCCCATGATTTAAAACATTCTATCACTCACAACTTTTTATTTGTTTGTTTTCTATAGTCATCAAGGGCTTGAAACTTCCATAACATCTCAGCTTTCTAAATTGCAACCTTGTTTTCAAGGGGGCCAAATTGAACCTAGGACCTAAGCAACTTTGGATGCTAAGCCTCTGGAATGGCATAATGGGTCCTCTTAAGAGTGTCTTGGCCATGAGAATTTGCACTAAGGGTGTTCTCACACACATGTCCATAGCAAGTCCCTAATTTGACTCTGAACTTGCTATTCAACTGTTAAAAAAAAGTCTTTGGTTTTGTTACTTATGTAGACATACATGAGTAGTTTCTCTACGTGGAAGTCAAATGGGTCCCAACAAATGCCATGTTGTGGCAACTTGAGCTCTCATAATATGCTTTGCATGACATCTCCACTTTTTAAGGGCCTCTACCTTTGTCTAGGTTGGCCATTGGCAACACTCTGCAAATGATTTTTGATGTTGGAATATGAACTTGCCATGAAATTGCATTGGATTTTTGCCATGTTGTGAAGTTGCCCATGCATTCATTATGTATAAAATGGCCTTTTGAAAATCACACGAGTCAATATGCAGTAGAGTTCAAAGCCATCAAGGGCATTCATTTTGTTGTGGGTGCCATTGATGGGAGCCATATTCCTATCATTGGCCCTACATAAAATGCATAAGACTATTAGAATAGAAAAGGGTTTCATTCCATTTTGTTGCAAGTCATAGTGAATGCACATTGTTTAGTGTGGGATTATGATGTTGGCTAGGCAAGCAATATGCATGATTGGTCTTTGTTCAAGCAATCCAAAATCGGCCAAAGGTGTTTGGCGGGTAGATTAGGAAACTACTTTTTGGTTGGGATGCAGTTTAGGGATGCATCTTACCCACCAAGGGATTGGATGCTAAGTCCATTCAAGAGTCAGAAGGATGGTTTTCCAAGGTTGAGTAGAATAGGAATTTTGCACAATATTGATAAAAATCTCTTATGCTTGTGGAATGCCTTCCTAATAGACAATTGTATTGTCAGGTTAGGAAACAAAACCTGGAGACAAATTCATGGTATACCGATGGGTTTTTCATGCTCACCTACTTGGTGTAACTGGTATCTTGCGTTCTTTGAAGCTTAATTTATTAAGAAACTAGCCAAGTTAGGTCTCAGAAAAGATATGAATGTTTTCTGTCACTCGTTTAGATATATTGATGACATTTGCTTCATTAATAATCCCAATACTAATGCGTTTATGGATAAAAATCAGATTAGAAGACCAGAGGACCCTTTCTGGATTTATCCTCTACAATTTCTTGATATTGAAAAAAAGTCTTGTGAAGCAAACACCACTAGTTTTTAAACATTTTGATTACTTTTAATCCTAGCACCGGTGTTTATCAGCTCTCAAAGTTTGATAAAAGAAGAGACTTACCTTTTCAATACTTATAGTACATACATCTGGCTTCCAATAGGCCAGTCTACAACTCGTACAAAGTTATTATCTCCCAGATTATTTTTGCTATGTATTGCTGCAACGATCACAATACTTTTATTAAAGAGGTAGCAATCTTGCTGGACGCTTTTCAAAAAAATGGTTTTATGAGGAAAAAGCTTTGCCTTAACATTAACAAACTGCTTTTGACTAATACTTTTCCAGGTTTGTCCTATGATCTACCACAGTGTATTAAAGGTCTGATGGTGGGCAGTTAGCTATCCCTTATGGGGAGCTAACTGCCCCCTAAGGGATTCACTAGCTGTGGGTCGGTTGGTGATTTCTCTCTCTCTCTCTCTCTCTCTCTCTCTCTCTCTCTCTCTCTCTCTCTCTCTCTCTCTCTCTCTCTCTCTCTCTCTCTCTCTCTCATGGACTCTTCTTTATCAAAAGCTACCACCCTTGATCTTGCTATAAATAAACATATGTGATTTGATGGTCCTAAACTTTGTTGCCAACCCAACCATATATGATACTTTTCAAAAAATATTTTCCCAACAATTTTGGCTGAAAGGGAGCTTCCACGATACTTCCTACAGAACCACTATATGTAGCCTGTTCTTGAATGAGTTTTTTCTATAATACGGTGAGAAGAAGGTTGGAAGATATGCTCATGATAGAGATGGCGCCCTCCTAGCTTGAAGTCATCTACTTCTACTCTACGGTATGTGGTTTTGCTTGTTTTATATCTTTGCTTTCATCTCTTTGTTACATATGAAGTATATCAAGCTTTCTGGGTGATAAACGTGATGGTATGAATCCATTGTCCAGCGATGGATTAGTGAGGGTTCATACACATTTTTTGTATGGCATTTTCATCAAGTAATATCCGCTGTCCAGTGATGGACCAGCGATGAAGCTTGCTCAACTATGGAGAAGCTTGTTGAAGATATATGAGTTGCTGTCCAGCGATGGACCTGCAACAATTTATCTTGAGCAAGATACTCAAAAAATGGATTTATATGGTAAGCTGTCCAGCGATGGACCAGCGAAGAACCAATGCTTCCTTCCACATACTTTGTAAAGCATGATAGTGATAAGTATGCATCACATATGGTAGGTTGAGACAAAGGCTTCTTAATGACCAGCGAACCTGTTTTGCTATCATACTTTTGAATGACTGCTATTTCAAAGGGAATAATACTGTGTCTAAGCACTAACAAAAGAAACTTGTGCTCTTTGTAGCATCGAATATTACTACTATCTTCATTTTTGATTAGGTTCAGTTTTGAACCATAAAGCTATAAGCATTTGCACAGGTATGCACATTAAACCATTCGCTTCAGATTGTATAAGCAATGAATGGTAGGCTCTCCTTAACATGCTTATTATCGCTTTCACAATAGCTGACAATAACGTTATGAACGATCTAAGTCTAAGGAAGGCGAGAGCACTTGAGGGACTAAACATGGCATCCTCACAAGAAACCACTGCTACAATCATTCAGGTATGCGTTTTCCGAACAATTTTTAGATTTTGCAAACATCACCTATGCTCGAAAGGTAAGGTGTCTTTGCACAAATATATTCCATTCTAGGTGACTACTAATAATCCTTAATACAAAATTTAGTTGGTTTCTACTCAGTTCGACTATATCACTTCATAAATAATAAAAATTTTCTACGTATAATGACACCCACGCTGTCCCGAAGCAAGGTTTCTCCTCAAATTATCTTGGACAACATGTATTTATGTAAGATAAACAGTTCTTACAAAAGGATTAGAATGGCATGGATCTGCCCTAATACCTTGTAAAAACCATGAAAACCTCATCAATAAAATGATGCCTATCCGATACAAGGTCTTAAAAAACCAGGGGTTGGATATGAAGTTACGATAAACGTAAGTTCACTTGTACCTACACTATTCAACCATGGCTTGCGCAAATTTATTACCCATTTAATTGTCATATCAGATTATGGTGAGATACGACTAGAAAGCATGGATATGCTCAGGAGTATGGATAGTAGTGCGTGACGTTTCTTAAGTCACCAAGGTTAGAATAGTATGGATTTGCTCTGACACCGGCACACGTGTTCACACCATGTTTAGCAATAAGCAATATATACGGTGAAAACTTTTCATACTTTTGTTGTAAACGAAATGAACTGATACGGACCAATGCCAAAAAATTGAGCAGCATGGTACTCGCCCTGATACGGTACCGGAGGGGCTTGGCCTATTGCTAAAAAATCGTCTTTGTCTTTGGGAAGACTGGACTATGTTTTAAAATGCTATTTATGCTGATAATAGTATAACATGTTTTGGACATGGATAACAACTAACGCTCAGCTATGACACTTGTCTTCCACACTGTACTAATTACTCGTGCGATTTTGTGTTGTGGGATGGTGGCAGGTATCAGTTGGACATTTTGAGAGTGGTTTAGCTATATGTTTCATTTTTGTACTGTATTTTACTTTTCAGCTTTATTGTACCTTGTTGGTTTATGAATAGAGGCTTCAAAGGGTTTGGATGTGAAATTGTGTATCTCTCTCTTTTGCGCGTGTGCGCGTGCGCACACACACATGTGCACGTGTGGTTCTAAGGAGCAGAAAACGGGACCATGTGAAAAGGGGGGGGGGTGCAACAGCATTGAACGGGCCTGCCCAGTGCTCGGGAAACCTCTCTCATTTCCCTCGAATATCCTATATCTTTTAATGGATATTGGCTTTTGAAAAATAATGCCTTCTAAAACCTTCAACTCAAAAATGTTGCATTAAAAAATCCTACAAGTATCAACAAAGACTTCTGTCTATTTATAGTAGCTAGCCTTCTTTATAATAGTGCATCGATTGAAACTAATTATGATCTCGTAAATTATATTCATCATAATACAATATTTTCATAAATCTCAAAGTCCAACAATTATTTTCATGGTACAATGTGTTATAAGATTAGAAATTAGCCATGTATCAATAGGTTACAAACGTAACTTATATAAAAACTTGTGTAGAAGATCGAGCACCTGCATGGCAGAACTTTCCCATTTCAAAATTTTAATTTGATTTTTTTTCAGAAATATTAATATATTGTACATGCATCCTATATATTTAAAAGCTAGCAGTTTATAATCCTACATATTTTCTCCTAAACATAAAATTTCCTATCAAATAAAATTTTTATCGTTTTGAAGAAAGCAACATAGGGACTTGCCATTAGTCTAAAACCACCCTAAATTACTCGTGAGTCTCATTTTTCTCTTTTTCAATGAGACTCACTAGGATCATGCATGAACTGAATTAATCTACCAAAACAATAGCTTAGATTTGGTCTTTTGATCGTTAGACTCTATAAGAGATCCTATTAGCTTTCTATAGAGTGTAATGTCCTTGAAGTATATTTCATTACCTCTTATAGTTAGCTTTCATTCCATAGGTGTAGAAACAAATTTGCATTCATCCATACGAAAGCTTTTGGGAATATAAGAGTTAGCAAATATACTTCTCTTGACAAATAAAAGTAGTTTTGAAAGTCCTACTCACTTCTATTCCTAAGATATACTGCAAGTATCCAAGATCATGACCCTCAAACTCATTCTTGAGAGCTATCTTGATATCATCTATATTTTGCTTATTACCACCACTTAAAATAATGTCATCCACATAGATTAAAAAACAGCCAGATTGAGTTGGTAGCTCCTTTCCCATGCGCTGAAGTAAGCATCCTCCCACTACACCTACATCTCAGTTCCCTCTCTCTCTCTCTCTCTCTCTCTCTCTCTCTCTCTCTCTCTCTCTCTCTCTCTCTCTCTCTCTCTCTCTCTCTCTCTCTCTCTCTCTCTCTCTCTTTTGGGCTGTTGAAGACGACTGTGGGATCTGATGGGGCTCGAGATTGGACTTGGGAAGAGTCCCGATGGCCTCAAGTAAAGGGAGAGAGAAGGGGGGGTAGGTAGTTGTAGTTGTGTTGTTTGTTTTTTATTTTTTCTCCTAAAAGTTAATTGTGTGGCTTTCTACAGTCATTGGTTTACAAAATTTTAAAGGCAATTACTAGTAGTTAAACAATGTCTTGCATAAGTTATCATTTTGTTTATTTGCCTATACACTTGTAAGATTATTGGTATAATTTTTTAAAGCATGAATTGTCATAAAAATAGAATTTTTATGAACATTGCTTTTATATAAACAGTTATAACCGGAATAATCTTGTAATTAATGAAATTTTTCTCAGTTTACTAGGCATATGACAATTGATGAAGTTCCCTCTATGGGGAATGATTTTTCCGTTCCACCAAAAATTTGCCCAATTTCACCCGATGGGGGTGTCCCACTTGACTCAAACTCATTGCTTCACACCTTAAGCAAGGCTTCAGTGTTGTGACTTTACCTATGACACTTTGTACATAACGAAATTTGTATTTAGCATGATAAAAATTATTCACAAGCAACAACTATAATAATGGCCATAAAGGCATTGTCTTATTTTTGTGATGGACATAGATATCCCAACAATGCATATAAAATCATTTTTGTTAAGAGAGATATAGCTATAAAATATTGGATTATGTTCTTGAAAATGTATCCAAAAGATCATCTGCTTTAGTAGTGTACGCAAGTTACATAGAGTTGAGCACAAGAAAATTGATTGAGCATCTGGATCTATATGAGAGGTGACAATTTCTTTATGACCATACTGCAAAATTGACTTTTAATATTGATGAGAAGACGTAACTTTTAAATTATACACGACCTTCTTTTTATAATGATGATGAAGTTGAACTGTTTCTCCTTACATGTTGAAATGCCTTTTTGAATGAAATGAGATTTGCCAAATATTTGATTTGATATCTAAATTGTGCTCTTCTGTAGAACCATTGAAATAATTGATATTAGTAGCATCCTTTTGAATTATATCCTCCATGATGAAAAGCTCCTCTTGTTTGCCAATGCGATTTCTCCATATCTTGGGAAGACCATATGCTCACACTTCCATATTCTTTTGTGAAAAATGTCATTTGGTGTAACAAAATATGCTGCAACCAATAAAATGCATATATTAGAAATCAAATATATGATTATGATGTTTTGATATATGTTTGGTCTACAAAAACAAATATCGACTTACCATATAGTGAGTAACATGATCCTCCCAACATTTTCTACTGAAATGTATCACAATATTTTTGTAAACTTGCAATGTCGTTTTCAAATAATTTCTCTTTTCACATTAGTACGCCAATCAGATTGTTGAGATTTTGCCACATTGCATCTTTTCAATCTTGTGTTGCCCGTATTTTAAAAGTTATTTGATGTTGCAACAATGTCTTTCCAAACATTATATGTCATGATAGGAGGCTTTCCAGTGTGATTGGACAAAAACGTTCTAGCTTTTGCACCACTAATAGATGGCTTATTTGGATCGTTCTCTAATTTACCTGATAGTTTTTCACTTTTTTCTATTTTCACATTCCACTTGTGCAAACTTGCTTTTGAAAGTACTTTGTCTAATATCTCAATTCCAATTTTAGAGGCCAATTTAGGTTTGGTATTTCAAACAGACAATAAATGATTATAAATTAAATTTCCAATAATTTGTACCTCAACATGGAATGTGCGTATGTGAACATTGATCAATAGAATTGACAACACAGGCACAAACTATAATCACGATAGCTTATTTATGATCAGTCGATGCCGACTATTGAGAGAGAGAGAGAGAGAGAGAGAGAGAGAGAGAGAGAGAGAGAGAGAGAGAGAGAGAGAGAGAGAGAGAGAGAGAGAGAGAGAGAGAGAGAGAGAGAGAGAGAGAGAGAGAGAGCGAGAGAGAGAGAGAAGAAGAAGAAGAAGAAGAAGACGAACGACTACTCCTGAAACTTAACTTGATTGTTGTTGAAATGAACTAATCTACAGATCTATTGATAGTTGTTGATGGCTAACAGAATGAGCCATTATGCACATGGCAAGTGCCACATGGAGCTACAAGTTTGGACTCGAAATATGTAGTGGATAAGACTCCACTATCAAATCTGTTGAAGTCGTTATTTGAAAACCCTCGACAATTGATTTGACATCGTGGCGACAATACATGTAAGCAGTCTCAAAACCTTCGACACTGTCTCGATAATGTGAGTAAAACTACAGAGTAGTTCCACATTACAAAATGATTTAAGGAATGAAATCTAACAACCCCTCTTAATGTGAACTCATAAAAATCAAAGTATTCAGTTGAGCATGCTACTAAACTTAGAATGATTGTCGAACGATAATGCTTTAGAAAATATATCCGCTGTCATGAACTCTATTCTACAAAAGATTAGAATGATTTCCCTTTCGAGTCCTTTTTCTCTGATGAAATGTTACTAAATTATCTCAATGTGCTTGCTATGGGAATGATACCTAGGACTAATAGATAAAGCAATTAATGTACTCTGATTGTAGCAAAAGACGGAAATTGCTTGTAACTAACTAAGATTGATGTCCGACAATAGATGCCTTAACCAGGTAGCTTCTTTTGTAGCATGTGCGGTGGCAATGTCTTCGGTCTCCGTCGAAGATAATGCAGTCAAATGCTACTTCTTGTTGTTCCAAGAGACAAGACCTTTGTTGCATACAAAGACATATCCAGATTTCTAATGAATGAAACCTAGATTTGACATGTATTGGCTTAGAGTACTAATACTAAGTGATTAAGCAATGTCAGCTCCAGTACATATCATGGCATACGTGAGAGAACCGATAATAGAATGATAAGGATACTATTTCATTTGCTCGACTTCTTCGAAAGACTCTGTGATCTATCTAAGACAATACTCTGGAAGTTAGAGAGAAAGATTGAATAGAGCACTGTCTCTCGCATTAATTCATAGAGTCAATGGACAATTAGTCGATTAGCTATGTGCTATTAAATATATACACATGGTAGCTATACAATTAAAATAATGCTTAATCAATGCATTTACAAGGTTGATTAAAGCGCTACATTCTATTGTTGATAATCGCTATCTGATAGATTCTTATTCTGTTCGGAAATTGATCAAGGTTGAAAGATGGCCGAATCAAATTGAATCGTTGAAATCGAGATCGATAGCTGATGGTCGAATCATACTTCGACAATAACGATGGTCGATAGTCATTTAGAGGTTTGATACAGATTTCCATAGTCGAATAATGTTGACTTAAATTGTCATTGTCGATTTGATATTTCATCGTGGTCGATTAGATATTTTGTCGAGCAGACACTTGTCAGCAATTTCTGTGTACTTTTGTAGATTGTTCGACAATTTCTTGTATTTTTGCAGATTATGCGATTGTACAAGTGCTTATATACAATAGGTGAATGGATCTAGATAATTTAGCTATAGGATAAGGGAGGCAGATGTTGGAAAATAAGTTGTACATCAGCTGAATAACTATTTGATTACGATAGTTCAAAATTATGACTTATATTCAATACCAATAGTTTGATAGTCGATAGCAGAAACAATAGCTAATGTAATGACAAAACTGAATATGAAGGGGGACGGTGGTTGACGTCGCATATGTAGAATTAACAAAAGGAGAGGTTTGTGTTCCACAATGAATCTCTCGAAGTTGTGTTATTTTTGTTTTTTATTTCGGGGAGGGGGCTGCGAGGGGAGAGCAACTTGAAACCCAACAACACTGTTATTTTTTAAAAATTTGTTACGTTTGCATCGCCTGCCTAGTACCCTTACAAAAGTTCATGACAACTGGGTGTGGTAGTGGTGCACGTCAAATTCAGCTTGCTACCCTTACAAAAATTCAAGATGGCATGGCATGACACCGGGATGACATACGTGTGGTAGGCGTGCACCAACCTTAACAAAATTTTAAGATGGCATGGAATGAGAGCGGGTTGACATAGGTGTGGGTGAGAATCATACATTGTCTCTTCAAAGTTCGAACTCCCAAGTAATCAACACTCAAAGTCTCAAAGGAAAGCAATATATTGTCTTTTCAAAGTCCCAAGAGAGCTGACTCCAAATATTCAGGAGGTTGACTTGATGGTCCCAAGGGTTCCTCCACATATTCCGGCCCCCCTCATGACCAACCCCACCCTTGCTCACGAGGCGCACCGACCCCTTTTCTTTCTTTCTCTCTCTCTCTCTCTCTCCTTTTTTCTCGACCGCTCTCCCTCCCTCTCCTCTCTCCTCTCTCTCTCTCTCTCTCTCTCTCTCTCTCTCTCTCCTTTTTTCTCGACCGCTCTCCCTCCCTCTCCCTCTCCTCTCTCCTCTCTCTCTCTCTCTCTCTCTCTCTCTCTCTCCTTTTTTCTCGACCGCTCTCCCTCCCTCTCCTCACCCCTCTCTCTCTCTCTCTCTATCTCTCTCTCGCGCATGCACACGCACACCCACATCTTTGTACGATCTCTGACTCCTGTGCTTTACGGAGCACTCCAACTCACTGCGGGGATCCATTTCAGGCATTTATGTATCATCCTCCTCCTACTCCGACGGTCCTGCTCCTTTCCGCCACCTCCTCTCCAGCTCCTCATCATCAACAGCATCATTATTCGTCATCCAAAAAGTTTTAAGTCAGTATTTAGTGTGTGTCCTGTAGTGATTGTAATCTCGCTGGCTGCGAGAAACCCACGTGAAGTTTTGATACTTGCTTTCTTGTCCTTCACTCTGCCAGATTTAAACTTGAACCTACCGGTTCTCATCTGCTGTGCAGCAGTTGCATCAATTCTCATCTGTTGCATCAAGGAATCGGGAATCGGGATGGGCTGCTATCATGATGATGCTCTGCTATTTTAATTAGCAGGGAGCACTGAAATGCTTTTTTCTTCTGTTGGCCGCCACCTTCTACTCACATTTGTCCTGTTCCTTAGTCTGGTTTTTTTCCGTTGTTCCTACTCGCCTCTGAAGATTCCTTGCCTTTAGATAGAAATATATGCAAATTGCAATCTGCAAATTGCGGTTACTCGTGACTCGTGAGCATAGCATAGTAGATCACTCTGGAGTGGCCTCAGATCCAGGAGTACTGTATGCATATCCATACCCCAGACGTGATTGACTTACAGCTGTAGTCGCGTGTGCTTTCTTTTCTAGTATACATTTGAGAATAATACTCAGATCATATATATATTGTCGTTGGCTTAAAAGTGCAAATCCAAACGGATTACGATAGCTTGTATGTTCGAGCAGCATCTCGGTTGCTACTATATCACATTTGGGTGAGTACTTGCTAAACACCCTTCCAATCATAGTTCCGCTAAAATTATTTCTCAAACTCGCGGAAAATAGGTACATAAGCTTTTCTGAATCTCGAGGTGTGCGTTGGTCCAAGGAATGAATTTTATGAATGCCATGAAACGTTTCCCGCTATCTAACATGCTTTGGATAGTTATTCTCAGTGATTTGGAATTTGAAGATAGTAAACTTTTTTGTGGCTTTGATTTAACAGAAATTACCCTGTTGGTATTTTAGGCGAAGTCATCGACCCAAATAGCTTTTTGCTAGCTGGCTGCAATATGCTAGTGGTAGCCAGCAAGAAAGATTTAACTTAAATCTTATTGTTCTCTCAGGAAAATAAGTAAACTCACATTTTTAATACGCGTGAATTCAGACCTTAGAAGTGAAAGAAGAACAAGATGAGTTGCAACGGCTGTCGAGTTCTTCGCAAAGGATGTAGTGACAAGTGTATTTTGCGTACATGCTTAAAATGGATTGATTGCGCGGAAGCACAAGCGCACGCTACGCTGTTTGTTGCCAAATTCTATGGGCGTGCGTGCCTGTTTAGCTTTATCCATGGTGTGCAGGAAAAGCAAAGACCAGGTAAATTACAGTCTGGAATCTGGATTCTGCTTGTCTCCTCAAATTTTCATAGTGAATTAAATTGAAACATTTTCTGTTATGAGTCGTGACTGATCTGAAGCCATTTTATCAATCTCTAGTAAGAGAATTGACAGTAGTATGCTTTTCTGTTTGCAGCACTCTTCAAATCTCTTCTCTACGAGGCCTGTGGAAGAACTATTAACCCAGTTTTCGGGGCTGTGGGGTTACTGTGGTCCGGAAAGTGGGATGTCTGTCATGCTGCAGTTGAAAAGGTTCTCAGAACGGGTTCGTTGCGCCAAGTGCCGCAAGCTGCAGTTTCACAAAGCTCTGAGAAAGTACAGAGCTCTCCACCCAAAGCTCAATCTACTTTGAAAAGAGTAACTAAGAATGTGTCTTATTATCCCCATTTGGTTCCTCCGCTATTTGAGGACGTACAAACAGATAGTTTGAGTGGTGATGCGCACCATACTGTACAGCAGCACGAAAGTTTTGATATTTGCCAGCAAAAACAAATTGGTAGGCTTGATGCTAACTTGCAACCACGAATCAAACTAGAAGAGACTCCTTCCTCGACTCTTAGTCAAAGGACTTTCTCAAAAGAAGAGCATGACGAGCTGTTTGCTGAGTCAAACGCTTCAAGAAAACGACTACACAGCTGGACTGAGAGCTCATCAGATATAGGTTGCGTGGCGTCGACAAGAGTGCGGATTATAGAAGGAATCACTGGAAACTATGCAAGTACTCCTTGCAAGATCGACGCTCTATTTCCAGTTCAGCAGGCTAAGTCAATTCCTACAGACTACATAGATTTGAATTTAACGTTAAGCTCATATGGTGCTCCTTCTTATGAATCAAGATTGGGAGTTAAAACTCCTCTTCCTTGCGTCTCAGTGTGCTCTGAAAGCTCAACGAGTGACTTATCTTCTGCAGATATCACTTTTACACCAATGACACGAGACGCTAATGCCAACAATCATAAGCTAGAACTTAATTCCCTTTTTCAAGCTGATACTTAAACTGTGACTTTGATAAGTGTAATTCTTTGCCACACCCTTAGTAGCCGAGTTGGCGACGTTGTTGTGCGTTCACTAAGGAGCAGGCTTCAGTAGGGACCGCTGCGGAATTTGGATAGGTGGGAGCCTTGTGCTTCAATCTTCAGTAGGTCTGTAATGTATACTCATGCACGGTGTATGAGTTGAATATAATGGAAGCCATCGCTATCAAATATAAGAAACAAGCACTGGACTAGAGAAACTAGATTGATGTAAAATGCACCATTTGAGGCAACATAATCATGCTCTCTTTCTTGTGAAACCTACATGTTCTCTTTCTATTGCAATCATTTTGTCAACTTTTTCGAAAAAATCGAAATGCTTCAAATTATGCTTGTTAAACTCTCTGCCTTGAGTATGTTAATTTGAGATCTTGGGAATGTAAGATCATGACTTATATTTGTTGTTCAGCATATATATATATATGAAGTATCAAAGGTGCAGCATGATGTGTCATAAATATTTGCAAATTAACTGTAGTGTCCTACTGCTAATTTGAATTTAATTTTGGGACAAATCTAACTCATGAAATATCAACTTTTTAATGGTGTGATCCATGAATATTGAGTTTCTTACAGCAATTTCCTACTGATTTGATGTTGTCCTTGTGTTTAGAAGTTTAGCAGTTGACTTTCATATTTCATTTTATAACATTATGGAGTGATTTTTATCAAGGCATAGTCTTCTAAATTATTCTCTACTTTTAAAATGAATACCTTTACATCTGATGCAAGGGTTATTCAATTATGGCTAAGTTTAACAGCCTTTGCCATAATTCTATGGCCGTTTTACTGGTGCAAGAATTTAGTCCCCAAAACTTAAATTTCTGAAAAATAAATTTGTGATGCTCCACAATATTCCTCTCAACATTTTTGTCATAGGACATAAAAGGTACTCGAGGAGTGACTAAGCAAGGAGTAGCACAAGGTGAGGAGGACTCTCTATGCGACATACCCGTGCATGGGAGACCAACTCTTCTAGACCATCCCCATAGCAAGACCCATCTAGGAGGCTCCTTTCATGAGGGCGCCACTACATCACATTTTAGGTTGTAGGATGTTTTGGGAAGATACCCAAAATTACACTAAATCTTGCCAAAATTGACGCTACCATCAATAGATGAGGTGATTGTTGACCATTACATAAAGTCCCAATGTTAAAACGACATTTTGTTGATTTGTTAATATTACTTTTTCTTTTTTATTTCACTTTTTATGTACATGCAGACGTGTCCAATTGTTTCTTGACATAGTGGCTTCTACGTAACGTAACATTTTGAGTCCACATGCATAACTTTTTAGTGGTAAGTTTGATTTCAACGGAGTTTGGTGTGATCCAATGATATCTTACATGGGATACTTCCAAGCTAATAATAGTATGGTTAAAAAGTTATGTGAAGTCAAAGGTATTAGTTGAAAATAGGTTTTAAATATTGTAATAATACAAAAGGGATATTTGCACTAGTTATTATAAGGCCCTTTTGGTGCTCAAAACTCCCCTAATGAGTTACCATTTTTCACCAGTCCAGCAGGAACTGCTATATTGTGCCAGATTTGCAGAGTCAAATGAAGTTCGCAATGTAGCCGGTGACCAAATATATATATATATATATATATATATATATATATATATATATATATATATATATATATATATATATATATATATATATTGTATTTATCTATGTATATGTGTATTGTATTATATTTATGATTGAATTGATAGAAAGATAGGTAGTTCTATCTTATGGTGGGTGGATCAATCATTTCTTTTATGGACCTATGTATTGAAACGTAGATAACATTAGGACATTGATGTGTTTTTCGTAGATTATATGTATAGAAAAGTGGATTAAGATGTATAAACCATATAGAAATTGCTTGATTTAACAAGATGATGGATGCACGTTCAAATTAATATGTGTTTTCACAATTGAATCGGTGTACCATTTTAATTTAGCAAATTAAGCCCATTAATATTTTATAATATATACGAGGGACATGATTGATAGGTAAAAATGAATTTGTTTTCACATTATTTGAAAAGAATGAAACAATGTATGTGGAGCCATGATCAATATTACTTTGGTAATCTGAAGTACATATATGTGTAAATAAAATTCATAAATGTGGTATTGCATTGGCGTCATGCGACAAATCCGCCATACCTTAAGAGTTTATTATCCAAATATGTCCTCACTAGATACAACAACAAAAATTGGTGGTTTCCCATGGCTATTCCGACATAAAATCACAAGGAATCATTTCTTCAACTTTGAGCCTATGTCGGAGGATATGTTGAAAATTGTATCAAAAAATACGTTGAGAATGTTCTCTCGCAATTCGACACGACAATTTTTTACAAATCTTGATTTTCGACCACCAGCATGGCACCAGATTGATTTTTGATTAGCCGTCAAGTTCTAGGCTAAAAGCATGATTTGGTGGTACAACATGGACTGTCAAGGACCACTACCTTTTTTGAGTAGAAATGCACTCAAAAAAGGTTTATTGTTTAACATTCTAAAGTGGGTCCACTAGAGTTGAAGAGTTCAAAAACCTCAAGTTCGTCTTATCATTAGATGAACTCCTCATTTAGGATTGCTTACAAATCAAGTTAGATTTCTTAAGATCTTTATGGAATCTTGTGAATGGTGGAGTTAATCCCGAAGATAAACTTAAAATTTCCCTAATGTCTTTGATTGGTATTGTACAAGATTGGTTTTATAATCAAGACTTGAGAAAATGATCTAATTGGGAAGTAGTTAAAGCTGGACTGGTTACAAGGTTTAAGTCCATGAAGCTCCTGAAAGACTCTTTTTTTCTATTAAGTAAAATCAAAATGTAAAAAGAAAAAAAATGTTACATGATTATATTGAAAGTATCAAGCATCTTTGATCGGAATGTGAACCTGATATCTAGAATGATGAGGCTATGGTTATGTGTTTTTTGGTCGGATTGCCAAAACGAATCCGATGTGAGCTCACATTGTGAACAATATCAGACATGAGCTCAAACATTGTGAACAATATATGACATTGTAGCAAACAATGGATGAAATTATTTGAAAGAAGACGAAGTTTCATACGATGAGCCGCATGTTGGAATTTTGCCATACAATGTACGGAAACCGACCACAACTTGTATTATGATAGCATAAAATAATATCAATTTGACAGCTTAATTAATGATGGAGAAGTTTGAAAAATTTGGCCAGAAGCAGCAGTTGTAGTTGGATAAGATGCAAGCGCAGTTTGATGCAAAGCTGAAAGCCTTGGAAGAACAACATGCAAATATTGAAAAGGTGCTGAGACATTACTCAAAGTTTTTTCTAGAAAAGAGAATGTCTGGTGTGCAATCTGTGCGAGTAATCACACCATGATCGAGTGTCCACCTTTGAAGAGGCGAATGACTAATACTCATTGTCATCTATGCAACTCAAATGGACACGAAACTGCTTTTTGTCCTCCGATTATTCAACAAAAATATCAAAAGTGTGGTTTTCACAAAGGATAAAAAATGGCCAGCTAGGACACGACTTATCATTAAGGGATATTAGAACTCAAAATAGGCCCTTTGTAAAGATGCTTTTTTTTTTTTTTACTTTGCACGCTTTCAACGCTTAAGTGGCCCAATCAATTGTGTCCATCTATGTCAAACTGTAACAGTGGTTGACGGACAAAAAATGTTTTTGCCCTTCCCTGCCAAATTTTGGTGATTTTCAAAAATCCCGCAAGCCAGAACAAATGATTGTGATTGGACCACAAGTACTGCCCAAATACTCTTTTGCTGCCCGTATTTGTACACTTGAGGTTGATTTGACGTCAATAGTCATAAACTATAGCTAACTAATCAGATAGAGCCATACAACACTGATTGTTGCATGGAAGTATAGAAGGGCTGATTTGTAGAAATTGTAGATTTTGAAGCAATCTTCCAAGCCATATGATCTCCTTTACTGCCGATGTTGATGCAATGTATTCAGATTTTGTAGATGACAACGAAATGCATTTTGGCTTTCTGCTGTTCCATGAAATGGCTCCTCCTGCAAGGAAACAAATATACCCAGATGTGGATTTTTTGGTATCAATGTCTCCTACCCAATCAGAATCTATGTAGGTAACAAGTGTAACTGCAACAACATCTGTAATTTAGTTATAGCACAAAGTATAGTGCTTCGTCGCTTGAATGTACCTCATTAGTAGTTGTAGAGCCTTCCAATGTTGTAGGCCTGGATTGGACATATATTGCGACAATGTTCTTACAGTATAAGCTAGATCAGGATGTGTGTAGATCATAGAGTACATTATCAATCTGATGATGGACTGATAAGGATATCTTATCATTGCTCTCTGCTATCAGTTCATTGCTGTCATTTTGCTTTTTTTTGTCTTTTGTTCGAAACATATTCTTGCATTCTACAAACTTGATCTCGATCATCTATTGTAAAATATGAGGACACATACAAGGAAGTGCAAAGCCGCCTCTAAGGCCACTGTTGAAATTCTGAGACATCGAGCGCACCTCCTAGCATACACAAGCGATTTATGTGAGGATTTACAATGAACAATTTGTGTTAAAATTAATACTATCTGTTTTGTAGGAAAAAACAAAATGGATGAGTACCCGATCCTGCAAAAGTTCTGTTACTCAGCCGAGGAGCTTCATGAAGAGTATGGCTTGAGCCTAGAGGGCAAACTTGCAAAAGACCTCCTAGACACTGATCTGCCAGACAGTCAGTGGCTAATAGTCTTCAGATTGAGATATAGAAAAAATGTTAAGATATATCTTAACCAACTACATCCACAATTTGTGGATGACTGCCATCTGTTGTTCCACAAGCTCTACCAAGCTCCTCCCTCCTGTGGCGAAATCATAGCCAGATTCGCCAAATCCTATGCCTTTGAGCACTGCAAGGCCGCCAAATTGGACCTGCCTATCACAAGATAGCATGGGCGAGATTTGGTGAGAATGTGATTGCAATGTGTAGTAGAAAGATGGATGGCCTTCAGAAAAAGCTGGTAAATTGGAGCAGGGCTAACGGGCTTGCTCAAAGTGGCAGCCATAAGTTGGAGACAAGAGCACTCCAACAAGTTTAGAGGTGAGGACAGTGTGTCCCACGATGCTTTGTCCACTCCAGGATATATGCCTAAGGTGGAGGCGATGAATCAGAGAGTCGCAGAAAGATCAGGGAGGATGCTTGCAACGCTGTTAGAATTAAAGGATAGCATTAAGAAGAAGAAGAAAAAACTGCTAGTCAAGCAGGGTGAAAACGCGGTCGTCCAAGTAATCAAGGACGAGATTCATGAGCTGGAGAAACGCCTGGTTGAGCTACGGACACCGACTCCTCCCAATGAAGAGGAGATAAAAGAAGTGGATGATGAGCTCAATTTAATCAGGCACAAAGTTAAAAAAGGTTAAAGTGCAAGAGGATGCCCAGTCCCTCAGAAGAGAGGTTGTAGAGGAGGAGGTAAAATTTTTAGTAGTCTTCTTTTTTCTATTTGGTACTTTTCGATCTTTTGAAACTTATGAATGCGTTGTGGTCATTATAATGAAACATTTGGAAATTTTAATAATTTTCATGTTGTTTTTTTGGTACTTTTAAGATTTTTTTGGGTACTTTTGATACTTGTGGATTTGCTTTTTTATACTGTTTGGCATTTTCTATGCAATGTTTGGTACTTTTGAGATCTTGTTTGATACTTTTGGTATTTTTGAATTCATTTTTTTATTCTGTTTGGCACTTTTATGTTTTGTTTGGTAGTTTTTTGAAAATTCTTGATAGTTTTGAAGCTAATGTATAATATATACAGTGTTGGCTATTGTTTGGTACTGTTGTTTATTGTTCACTTTGTTCCCAAGATCCCACTTGGTGGATGGGGCAAACTATATCCACACCCTTGGGTTTTACATTGCATGTGGTGAGTCTTTGGACTCCACCTTTTTTCTCGGATCATTCATGTTTTCCTGTAGGCATTCTTACCATCCATTATATTTCGTTGTGACCATAAACACCAAAGACTTTTGTGTGAAACCAGGGTGCAGCGAGAAGATCCCCGAGGAGGCCAGGGCTTGGGCTCACAAGGGGCTTGGAAAGAGTAAGTTTCTTTTGGTGCTGATTGCTTTGCTACTCTTGGAGTATTCCAACAACGATATTTGTTACTCTGGAGAACTCTAGATTTAGACTTATAACACATTTCCGAGTCTTTTCATGTTTCAAAGTACCACCTTTGGTTTTCTATTTGT
Organism: Diphasiastrum complanatum; assembly: GCA_029204225.1. Classification (NCBI taxonomy): domain Eukaryota; kingdom Viridiplantae; phylum Streptophyta; class Lycopodiopsida; order Lycopodiales; family Lycopodiaceae; genus Diphasiastrum; species Diphasiastrum complanatum. The sequence continues at coordinate 52,781,412 of CM055095.1, forward strand.
CAATTTTGGTATGAAAGGCGGTCTTTAGTTTTAAACTGATTGGCCCTACTTTAGCAATAATTGGTTTTAGAAGTCTTAACTAATCAATATAAACTATTGATCTTTTTCTACACATCGATTATGTGAGTTAATGGGTAATATGGCATAACATATTGAAAGTACATATTGGGACTTTTGGTTCTTCCCTTAATTTGAGAGCTCAAATTTGACAAATTTTTTAACTATTTTGCTAACATAGTAGTACACTCCATACCATTAGAAGATGATGCAAAGCCAGTCCAAGCAAAACCTTACCACTGTAATCTACTTTATAGCGAGAAAATCAAAGAAGATATATAAAGATTACAGCCTGCGGGTTTGATTAAGGAAATAGAGCACACAACATGGTTATCTCCCATAGTGATGGTTCCCAAGAAGAATGGTAAGTTAAGGATATGTGTGGACCTAAAAGAACTGAATAAAGTCACAAAGAAAGACCACTTTCCTTAAACATTAATCGATGCTATATTAGAAGAAATGGCAGGAGCTGAGGCAATAATTTTTTTGGATGGTTTTAGTGAATTTCTTATTCAATTAGATCCAAAAGACATCATAAGACTGCATTTGCCACAGAGTTTAGTACATATGCATATCAAGTAATGCCATTCGGACTCTCTAATGCTCCATCAACTTTTCAAAGAGTAATGTAGTTTGCATTTAAAGATTTACTGCATAGGATTTTAGAAATCTATCTGGATGATATCGGTGTTAATCGAAATCTTGTGATCATCTTGATTGTCTTGAAAAGATTTTAATCCAATGCAGGAAATATGAAATCTCGTTGAACCTGCAGAAATGTCAAATTTGGGTAACACACGGTGTTGTCTTAGGATATATCATATCTAAAGATGGTATATCCACGGATCCAGCTAAAGTGAAAGTTATTCAAGACATGCCACTACCAGCCAAAATATTAGAACTCAAAATAGGCCCTTTGTAAAGATGTTTTTTTTTTTTTTTTACTTTGCAGGCTTTCAACGCTTAAGTGGCCCAATCAATTGTGTCCATCTGTGTCAAACTATAACAGTGGTTGACAATAACAAGTGTAACTGCAACATCTGTAATTCTATTATAGCACAAAGCATAGTGCTTCGTCGCTTGAATGTACCTCATTAGTAGTTGTAGAGCCTTCCAATGTTGTAGGCCTGAATTGGACATATATTGCGACAATGTGCTTACAGTATAAGCTAGATCAAGATGTGTGTAGATTATAGAGTACATTATCAATCTGATGATGGACTGATAAGGATATCCGCTCATCTCCTTCTGTTCTGCATTAGTTTTAGAATGCATGTCTTTGGATAGCTTGGATCATGGATCCATTGGTGTGTCTATCTACTTACAGTCCTCCATGTCATATCTGCAAAGTACATTGTTCAGATATGCTTCCTGGCTTACAATAATCCTTCTTCTTGTGCAATCTCTAGTGATCTCCATACCAAGTAGGTAATGAACTGGCCCTAAATCAGTCATTTTAAATTCTTGTGACAATAGAGACTTTGTCTTGTGTATAACTGAGTTGAGTTGCTGATGATTAAAGATCAATCATCGACATATAAAGCTATTATCACATAGCTTGAGCCTTTGTTCTTGAGGTACACATTTGAGTCTACAAAGCATGAAGTAAAATCGTGCTGCAACAAGAAGTGATTAATTCGTTCATACCAGGCCCTAGGAGCTTGCTTAAGGCTGTAAAGTGCCTTCTGCAATTTGCACAACCATCTTCATGATAAGTCCGCAGAGGATCTTGTTCGATGATTCTACTTGTCCGATGCAGTGTGGGTAATAGGGTGTACTTTTCCTATGGACAACCAGATAAGTAGATAACAAGTGAGTGATAGTCTCATTTGAAAATGCGTTCCGCAATCACTCACAAATTTTAGCAGGCACTCAAAATGCACCAAGATGTTCTCATACAGAAATTTAGCAGTGGAGTTGGTATCAGCTTTTCTCACTACTTTGGCTTCTACCCATTAGTCAAGTAGTCGATGGCTACAATGATATAGTGAGCTTGCAAGCCACAGGCAGCTGGACCAATAGGGCCGACATAGTCAATTTTTCAAACAACATTTTAGCCAAAATAGGTCTTAACAACATTCTATTCTTTCCCTGGGTTTGGTTGATGAACCGTTGGCACACGTCACACATTTTAACTTGATAGTGAATATCTCTGAACATTGTGAGCCACCACAGGCCGTGTTGCAGCATTTTTCTATTGGTAGCTTTGGCAACAAAGTGTCCTCCTCCTATTCCTTCGTGGGTGATACCTACGACATGGGACACTTCGTGTGGTAGGACACAGCGGTGTATGATTCCATTGTTACAGATGCGAAAGTTGTCCTGCTATCAACGTGAAAGGGACACATTCAATGATTAACCTTCATCATTCTACCTTGCTCATCACTCGTTGGAAGGTGCTAGGACCGTTGCACAATCCAAATGGCATCACTCTGTAGGCATATGTTTTCCACTCACTGGAGAAAGTAGTTTTGTGCTGATCTTCTGGGGCTATCTACTCTTGATTATAGCCACTAAACGGATCTACAAAACTATAGGCTTTTGCTCCTCTCCTTCTACATCTTCTCCAACAAATACCATATGACTTTCCTCTCCTTTCTCCGCTAGATCTATCTCTTTAGTTTCGGCTGGACCTTCATAAATGTTGGCTCCTTGGGAGATGTCTTCTATGGGTTCTCTCTTACCTCTGGGCATGACCACTACCACTTCATCCATCTCGTAATCCTTGAAGTATTGTGGCACATCATGCGTAGGCTTCGGTTCGTCTATGGCGTCTTGGCGGATTTTATCATGCAATTCCTAGTTGGTCATCAATTCGGTCTTGATCTCTCATTTATCACTCTTAGCCTTCCACTTAGCGGTTTTAGCCTTATACAAGGGACATTCTCGAAGTAGGCTGGCGGTTGGTTGATTGTCGATTCCCATCCTCGTCCAAGCACAATAAAGTTTCGTGATGCTCTTAGATGGTTTCATACCCATATCTGTGAAGGTGATGAGAGCTTTTTCCTTTGAAGAGCCTCCAGATGGGGGATCTGAAGTAGTCCGCTCTTTTCCCTTGGTATGCTTTGGTAATTCTAGTCGAATATCAGTTGTTGGGGTCTTTTACCATCTTTATGCTATTATCCCATAACGAGACTTCTATCTTGTAAAGAGCTTCGTCCTCAGCTAGATCCTAATCTATGCATTCTCGCAAGAGATTGTTCACAGTTATCGCAACGCTAGTCATGGATCCGTCGGTTAAATTATCCGTTCGGACTACTACAACATTGCCTTGTGAGGTTCTGTTGTTTCGATGAGATCTTTGATCACTAGTGGATTTTGTGGATCTAGTATCTCAGGATTTCGGAACGGAATTGAAACGTTCAAGATCTACGTAACGAAAAAAATCTTCATTCTCATATTCTCGACCTTCGTCTATCTCTCTCTTACTATAGAGTCCTTGTAGTGGTTCTTGGTGGGGTATAGCCTCTAGGCTCATCATGAATAGTGATACAGATTAGTCTTGATGGCCTTCACTAGATTTCTTGATTGGTTCAGCTAGTCGCTTGATTGAGATATCGTCTTTATCAAAGAATGTGTCTTCGGTTAGCCTTCGCTTTGGCGATTGCTCAACGGATGAGATATCAAACTAAAGACAATCCACCGTGGCTAAGGCTTTGGTCCAATTTACTACATCAATTTGTGAATCCTCACGTATGACAATTCTCCTCCAATGACGTCCGTCATCTGACTCCTCGTCAGAATGGATTGTAGTTGTAGAGCTTAAAACCATGGCTCTTTGGTCAGTAGGTTTTGTGATCCATGTATCAAGATCGATCATAATTGTGGAATTGTGATTCTGCAGAAACGATACGATTTTGTCCCCAGTCATGAACCACTTGCAATGCTCTAAACCACGGTCTATCTAGTAGAACACGGTAGGATTGGGAAGATTTGGGAAAAGTTAATATCTAGAACGAAATGCATTCCAGCTACAAATAATGTGAAAACAAATTCATTTTTACCTATCAATCATGTCTCTCGTATATATTATAAAATATTAATGGGCTTAATTTGCTAAATCAAAATAGTACACCGATTCAATTGTGAAAACACATATTAATTTGAATGTGCATCCATCATCTTGTTCAAACAAGCAATTTCTATATGGTTTATACATCTTGATCCATTTTTCTATACATATAATCTATGAAACACACATCAATGTCCTAATGTTATCTACGTTTCAATACATCGGTCCATAAAAGAAATGATTGATCCACCCACCACAAGATAGAACTACCTATCTTTCTATCAATTCAATCATAAATATAATGTAATACACATATACATAGATAAATACAATATATATATATATATATATATATATATATATATATATATATATATATATATATATATATATATATATATATATATATATATATATATATATATATATATATACTTGGTCACCGACAAAATGTGGTGGAAAATGGTAACTCATTAGGGGAGTTTTGAGCACCAAAAGGGCCTTATAATAACTAGTGCAAAGATCCCTTTTGTATTATTACAATATTTAAAAACTATTTTCAACTAATACCTTTGACTTCAAATAACTTTTTAACCATACTATTATTAGCTTGGAAGTATGCCATGTAAGATATCACTGGATCACACCAAACTCCGTTGAAATCTAACTTACCACTAAAAAGTTATGCATGTGGACTCAAAATGTTACGTTACGTAGAAGCCACTATGTCAAGAAACAATTGGACACGTATGCATGTACATAAAATGTGAAATAAAAAAGAAAAAGTAGTATTAACAAATTAACAAAATGCTGTTTTAACATTGGGACTTTATGTAATGGTCAACAATCACCTCATCTATTGATGGTAGCGTCAATTTTGGCAAGATTTAGTGTAATTTTGGGTATCTTCCCAAAACATCCTACAACCTAAAATGTGATGTAGTGGCACCCTCATCAAAGGAGCCTCCTAGATGGGTCTTGCTATGGGGGTGGTCTAGAAGAGTTGGTCTCCCATGCACGGGTATGTCGCATAGAGAGTCCTCCTCACCTTGTGCTACTCCTTGCTTAGTCACTCCTCGAGTACCTTTTATGTCCTATGACAAAAATGTTGAGAGGAATATTGTGGAGCATCACAAATTTATTTTTCAGAAATTTAAGTTTTGGGGACTAAATTCTTGCACCAGTAAAACGGCCATAGAATTATGGCAAAGGCTGTTAAACTTAGCCATAATTGAAAAACCATTGCATCAGATGTAATTCATTTTAAAGGTAGAGAATAACTTAGAAGACTATGCCTTGATAACAATCACTCCATAATGTTATAAAATGAAATACGAAAGTCAACTGCTAAACTTCTAAACACAAGGACAACATCAAATCAGTAGGAAATTGCTGTAAGAAACTCAATATTCATGGATCACATCATAAAGAAGAAAAATTAAATTCAAATTAGCAGTAGGACACTACAGTTAATTTGCAAATATTTATGACACATCATGCTGCACCTTTGATAGTTCATATATATGCTGAACAACAATTGTAAGCCGTGATTCTTTCATGATCTTACATTCCCAAGATCTCAAATTAACATACTCAAGGCAGAGAGTTTAACAAGCATAATTTGAAGCATTTCCATTTTTTCGAAAAAGTTGACAAAATGATTGCAATATCGTGCACTAGCTCAGCGCCGCCTTGATCCCAAGCATGTAGGTTTCACAAGAAAGAGAGCATGCTTATGTTGCCTCAAATGGTGCATTTTACATCAATCTAGTTTCTCTAGTCCAGTGCTTGTTTCTTATATTTGATAGCGATGGCTTCCATTATATTCAACTCATACACCGTGCATGAGTATACATTACAGACCTATTGAAGATTGAAGCACGAGGCTCCCATCTATCCAAATTCCGCAGCGGTCCCTACTGAAGCCTGCTCCTTAGTGACCGCACAACAACGTCGCCAACTCGGCTACTAAGGGTGTGACAAAGAATTACACTTATCAAAGTCACAGTTTAAGTATCAGCTTGAAAAAGGGAATTAAGTTCTAGCTTATGATTGTTGGCATTAGCGTCTCGTGTCATTGGTGAAAAAGTGATATCTGGAGAAGATAAGTCACTGGTTGAGCTTTCAGAGCACACTGAGACACAAGGAGGAGGGGTTTTAACTCCCAATCTTGATTCATAAGAAGCAGCACCATATGAGCTTAACGTTAAATTCAAATCTATGTAGTCTGTAGGCATTGACTTAGCCTGCTGAACTGGAAATAGAGCGTCGATCTTGCAAGGAGTACTTGCATAGTTTCCAGTGATGCCTTCTAAAATCCGCACTCTTCTAGATGCCAGGCAACCTATATCTGATGAGCTCTCAGTCCAGCTGTGTAGTCGTTTTCTTGAAGCGTTTGACTCAGCAAACAGCTCGTCATGCTCTTCTTTTGAGAAAGTCCTTTGACTAAGAGTCGAGGAAGGAGTTTTTGCTAGTTTGATTCGTGGTTGCAAGTTAGCATCAAGCCTACCAATTTGTTTTTGCTGGCAAATATCAAAACTTTCGTGCTGCTGTACAGTATGGTGCGCATGACCACTCAAACTCGCTGTTTGTACGTCCTCATATAGCGGCTGGACCAAATGGGGATAATAAGACACATTCTTAGTTACCCTTTTCAAAGTAGATTGAGCTTTGGGTGGAGAGCTCTGTACTTTCTCAGAGCTTTGTGAAATTGCAGCTTGCGGCACTTGGCGCAACGAACCCGTTCTGAGAACCTTTTCAACTGCAGCATGACAGACATCCCACTTTCCGGACCACAGTAACCCCACAGCCCCGAAAACTGGGTTAATAGTTCTTCCACAGGCCTCATAGAGAAGAGATTTGAAGAGTGCTGCAAACAGAAAAGCATACTACTGTCAATTCTCTTACTAGAGATTGATAAAATGGCTTCAGATCAGTCACGACTCATAACAGAAAATGTTTCAATTTAATTCACTATGAAAATTTGAGGAGACAAGCAGAATCCAGATTCCAGATGGTAATTTACCGGGTCTTTGCTTTTCCTGCACATCATGGATAAAGCTAAACAGGCACGCACGCCCATAGAATTTGGCAACAAACAGCGTAGCGTGCGCTTGTGCTTCCGCGCAATCAATCCATTCTAAGCATGTACGCAAAATACACTTGTCACTACATCCTTTGCGAAGAACCCGACAGCCGTTGCAACTCATCTTGTTCTTCTTTCACTTCTAAGATCTGAATTCACGCGTATTAAAAATGTGAGTTTACTTATTTTCCTAAGAGAACAATGAGATATAAGTTATCGTATGAAATCTTGCTGCCCACCACTAGCATAATGCAGCCAGCTAGCAAAAAGCTATTTGGGTCGATGACTTCACCTAAAATACCAACAGGGTAGTTTCAGTTAAATCAAAGCCACAAAAAAGTTTTCTATCTTCAGATTCCAAATCACTGAGAATAACTATCCAAAGCATGTGTAGATAGCGGTAAACGTTTCATGGCATTCATAAAATTCATTCCTTGGACCAACGCACACCTCGAGATTCAGAAAAGCTTATGTACCTATTTTCCGCGAGTTTGAGAAATAATTCTAGCGGAACTATGATTGGAAGGGAGTTTAGCAAGTATTCACCCAAATGTGATATAGTAGCAACCGAGATGCTGCTCTAACATATCAGCTATAGTAATCCGTTTGGATTTGCACTTTTAAGCCAACGACAATATATGACTGAGTATTATTCTCAAATCTATACTAGAAAAGAAAGCACACGCGACTACAGCTGTAAGTCAATCACGTCTGGGGTATGGATATGCATACAGTACTCCTGGATCTGAGGCCACTCCAGAGTGATCTACTATGCTATGCCCACGAGTCACGAGTAACCGCAATTTGCAGATTGCAATTTGAATATATTTCTATCTAAAGGCAAGGAATCTTCAGAGGCGAGTAGGAACAAGAGAAAAAAACCAGACTAAGGAACAGGACAAATGTGAGTAGAAGGTGGCGGCCAACGAAAGAAAAAAGCATTTCAGTGCTCCCTGCTAATTAAAATAGCACAGCATCATCATGATAGCAGCCCATCCCGATTCCCGATTCCTTCATGCAACAGATGAGAATTGATGCAACTGCTGCACAGCAGATGAGAACCGGTAGGTTCAAGTTTAAATCTGGCAGAGCGAAGGACAAGAAAGCAAGTATCAAAACTTCACGTGGGTTTCTCGCAGCCAGCGAGATTACAATCGCTACAGGACACACACTAAATACTGACTTAAAACTTTTTGGATGACGAATAATGATGCTGATGATGATGAGGAGCTGGAGAGGAGGTGGCGGAAAGGAGCAGGACCGTCGGAGTAGGAGGAGGATGATACATAAATGCCTGAAATGGATCCCCGCAGTGAGTTGGAGTGCTCCGTAAAGCACAGGAGTCAGAGATCGTACAAAGATGTGGGTGTGCGTGTGCATGCGCGAGAGAGAGAGAGAGAGAGAGAGAGAGAGAGAGAGGTGAGGAGAGGGAGGGAGAGCGGTCGAGAAAAAAGGAGAGAGAGAGAGAGAGAGAGAGAGAGAGAGAGAGGAGAGAGGAGAGGGAGGGAGAGCGGTCGAGAAAAAAGGAGAGAGAGAGAGAGAGAGAGAGAGAGAGAGAGGAGAGAGGAGAGGGAGGGAGAGCGGTCGAGAAAAAAGGAGAGAGAGAGAGAGAGAGAAAGAAAGAAAAGGGGTCGGTGCGCCTCGTGAGCAAGGGTGGGGTTGGTCATGAGGGGGGCCGGAATATGTGGAGGAACCCTTGGGACCATGAAGTCAACCTCCTGAATATTTGGAGTCAGCTCTCTTGGGACTTTGAAAAGACAATATATTGCTTTCCTTTGAGACTTTGAGTGTTGATTACTTGGGAGTTGGGACTTTGAAGAGACAATGTATGATTCTCACCCACACCTATCTCAACCCGCTCTCATTCCATGCCATCTTAAACTTTTGTTAAGGTTGGTGCACCCCTACCACACGTATGTCATCCCGGTGTCATGCCATGCCATCTTGAATTTTTGTCAGGGTAGCAAGCTGAATTTGACGTGCACCACTACCACACCCGGTTGTCATGAACTTTTGTAAGGGTACTAGGTAGGCGATGCAAACGTAACAAATTTTTAAAAAATAACAGTGTTGTTGGGTTTCAAGTTGCTCTCCCCTCGCAGCCCCCTCCCCGAAAGAAAAAACCAAAATAACACAACTTCGAGAGATCATTGTGGAACACAAACCTCTCCTTTTGTTAATTCTACATATGCGACGTCAACCACCGTTCCCCTTCATATTCAGTTTTGTCATTACGTTAGCTATTGTTTTTGCTATCGACTATCAAACTATTGGTATTGAATATAAGTCATAATTTTGAACTATCGTAGTCAAATAGTTATTCAACTGATATACAACTTATTTTCCAACATCTGTCTCCCTTATCCTGTAGCTAAATTATCTAGATCCATTCACCTATTGTATATAAGTACTTGTACAATCGCATAATCTGCAAAAATACAAGAAATTGTCGAACAATCTACAGAAGTACACAGAAATTGCTGACAAGTGTCTTCTCGACAAAATATCAAATCGACAACGATGAAATATCGAATCTACAATGACAATTTAAGTCAACATTATTCGACTTTGGAAATCTGTATCAAACAACTCTCAATGACTATCGACCATCGTCATTGTCGAAGTATGATTCGACCATCAGCTATCGATCTCGATTTCAACGATTGAATTCGATTCGGCCATCTTCCAACCTTGATCGATTTTCGAACAGAATAAGAATCTATCAGATAGCGATTATCAACAATAGAATGTAGCGCTTTAATCAACCTTGTAAATGCATTGATTAAGCATTATTTTAATTGTATAGCTACCATGTGTATATATTTAATAGCACATAGCTAATCGACTAATTGTCCATTGACTCTATGAATTAATGCGAGAGACAGTGCTCTATTCAATCTTTCTCTCTAACTCCAGAGTATTGTCTTAGACAGATCACACATCTGCAAGTAGTCTTTTGAAGAAGTCGAGCAAATGAAATAGTATCCTTATCATTCTATTATCGGTTCTCTCACGTATGCCATGATATGTACTGGAGCTGACATTGCTTAATCACTTAGTATTAGTACACTAAGCCAATACATGTCAAATCTAGGTTTCATTCATTAGAAATCTGGATATGTCTTTGTATGCAACAAAGGTCTTGTCTCTTGGAACAACAAGAAGTAGCATTTGACTGCATTATCTTCGACAGAGACCGAAGACATTGCCACCGCACATGCTACAAAAGAAGCTATCTGGTTAAGGCATCTATTGTCGGACATCAATCTTAGTTAGTTACAAGCAATTTCCGTCTTTTGCTACAATCAGAGTACATTAATTGCTTTATCTATTATTCCTAGGTATCATTCCCATAGCAAGCACATTGAGATAATTTAGTAACATTTCATCAGAGACAAAGGACACGAAAGGGAAATCATTCTAATCTTTTGTAGAATAGTGTTCATGACAACGGATATATTTTCTAAAGCATTATCGTTCGACAATCATTCTAAGTTTAGTAGCATGCTCAACTTAATACTTTGATTTTTATGAGTTGACATTAAGAGGGATTGTTAGATTTCATTCCTTAAATCATTTTGTAATGTGGAACTACTCTGTAGTTTTACTCGCATTATCGAGACAATGTCGAAGGTTTTGAGACTGCTTGCAGAAATACATGTATTGTCACCACAATGTCAAATCAATTATCGAGGGTTTTCAAATATCGACTTCAGCAGATTTGATAGTGGAGTCTTATCCACTACATATTTCGGCTCCAATCATGTAGCTCCATGTGGCACCTGCCATGTGGATAATGGCTCATTCTGTTAGCCATCAACAGCTATAAATAGATCTGTAGGTTAGATTTTATCAACAATCAAGTTCAACTCTCTCTCTCTCTCTCTCTCTCTCTCTCTCTCTCTCTCTCTCTCTCTCTCTCTCTCTCTCTCTCTCTCTCTCTCTCTCTCTCTCTCTCTCTCTCTCTCTCTCTCTCTCTGTTTTGCAATAGTCGGCATCGACTGATCATTAATAAGCTATCGTGATTATAGTTTGTGCTTGTGTTGTCAATTCTATTGATCAATGTTCACATACGCACATTCCATGTTGAGGTATAAATTATTGGAAATTTAATTTATAATCATTTATTGTATGTTTGAAATACCAAACCTAAATTGGCCTCTAAAATTGGAATTGAGATATTGGACAAAGTACTTTCAAAAGCAGGTTTGCACAAGGGGAATGTGAAAATAGAACAAAGTGAAAAACTATCAAGTAAATTAGAGAACGATCCAAATAAGCCATCTATTAGTGGTGCAAAAGCTAGAACGTTTTTGTCCAATCACATTGAAAAGCCTTCTATCATGACATATAATGTTTGGAAAGACATTGTTGCAACATCAAATGATTTGTCCCCAGTCATGAAGCGCTTGCAATGCTCTAAACCACGGTCTATCTAGTAGAACACGGTAGGATTGGGAAGATTTGGGAAAAGTTAATATCTAGCACGAAATGCATTCCAGCTACAAATAATGTGAAAACAAATTCATTTTTACCTATCAATCATGTCTCTCGTATATATTATAAAATATTAATGGGCTTAATTTGCTAAATTAAAATAGTACACCGATTCAATTGTGAAAACACATTAATTTGAATGTGCATCCATCATCTTGTTCAATCAAGCAATTTCTATATGGTTTATACATCTTGATCCATTTTTCTATACATATAATCTACGAAACACACATCAATGTCCTAATGTTATCTATGTTTCAATACATAGGTCCATATAAGGAATGATTGATCCACCCACCATAAGATAGAACTACCTATCTTTCTATCAATTCAATCATAAATATAATACAATACACATATACATAGATAAATACAATACATACATATATATACATATATATATATATATATACTTGGTCACCGACAAAATGTGGTGGAAAATGGTAACTCATTAGGGGAGTTTTGAGCACCAAAAGGGCCTTATAATAACTAGTGCAAAGATCCCTTTTGTATTATTACAATATTTAAAAACTATTTTCAACTAATACCTTTGACTTCACATAACTTTTCAACCATACTATTATTAGCTTGGAAGTATGCCATGTAAGATATCACTGGATCACACCAAACTCCGTTGAAATCTAACTTACCACTAAAAGGTTATGCATGTGGACTCAAAATGTTACGTTACGTAGAAGCCACTATGTCAAGAAACAATTGGACACGTATGCATGTACATAAAATGTGAAATAAAAAAGAAAAAGTAGTATTAACAAATTAACAAAATGCTGTTTTAACATTGGGACTTTATGTAATGGTCAACAATCACCTCATCTATTGATGGTAGCGTCAATTTTGGCAAGATTTAGTGTAATTTTGGGTATCTTCCCAAAACATCCTACAACCTAAAATGTGATGTAGTGGCACCCTCATCAAAGGAGCCTCCTAGATGGGTCTTGCTATGGGGGTGGTCTAGAAGAGTTGGTCTCCCATGCACGGGTATGTCGCATAGAGAGTCCTCCTCACCTTGTGCTACTCCTTGCTTAGTCACTCCTCGAGTACCTTTTATGTCCTATGACAAAAATGTTGAGAGGAATATTGTGGAGCATCACAAATTTATTTTTCAGAAATTTAAGTTTTGGGGACTAAATTCTTGCACCAGTAAAACGGCCATAGAATTATGGCAAAGGCTGTTAAACTTAGCCATAATTGAATAACCATTGCATCAGATGTAATTCATTTTAAAGGTAGAGAATAACTTAGAAGACTATGCCTTGATAACAATCACTCCATAATGTTATAAAATGAAATACGAAAGTCAACTGCTAAACTTCTAAACACAAGGACAACATCAAATCAGTAGGAAATTGCTGTAAGAAACTCAATATTCATGGATCACATCATAAAGAAGTGATATTTCATCAGTTAGATTTCTCCCAAAATTAATCAAATTAGCAGTAGGACACTACAGTTAATTTGCAAATATTTATGACACATCATGCTGCACCTTTGATAGTTCATATATATGCTGAACAACAATTGTAAGCCGTGATTCTTTCATGATCTTACATTCCCAAGATCTCAAATTAACATACTCAAGGCAGAGAGTTTAACAAGCATAATTTGAAGCATTTCCATTTTTTCGAAAAAGTTGACAAAATGATTGCAATATCGTGCACTAGCTCAGCGCCGCCTTGATCCCAAGCATGTAGGTTTCACAAGAAAGAGAGCATGCTTATGTTGCCTCAAATGGTGCATTTTACATCAATCTAGTTTCTCTAGTCCAGTGCTTGTTTCTTATATTTGATAGCGATGGCTTCCATTATATTCAACTCATACACCGTGCATGAGTATACATTACAGACCTATTGAAGATTGAAGCACGAGGCTCCCATCTATCCAAATTCCGCAGCGGTCCCTACTGAAGCCTGCTCCTTAGTGACCGCACAACAACGTCGCCAACTCGGCTACTAAGGGTGTGACAAAGAATTACACTTATCAAAGTCACAGTTTAAGTATCAGCTTGAAAAAGGGAATTAAGTTCTAGCTTATGATTGTTGGCATTAGCGTCTCGTGTCATTGGTGAAAAAGTGATATCTGGAGAAGATAAGTCACTGGTTGAGCTTTCAGAGCACACTGAGACACAAGGAGGAGGGGTTTTAACTCCCAATCTTGATTCATAAGAAGCAGCACCATATGAGCTTAACGTTAAATTCAAATCTATGTAGTCTGTAGGCATTGACTTAGCCTGCTGAACTGGAAATAGAGCGTCGATCTTGCAAGGAGTACTTGCATAGTTTCCAGTGATGCCTTCTAAAATCCGCACTCTTCTAGATGCCAGGCAACCTATATCTGATGAGCTCTCAGTCCAGCTGTGTAGTCGTTTTCTTGAAGCGTTTGACTCAGCAAACAGCTCGTCATGCTCTTCTTTTGAGAAAGTCCTTTGACTAAGAGTCGAGGAAGGAGTTTTTGCTAGTTTGATTCGTGGTTGCAAGTTAGCATCAAGCCTACCAATTTGTTTTTGCTGGCAAATATCAAAACTTTCGTGCTGCTGTACAGTATGGTGCGCATGACCACTCAAACTCGCTGTTTGTACGTCCTCATATAGCGGCTGGACCAAATGGGGATAATAAGACACATTCTTAGTTACCCTTTTCAAAGTAGATTGAGCTTTGGGTGGAGAGCTCTGTACTTTCTCAGAGCTTTGTGAAATTGCAGCTTGCGGCACTTGGCGCAACGAACCCGTTCTGAGAACCTTTTCAACTGCAGCATGACAGACATCCCACTTTCCGGACCACAGTAACCCCACAGCCCCGAAAACTGGGTTAATAGTTCTTCCACAGGCCTCATAGAGAAGAGATTTGAAGAGTGCTGCAAACAGAAAAGCATACTACTGTCAATTCTCTTACTAGAGATTGATAAAATGGCTTCAGATCAGTCACGACTCATAATAGAAAATGTTTCAATTTAATTCACTATGAAAATTTGAGGAGACAAGCAGAATCCAGATTCCAGATGGTAATTTACCGGGTCTTTGCTTTTCCTGCACATCATGGATAAAGCTAAACAGGCACGCACGCCCATAGAATCTGGCAACAAACAGCGTAGCGTGCGCTTGTGCTTCCGCGCAATCAATCCATTCTAAGCATGTACGCAAAATACACTTGTCACTACATCCTTTGCGAAGAACTCGACAGCCGTCGCAACTCATCTTGTTCTTCTTTCACTTCTAAGTTCTGAATTCACGCGTATTAAAACTGTGAGTTTACTTATTTTCCTAAGAGAACAATGAGATTTAAGTTATTGTATGAAATCTTTCTTGCTGGCTACCACTAGCATATTGCGGCCAGGTAGCAAAAAGCTATTTGGGTCGGTGAAAGTTTACTATCTTCAAGTTCCAAATCACTGAGAATCACTATCCAAAGCATGTGTAGATAGCCGTAAACATTTCATGGCATTCATAAAATTCATTCCTTGGACCAACGCACACCTCGAGATTCAGAAAAGCTTATGTACCTATTTTCCGCGAGTTTGAGAAATAATTTTAGCGGAACTATGATTGGAAGGGTGTTTAGCAAGTACTCACCCAAATGTGATATAGTAGCAACCGAGATGCTGCTCGAACATACAAGCTATCGTAATCCGTTTGGATTTGCACTTTTAAGCCAACGACAATATATATATGATCTGAGTATTATTCTCAAATCTATACTAGAAAAGAAAGCACACGCGACTACAGCTGTAAGTCAATCACGTCTGGGGTATGGATATGCATACAGTACTCCTGGATCTGAGGCCACTCCAGAGTGATCTACTATGCTATGCTCACGAGTCACGAGTAACCGCAATTTGCAGATTGCAATTTGCATATATTTCTATCTAAAGGCAAGGAATCTTCAGAGGCGAGTAGGAACAAGAGAAAAAAACCAGACTAAGGAACAGGACAAATGTGAGTAGAAGGTGGCGGCCAACGAAAGAAAAAAGCATTTCAGTGCTCCCTGCTAATTAAAATAGCACAGCATCATCATGATAGCAGCCCATCCCGATTCCCGATTCCTTCATGCAACAGATGAGAATTGATGCAACTGCTGCACAGCAGATGAGAACCGGTAGGTGCAAGTTTAAATCTGGCAGAGTGAAGAACAAGAAAGCAAATATCAAAAATTCACGTGGGTTTCTCGCAGCCAGCGAGATTACAATCGCTACAGGACACACACTAAATACTGACTTAAAACTTTTTGGATGACGAATAATGATGCTGATGATGATGAGGAGCTGGAGAGGAGGTGGCGGAAAGGAGCAGGACCGTCGGAGTAGGAGGAGGATGCTACATAAATGCCTGAAATGGATCCCCGCAGTGAGTTGGAGTGCTCCTTAAAGCACAGGAGTCAGAGATCGTACAAAGATGTGGGTGTGCGTGTGCATGAGAGAGAGAGAGAGAGAGAGGAGAGAGGAGAGGAGAGGAGAGGGAGGGAGAGCGGTCGAGAAAAAAGGAGAGAGAGGAGAGGGAGAGAGAGAGAGAGAGAGAGAGAAAGAAAAGGGAGAATAAAGGAGAGAGAGAGAGAGAGAAAGAAAAGGGGTCGGTGCCCCCAGTGGCTCGTGAGCAAGGGTGGGGTTGGTCATGAGGGGGGCCGGAATATGTGGAGGAACCCTGTGGACCATGAAGTCAACCTCCTGAATATTTGTAGTCAGCTCTCTTGGGACTTTGAAAAGAATATATTGCTTTCTTTGAGACATTGAGTGTTGATTACTTGGGAGTTGGGACTTTGTATGAGTCAACCCGCTCTCATTCCATGCCATCTTGAACTTTTGTTAAGGTTGGTGCATCCCTACCACACGTATGTCATCCCGGTGTCATGCCATGCCATCTTGAATTTTTGTAAGGGTAGCAGGTTGAATTTGACGTGCACCACTACCACACCCGGTTGTCATGAGCTTTTGTAAGGGTACTACGTAGGCGATGCAAACGTAACAAATTTTTAAAAATTAACAGTGTTGTTGGGTTTCAAGTTGCTCCCCCCGCGCACCCCCCTCCCCAAAAGAAAAAACAAAAATAACACAACTTCGGGAGATTCATTGTGGAACTCCTTTTGTTAATTCCACATATGCGAGGTCAACCACCGTGCCCCTTCATGTTCAGTTTTGTCATTACATTAGCTATTGTTTCTGCTATCGACTATCAAACTATTGGTATTGAATATAAGTCATAATTTTGAACTATAGTAGTCAAATAGTTATTCAACTAATACACAACTTATTTTCCAACATCTGCCTCCCTTATCCTATAGCTAAATTATCTAGATCCATTCACCTATTGTATATAAGCACTTGTACAATCGCATAATCTGCAAAAATACAAGAAATTGTCGAAGAATCTACAAAAGTACACAGAAATTGCTGACAAGTGTCTGCTCGACAAAATATCAAATCGAAAACGATGAAATATCGAATCGACAATGACAAAAGTCAACATTATTCGACTTTGGAAATCTGTATCAAACAACTCTCAATGACTATCCACCATCGTCATTGTCGAAGTCTATTTGACCATTAGCTATCGATCTCGATTTCAACTACCAACTATTTTGACTCAATTCGATTCGGCCATCTTTCAACCTTGATCAATTTCCGACCTTATCTTTCACGATTGGGCAAGATCTTTAACAAAATGAGAATCTATTAGATAGCGATTATCAACAGTAGAATGTAGCGCTTTAATCAACCTTGTAAATGCATTGATTAAGCATTATTTTAATTATATAGCTACCATGTGTATATATTTAATAGCACATAGCTAATCGACTAATTGTCCATTGACTCTATGAATTAATGTGAGAGACAGTGCTCTATTCGATCTTTCTCTCTAACTTCCAGAGTATTGTCTTAGACAGATCACACATCTGCAAGTATAGTCTTTCGAAGAAGTCGAGCAAACGAAATAGTATCCTTATCATTCTATTATCGGTTCTCTCATGTATGCCATGATATGTACTGGACATTAGAGGAGTTCTAAATCCAAAAAAGACCCTTTGTAAAGATTCTTTTTATATTTTTTCTCAAATTTTTCTTACACATGGACCAATCAAAACACTCAAATTTGAAATCTACGTAACGTAACTTTTTGAGTCCACATTTTGATTCCATACTAAAAATGGCATAACCTTTTAGTGGTAATTCCAAATTTAGCTGAGTTTGGTGCATTGAAAAGCGCTCAACAAGGGCTTTCCAATGATATGTTAGATGACATACTTCTGAGCTACGATTAAAAAGTTATGACAAGTCAAAAGTATTAGTGTTATAATGTTTTAATAATAATAAAAACATCTTGCACAATTTCTTAAAGGGTCTTTTTGGAAATCAAAACTCCTCTAATGGCTGACATTGCTTAATCACTTAATATTAGTACACTAAGCCAATACATGTCAAATCTAGGTTTCATTCATTAGAAATCTGGATATGTCTTTGTATTCAACAAAGGTCTTGTCTCTTGGAACAACAAGAAGTAGCATTTGACTGCATTATCTTCGACGGAGACCGAAGATATTGCCACGGACATGCTACAAAAGAAGCTATCTGGTTAAGGTGTCTATTGTCGGACATCAATCTTAGTTAGTTACAAGCAATTTCTGTCTTTTGCAACAATCAGAGTACATTAATCCTAGGCATCATTCCCAGAGCAAACACATTGAGATAATTTAGTAACATTTCATCAGAGACAAAGGACTCGAAAGGGAAATCATTCTAATCTTTTGTAGAATAGAGTTCATGACAGCGGATATATTTTCTAAAGCATTATCATTCGACAATCATTCTAAGTTTAGTTGCATGCTCAACTTAATACTTTGATTTTTATGAGTTCACATTAAGTGGGATTGTTGGATTTCATTCCTTAAATCATTTGTAATGTGGAACTACTCTGTAGTTTTACTCGCATTATCGAGACAGTGTCGAAGGTTTTGAGACTACTTGTAGAAATACATGTATTGTCGCCACAATGTCAAATCAATTGTTGAGGGTTTTCAAATAACGACTTCAACAGATTTGATAGTGGAGTCTTATCCACTACATATTTCAGCTCCAATCCTATAGCTCCATGTGGCACCTGCCATGTGGATAATGGCTCATTCTGTTAGCCATCAACAACTATAAATAGATATGTAGATTAGTTCATTTCATCAACAATCAAGTTCAAGTTTCAGGAGTGGTCGTTCTTCTTCTTCTTCTTCTTCTTCTTCTTCTTCTTCTTCTTCTCTCTCTCTCTCTCTCTCTCTCTCTCTCTCTCTCTCTCTCTCTCTCTCTCTCTCTCTCTCTCTCTCTCTCTCTCTCTCTCTCTCTCTCTCTCTCTCTCTCTCTCTCTCTCGCAATAGTCGGCATCGACTGATCATTAATAAGCTATCGTGATTATAGTTTGTGCCTGTGTTGTCAATTCTATTGATCAATGTTCACATACGAACATTCCATGCTGAGGTACAAATTATTAAAAATTTAATTATAATCATTTATTGTATGTTTGAAATACCAAACCTAAATTGGCCTCTAAAATTGGAATTGAGATATTAGACAAAGTACTTTCAAAAGCAGGTTTGCACAAGGGGAATGTGAAAATAGAAAAAAGTGAAACTATGAGGTAAAATAGAGAACGATCCAAATAAGCCATCTATTAGTGGTGCAAAAGCTAGAACGTTTTTGTTCAATCACACTGGAAAGCCTTCTATCATGACATATAATATTTGGAAAGACATTATTGCAACATCAAATGACTTTTAAAATAGGGGCAACACAAGATTGAAAAGATCCAATGTGGCAAAATCTCAACAATCTGATTGGCGTACTAATGTGAAAAGAGAAATTATTTGAAAACGACATTGCAAGTTTACAAAAATATTGTGATACATTTCAGTAGCAAATGTTGGGAGGATCATGTTACTCACTATATGGTAAGTCGATATTTGTTTTTGTAGACCAAACATATATCAAAACATCTTAATCATATATTTGATTTCTAATATATGCATTTTATTGGTTGTAGCATACTTTGTTACACCAAATGACATTTTTCGCAAAAGAATATGGAAGTGTGAGCATATGGTCTTCCCAAGATATGGATAAATCGCATTGGCAAACAAGAGGAGTTTTTCATCATGGAGGATATAATTCAAAAGGATGCTACTAATATCAATTATTTCAATGGTTCTACAGAAGAGCACAATTTAGATATCAAATCAAATATTTGACAAATCTAATTTCATTCAAAAAGGCATTTCAACATGTAAGGAGAAACAGTTCAACTTCATCATCATTATAAAAAGAAGGTTGTGTATAATTTAAAAGTTACGTCTCCTCAACAATATTAAAAGTCAATTTTGTAGTATGGTCATAAAGAAATTGTCACCTCTCATATAGATCCAGATGCTCGATCAATTTTCTTGTGTTCAACTCTATGTAACTTGCGTACACTACTAAAGCAAATGATCTTTTGGATACATTTTCAAGAACATAATCCAATATTTTTATAGCTATATCTCTCTTAACAAAAATGATTTTATATTCATTGTTGGGATATCTATGTCCATCACAAAAATAAGACAATGCCTGTATGGCCATCATCATAGTTGTTGCTTGTGAATAATATCGTGCTGAATACAAATTTCGTTATGTACAAAGTGTTTTAGATAAAGTCACAACGCTGAAGCCTTGCTTAAGGTGTGAAGCAATCAGTTTGAGGCAAGTGGGTCAACCCCATCGGGTGAAATTGGGCGAATTCTTGGTGAAATGGAAAAATCATTCCCCGTAGAAGGAACTTCATCAATTGTCATATGCCTAGAAAAATGAAAAAAATTTCATTAATTACAAGATTATTCCAGTAATAACTGGTTATATAAAAGCAATGTTTATAAAAATTCCATTTTTATGACAATATCATGCTTTAAATTTTTTTACCAATAATCTTACAAGTGTATAGGCAAATAAACAAAAGGATAACTTATGCAAGACATTGTTTAACTACTAGTAATTGCCTTTAAAATTTTGTAAACCAATGATTGTAGAAAGCTACACAAATAGCTTTTAGGGGGAAAAATGAAAAACAACAACACAACTACAACTACCTACCCCTCTTCTGTCTCCCTTTACTTGAGGCCATCGGGCCTTTTCCCAAACTCCAGCCCAATCTCGAGCCCCATCAGATCCCACGGTTATCTTCAATAGCCCAAACCCAAGCAGAGGAGAGAGAGAGAGAGAGAGAGAGAGAGAGAGAGAGAGAGAGAGAGAGAGAGAGAGAGAGAGAGAGAGAGAGAGAGAGAGAGAGAGAGAGAGAGAGAGAGAGAGAGAGAGAGAGAGAGAGAGAGAGAGAGAGAGAGAGAGAGAGAGAGAACTAAGATGTAGGTGTAGTGGGAGGATGCTTACTTCAGCACATGGGAAAGGCACTACAAACGCAATCTGGCTGTTTTTTATACTACTAGAACTTATCGTGTAACAATTTTGATACAATAGACTACCAAAATAGATTCTTTAATACCTCGTGTCTCATCTAAAATCATCCAAATTGGTCTACTGAGATTCATAGTGTGTACCATTTTTATTTTAGAATCTACAACATTTGGTTCTATTTTTTTAAAAAATTGTCATATTTGCAGTTTGCACACTACCTGATTCGGTCTTTCTGGTATTGTTTTGGTGTTGTTACACCAATTGGTAGTATTACTCTAGTAGTCGGGTACTAATTTTACAAATTTTGTACTATTTTGGTACTATTTTTGTGTCGGTAAAACTCTTGAATACAAAAGAATGGTTCTACAATAAGTTATCGTGTACCAATTCTGATCCTTCTGACTACCAAATTTGGTTCTTTTATGACAAGTGTCTCATTTTTATTTTGAGATCTACCAAATAGGTATTATTTAGACTTCTCGTGATCATATTTTATGCATAAAACTATAAAATTAGGTACTTTTTCCTTATATTTATTTGTGTTCGCAGCTCGCATAGAATCCTTTGTGGTCTTTTTGGTACTATTTAGTGTTGTTTACCAATTGGTGGAATCTAAGCTTTAGTTACTACTCATCATTCCAAACATCAAAATTTATGTACAAGCTTAGATCAAACTCACTTTAAGTGAATCCTATAGAAACTATAAAACCATTGAGTCTTAAATTCCAAGACCTTGATGCTTGCTTCAAGCTATACAAGCTCCTTTGAAGATGACATATTTTACCTTCCATCCCGAGCTTGATGAAGCCTTGGGCCTGCTCCATGAAGATTTCATCGTTCACTCAACTTCGATCCACTAGAATGGTTGAACACTATGTTAACAGAAGTGGATGTTTCATACAAAGATGAGTGATTATGATGTTGGATATTGACAAAGATTCATGCATTCCCACCGAAAGTTCTCCTCCTATTAATTATTTCGAGAATGTGAAGGAGGTTTCCTCAAGAGAACCAAATCCTGAGGAACCTGAAGAGTGTGAAGAATTTCAGATCATTTAAGATCCAAAATCATCTATTGATCTTTGGTTAGAAAGAAAACACAATCAACAACATTGCCAATGTAAAAAAATCAACATCCACCTAATGAAAGAGATGCAAACTCAACAAGAACTAAATCAAACATCAAATATATGATAAAATGAAGTTGATGTCCGTACAATAACAGTACCCTATATTTCACATGTGTGGATCCAAAATTAGTAAAATATGAGCATTCTACACACAAGATTGCCAGATATCATCAAGATACTGCACCAATGGATAGATGAACCCAAGAGAACTCATGTATAAGCATGAAAAGAGAGAGAGAGAGAGAGAGAGAGAGAGAGAGAGAGAGAGAGAGAGAGAGAGAGAGAGAGAGAGAGAGAGAGAGAGAGAGAGAGAGAGAGAGAGAGAGAGAGAGAGAGAGAGAGAGAGAGAGAGAGAGAGAGAGAGAGAGAGAGAGAGAGAGAGAGAGAGAGAGAGAGAGAGAGAGACAGAGAGAGAGAGAGAGAGAGAGAGAGAGAGAGAGAGAGAGAGAGAGAGAGAGAGAGAGAGAGAGAGAGAGAAGATATTGTTCTCCCACATGTGTACATCTATTTATAAGAGATCCATGCCTCATTTGAATGTTGGTTTCCTTTCTGACATAGTTTTAACTATAGAACTTTGATCCAACCTTTCAAATCTTTCGGACTCTTTGGTGTCCGCCATGTTATTTCTTGGCCTGGTAGGTGAGGTTGCCCTACGTTGCTGAGGCGGTTTCACCAGATAGTCATACAGGGCCTTAGTGCCCGTATCACTCTCTTTTGTCCGCTTGCTTGTGGAAGGCTCAGCTTCACCCGCATCCGTAGGTCTAAGCGAGAATGCATGTTTTCGGCAGATCAGCCAGGAAGTCTTCATCACCACCAATGTCGGTGTTAGTTTCTGGGAGGTCAGGGATGGTGTGATCTGGAGAGAGAGGCATTGGAATGACCAGTTTAGGAGGAGTTGGATTCAATAGATTGTGCGCCACACAGGGGGAACTGAGCCGTTTTAAGAACTCATCCCGTCGGGCCTTGTATGTCTCAGCAGGTCCTTGAGAAGGTCCCAAAATTTGTGAGGAGGAAGGTGGAAAGGAGAAAAATGAAGAGACAAGGTAAGTAGGAATGAAAGATTCAGAAAAATTAAAAGCAAAGCACAAAAAGAACGAGCTTAGAAAAAGAGAAAATGATACATAGTGTAAAACCACGAGTGTATCTATCCCCAAGGTGCGAAAATCTCGAAGGTGCTTTTAAAGTGAAGGCAGAGAAATGTGAAAAACCTGATAAACGAGCCAAAAAGAATAGAAAAGCAGACTTTACCCCACTGACACCCATTACCTGATCAAACAGAGCAGAAGGACCAGACTCTGAAACCAGATACAACTGACTAGTTGGCGGATGTGAATCCTGAAGTTAAGCAGATGATCTTGTATATGCGAAACATAGATGCTGCACCCTAGCTGTCTGTGGACAGTGGCCACCCACATGTATAGAATGCTGTATGTTTCCTTCTCGTGTCTATATCTGGTAGATCCTAAACTCTCTGAATATATGCGATGAGTTGGAGAGAGAGAAGATTGCAAAACATAGTGCTCCTCTCTACAATCATGGGTTCCCCCTTTATGTACAAAATTTAGGGTTTCTTAGGGTTGGCCCTTTCTCTCTATTCTATTAGGTGTGAAACCATAGCATTTATATAGCCTTAGAAGCCTATTTCTAAGTTAAACTAACTTTCCTACTTTGCCACGCAAGGCATTTCCTACATGACCTCCATCTGGGTTTACACACACAAAATAACCAGGGAGTCCAATTACTCAAATCATATTCTAGATTATATACATGATGTAATAACCAAAGCTTATTGATCTATTAAACATGTTATAAGGACCTTGAATGTTTTTAATTTTTTAATAGATCAGATTTTGCTTAAGTTCTTTGAATACTTTATGTTGTTCTGCCGTCCAAATATAAGCGACTTGTTTCTTAAGTAACTGCGTAAGGGCTGCAGCAATCGAGACATGATTCTGGATAAATTTTCTATAATAACCAACATGTCCTAAGAAACCTCTTAGTTCATGTAGATTCGTTGGTATCAGGAGATTCTTTATAACCTCTACTTTATATTTGTCGACTTCTATTCCTCTGTTGGATATTATACCTAGAAATATACCTTCTCTCATACCGAAAAAACATTTTTTGAGGTGAAGTAACAAACAAGTGTCTCGACACCTTTGCAATGTGAGTTTCAGTTTTTGAATGTGAGACTTGATATTACTATAAACACAAAAATCATCAATGAAAATTTTGAGAAATGTTCTTAGGAATGCAGCAAAAACTAGCGTCATAATTCTCTAAAACGTCATTGGTGCATTGCAAAGACCAAAAGGCATTTTATTATAGGCATAAGTGCCCCAATCAATGCTAAATGTGGTCTTCAATTGATCCTCCTTCCTTACTCCAACTTTATTGTAGCCAGAGAAACCATCACAGTTATATCGTTTTTGTCCAGTAACCTGGTCTAGAATGGAATGGATATTGATCTTTCTTGGAGATTCTTTATAACCTCGACTTTATCTTTGTCAACTTCTATTCCTTTGTTGGATATTCTATGCCCCATAAGTATACCTTCTCTCATACCAAAAAAATATTTTTCGAGGTGAAGTGACAAAACAAGTGTCTCGACACCTCTGCAATGTGAGTTTCAGTTTCTGAATGCGAGACTTGATATCACTATAAACATAGAAATCATCAATGAAAATTTCAAGAAATGTTCTTAGGAATGTAGCAAAAATTAACATCATAATTCTTTGAAAAGTCACTGGTGCATTGCAAAGACCAAAAGGCATTTTATTGTAGGCATAAGTGCCCCAATCAGTGATAAATGTGGTCTTCAATCGATCCTTCTTTCTTACTCCAACTTTATTGTAGCCAGAGAAACCATCACAACTATATCGATCTTGTCCAACAACCTGGTTTAGAATGGAATCCGTGAAGGGTAATGTGGATATAGTGATCTTTCTTGATAGCAGCATTCAACTTCTTGAAATGCTGGCAAATTCGAATCTTGCCAGTCTTATTCTTTGGAACTACAACAATGGGGGACACCCATTCACTACTTAAGACGAAATAAATAATTTATGCCTTAAGGTGCCTGTTGAGTTCATTTTTCACCAGAAGAGAGTACTTTGGATTGAGACGATATTGTCCCTGTCGAACACAAATAGCATCTTCTTTAAGATCAATGCGGTGCTCGCCAAATTTAGCAGGGATTCCCTTCAAGTCTTTGAGCGACCACCATTTTAAACTCTTTTGCCAAAGCAATTTTTACATCTCTAATTCCATCTAGATCATTACCACTCAAGATAATGTCATCTACATACAAAACAAGAATAATGATCTTGCCATCGTGAAATCTTATGTACAATGATGGATCATAAGCACTCATTACAAAATTGATGGAAATGAGAAAAGAGTTTAGCCTAGATTACCATGCTCTAGATGCTTGCTTGAGTCCATAAAGGCATTGTTGATTTGAGTCGGAGTCAAATTAGTTGGCATTCAGGGTGAGAAAGATTCAAATGTTCGATTCATTAAGGTGGTCCAGCAACCTAGTGCCTGAGAATCTCAGCTGGTAGAAGGCGGTGGAGTTACAGTATTTCTGTCAAGCGCTTTGCAACAAGTCAAAAGCTATGTCCATCTAAAGCAGATCTAAGAGAAAAATTTCAAGCTTGTTATTGTCGCATATTACCTGTTCTGGTACTTTTGGTACTATTTTTTTAAGAGAAACAACAAAACCCATAACATCAATAAACATCCAAGTTTTGGAGGAGGTTTGAAATCACTTATGTCGTGTAACACGATAAGACTTCTTGAATATAGATCAGTGGTAATGAAAATACTCTGCCACTTTGAAGATGTTAACAATGACTTTAATGCAAAAGGAATCTTTAAGCAGTTTCGAGTGAACCAACATTGTTTTGAGCTAAACTAGTGTGTTTCCTAGTGTATCATGAAATATAAATATAATTTATGACGTAGTTTCAGCAGATTTTGTTAGAAAGAGCGATATATATATATATATATATATATATATATATATATATATATATATATATATATATATATATATATATATATATATATATATATATACATAGAGAGAGAGAGAGAGAGAGAGAGAGAGAGAGAGAGAGAGAGAGAGAGAGAGAGAGAGAGAGAGAGAGAGAGAGAGAGAGAGAGAGAGAGAGAGAGAGAGAGAGAGAGAGAGAGAGAGAGAGAGATTGATAGAGTTAAAGATAGTCAACATTCCCAATTCTAGGAAGGTGTGTAGCCCTTGTTTTTTTTCTGTTGAAGACATGGTATTATAAACTGTTCTTTGTTGGTGGACTTGAAACATCCACAAGGAAGGCCATGTCGTTGGGGAGGGAGCATTGTGGCGACATTCTGGAATAGGATACAATCGTATGGTTTGAGAATTTTGACAAACACTCTTCATGCTTTCTTTTTCTCATTTTCTCTCATTTGATTCATATTGGTATGAATTTTACACACTGATTAAGTTTGGTTTAATGTTCAAGTTGGCTTGGATCAACTTACGTGATAATTCTTAGGCATATTCTTATGTTCTTTTAGTAGGTTGTAAGGTTTTTAGGCCACAGATTGAGCTGTTCCAAAGATTCAGAAGGGCTCACCTAGAAAGTGCAAATATCTCTTAGATGCTTTGAGGCATTGAAGCCTCATTTTGTTCAAAAACTGAAGGAGCGGTGTAAAGTCCCTAAAGGATTGCCCCCAAGATGAGGATAGGAGAACACAATAAGAGAGACTATGGAGCCAAACCGCCCAACCAATCCTAGATCAAACCTGGATCTAGCCCCCAAGCCATGCCATGTGAAGCAAGAGGAGAAGAGAGAAACTGGTAGCCTAAACCCAATATGTCGATGAGACAATCCCCATCTCATTATATAGAGAGTAGAGTCCTGTGCATGTAACCATGCAATCCCCATGTAGGTCAACTATAAATAGATCACATCTCTTCATGCAGTTCTCTGACATGGAATTAAATCATAGCGTGACCAATAATCTCGAGTACTGGAGGGCCGACCTACCATATTAGGACTATTTCAGGTCCTTAACTGAATATGGCCATAAAATTCTTCCCTCCTTAAACTGCTTCTATCCTTAGAAGCTCCTCAAAACAGGAAAGAATTACAAAACAGTTCTTTTAACTTTCAATATTAACCGAGAAAACCATTATTCTTAATCTGACTTTCATATCAAATAAGTACTCAGAGAAAAACTGTTTTTAACCGTTAATCTCTGTTCTAGAGTACAAACTATAGTTTGGAAAAGTACATTAAGAGATATATTTTCTCAACAAGGTTACACTCAACACAATTTAGTAACATCACCTTCATGTAAAACATTTACATGAACCACTGGATGAAGTATACCTAACTTAGGAAAATAAAGTTAAAGAGAAAATAATATTCACGGTCTGAAATTATCCACAAACTCTGGGAGACAATTCATAAAAAGCTTCCAAATACAACTTTCCTTAGAATCTAATTCTAAGATATGATAATTCATTCAACTAGAATCTCTTGGAGAATCATTAAGATATATAATGATTAAAACTCAACTCTGAGTATCCCAGATACTCTTTTAAGTTAAATGCTCCTGTTTCTAGCACCAAATGCAAGAAAATAGCATTCATTCATCTTAATAGACTTATTTGTCTCCTATGGTAACTGGAGATCCAATCAAACAAAAAATTGTACTCAAGCATCTGCAGACCATAAACTGTAATAGAATAGCATCTACTAGATAAATAAAATAATGTCTGTGAGATCCATAGGTTCCCAATTAAAATATTGGAGTAGAGAGATTCAAAACACTGATATGAATTCTTACTCAATTAATAGACCAAGACTTAATCGTCACACTTAAGAATCATTACAATTCCTTATAATCCTTTGACAACAATTAAGTATCTATTTATGATCCGTCAACCATAAATATTTAGATTCGTATGATTCGTCAATCATAATTTTTTGGAATCCAAAACCATACTTAATCATTTACAGGATACTGGAGTATATGTCCCACATAACTTGGGAAAAGTAAGAATCATTCCAAAATCTTTCCACTAAGAAAATATTGGATTTAGGAATATTCTTCAACCAGGATTCTTAAACTGAAGTGCAAGATTCAAGGTCTATAAATCACTGGTAATTAAAGACTGAACGCATACCAAAATGACAATCATCTTTAACTACAAAAACTTTAGATTACAAACAAGAATCACATCTAGATATCCAAAGTCCTGCTGAATATCAATTCAATTATTATTCTTGGATCCATTATGTTTCGTTATCCAATTGAGCTCTCTGGGATACAATCACTAATGAGCTGAGTACCTTCCTTAAGGAATACTCTATCCCAAGAATACTGTATATCCAATGCACATAATTTTAGCTGATGAATTCCAATGATTCACTAATCATGCGTCTTACAAGCAATATAAAAACTATTAGTTTCTGGTGAATCCACATCACACTGATCGTTTTACCAATTAACTTCATCCTGGAGTAATCAACTACTCAAGTTAACTGCCAATGATTCAAAAATCTCAAATGTCTAGGTGCAGATCTTAATTGTACAGTACAACACCACATTTAGATCCATATCCAAATCATTCATAAATTAATCCATAAATCTTCACATAAAGATTTGTTAACTCTGCAAGTATCTGTCAAACAATACTTGATCATATGTCTATGTTCACCGACTAGGTTAAGTGCACCAAATAACTCTAGTAACTAGGAATACACAGTAGATTCATACAGGATTAATCGTGCACATATGTGAATAATCTCACTATGACCCAGTACATAAACACATTTTTATCTGGCAGATTCCTCCAAAACCCACATATGTTACTCACATATCTCACCGAGATCTTGTAACTCAGCTACAAAAGATTTTCTATTTCTCCTAAGTAAATAGCATATCCGAAAAATCCTTGAGACGAATAACATTCCCTCTCAGCAGTTTTCCAATCCAATTTCCTCTAATAGCATAATTTCTTCCACTTAATCAACCCCTCTCTGATCCTAGTACTCAAACTAAGATTATGCTGATCCCATTACAGAACTCTTAGACTTAACTTCTGATCAAACTTACTTCTATTCCAACCAAAATGGAACTAGTAACCTTTGACCATTCACTGTACTACTTATAGATAATGATTTAACTTTCAAACCTTGTCTAGATCCAGATTGTCCATACAATCCCTAGAAAATTCCTCTTATTCGGAAAGTTCCAATTAGGTATCTTACTCGAATCTATCCGAAATTACTTTCAGATCAAACTTCATTTCTATACCACAGCTGGTTTTCTTCCAAAAACTATGCAATCCACATATTCCCAAATAGAATTTTATCCCATCACTTCACCCCTCATTTTAGAGAAATTATCAATTTCAATGAAAGTTAACTAGAAAGATGATATATGAAAATATCCAAACACATGAAAAAGTCAGTAATAAGTGCATTCCACAAAAAGATTCACTCAATTACAAACATGACTTTTCCTTCAAATATTTTCAACCCGAGTGACAGAAACTACCATTCCATTGAAATCCATTTTTGCAAAAAGAGATATTCAAGGCTTAATAGATTAAAACACTTAAACCATAGAATTTATCTAAATTCCATGTCTATTCACACAAGTAGTAATTTATATGACATAACAGTCTTTCAGAAGAATAACTTCATGCTGGAAAGAATCATATAAACCAGTCTGATGTCTTATATTCGAGAAATTACGAAGGAGTAAAGGATTAATTAATATAGCGAGAAATAGATTTGAGGGCCTCTGATTTTGTAAATAATGAGATACCACATTGGGATCTAGATTAAACCTCAAAATTTTCCAAAATACCTTACATTTGATCAAACAGTTTTATTTTTCCCATATCGCGACTAGGTACTAAAACACACCATTGATTATCAGATCTTTACAGTCCAAAAATTTCCTTTCCAAAATTACTGATGTCCCATACCATCAGCTTTTCCTTCCAAAAAACCCTTAACCGCCTTATCTGATATTCTAGAGATCCACTGATCATCTAGCTGTCCTATTATCCACATAGGATATTATCTCTTGTTCCCATACTCTAGAGAATTCCTTTATTTGGATGACTGGCATGCCTATCAGATGGATATCCTAATCCACACCTGATCTTGTGATCTAAACAGAAGAATTAACATGGTCCAACACTACATTCTGATCCTCACAGGTTAATGATAAGCTTCAAATCCCCCTTGATCCAAGAACATCAACTCTAGGGACAAGCTTCTATCAATTAATAGATCCAATGTAATCCATGTATCAGATTCTACTTCTAACATCACAATTGACATCCAAAACTGCTGATAACTCAATGGTCACAAAGATATTACTTATGAATTCAACTAAATGAATCCTACCCAAGAAATTAATATCCGGTATTAAGCAATTATTTACTAGGACTACTAAAATCCTAATTGCGAAATACATTTCTCGATCACACTTACTACCATTGATGTCCACTCTTCTTCCCTCAGAATTTTTAGTTCCTTGAAAATCTTTCAACTAAGGTATCAAGAAGACGTAACGACATTAGTAAATGTTTAAAATTAATTATTGTAGAAAAAAGTCTAAAACAATTTCATTTCTGTCCTAAACCTGGGCTGAATATCTGATATATCAAAAATCATTTACTAGTATGTGAAACAATATTAGTCTGATCTTTTGAATATAATTCACCATAGGATTTAACTGAAAATGAAATCAGTTTTTTAATTCCTACAATTTTTCCAGTAAAATTGGACTGTTTCTTTTCTTATTGACTGGTCTAGCATTACTCCATCAATATTGACAAAAACTAACCAAACTCAAAATATGAAATTTCATGAATGGAAATCCTACCAATAGGATTTCACTCTTAAACTGTATCCAAACAAGATTCCATTGACCGAATAAAGAATTTTGTCATCGTTTATCTGGCCATTCCAAATTGTTTCATGATTTTACATTCACTTTTGACAAGTATCTTGCACAAATGTTAACTTGATCCATTTCCAACGATCAATATCGATTAGAAATATTCCAGACAAGTAACAGATTTCAAACTTTAACCCAAGTTTGAAATTCAACAGAAAAGGAAAAACTCAATTTTAACTTTCAGTCTGGGAAGAACTTAGCTTTCTTAATTTAGTCATCAACAAACATAGTACCACGAAATTAAATTTTCTTGAACCTGGTACTTTCTTGGAAAAAGCAATTCACGAGGAACGAATATTTTGCTCTCATTCCTAAATCTATGAACCGAATTCATAGATGGCATGTTAGGATAGCAAATTTTATATTGTTACCTCACAACGGTTATGGCTTAATGAATCTAATTCATTACCCTTATCAATCCAGTCAGATTTGCCAAATCGTCTTTCCGAATCGATATTGACTTTTTCCCATGTGGTTTCCATATTTAGACTACAACTTAATTCTCATGCGTTTACTGGAAAAGTAGCCGACGAATTGGAAATTCATTACCAAGAGACTCTCTTCACATGGGAAAAAAAATAGCTCAAACCTCATGCAAGAGTTTTTTTTTTTTTTTTTTCAATGATGCAAAAACCACAACCAAAACCTTATGGGCATGCAACAACCCCCACCCCTCTTTCTCAAAACCCTAAAAACAAACACCTAATATGTTTGTGCTTCCCACGGCGGCCCCTTCTCGAGAGAGACAGAAGCAGGGTTTTGGGAACAGTAGGATCTCGAGAGGCAGGGTTGATCGCACTCTCCATTTCCTCATCTGCAGCTCGAACCAACTCAGAATCCATGCACGCTGCCTTGCTAGCAATCGACTGGAAGAATCAATTTGCAGCCATCGTTGATAGCTCACTTATTTCTGCTGTAGCATCCTCAAGATTCGGTGTTTTACATTAGTTCAATAACCAAGATTTCAGCTCACAGAGAGAAACAAACGTCAGATTGTTGATCATCAGCGAGCAATAGGAAGTGCAATATTTTTTGTACAAGGCAGCGGCACTCCAGTTGCTTCAACCTCCAACGTCCTATTGTTCCACCTTCGGCCCTACTCAGATCTAAACAACTGATCTTCAACCGCTTCAAAACAACTCCCCACTCACTTGAAGAATCGTTTGCAGGACTGGAACCAGCAGTCAGACACCTTTGCATCGCTCCTGAGGTTCTAACAGTTTCTAAATAAACTGCTTTCCACCCGGTTAAACCTCTGTGATCAGAGAAATGAGTAGGAAAAGATGGAATAGCATCTCACAGCTAAAACGAACTCTCAACTCTACTGTTGTAACAACCAACAGGAATCCAACAGCTAATCCATGATGTATACAATCTGGGATTCCTCAATTCTTGAATCCAAAAATTGATCAAAGGTTCGCTCAGCAGGCTTGATTCAAGTCAGGGCTACATCCTCAATCATTCACAGACAGGCAGATTTTGGACTACCAAATCCAAGAAGATTATTCCATCAATTACAGACCTGAATTCTGCTTATTCCATAGCATGCCGGTTGTACCGATGCAAGCAGAAGGTCTTTTTAATTTTTTTTTCGAGGGAATAAAAATCTAGAACTGAGGTTGTAAGATTGCTTCATACTAGAGAATTTACAACTTTGCAATTTCATTCTATGTCTTTGGTTAGCATGCTTCACGTGAGGATCAAATTTAGAGAAACTTCAATCCCTTACATGCAATGATTTGCTTCAGGAAACATAAATTGCCCTTTAACAATCTATCAATAAACAGATTTTAATTATGCATGAATCAAATCCCCCAAAGCATTATGAATCTGTGCAACTATCAAAACTCTCTATGTTATGAAAATCCATACAACAATCTGGTAATTCACACTTGCAAATCACTCTACATGAACTGAAAAGCTCCTCAAGAAAACAGAAAATTGAGAATGAATCTCAAGACTAATTTTTAGCATTACGGTCAAAATTGAATGTGTGGAAGGGCACTCTACCACCAACTTTGAAAAATCACCAAAAAATTGAAAATTCCATTTCAACTTTCTTTGAGAAATCTGTACTCCAATCCAACGTAGAGCTTGCTTCCATCCCATCCCAAAACCGCATATTAGCCGTGCTCTGATACCAATGTAAAGTCCCTAAAGGATTGCCCCTAAGATGAGGATAGAAGAACACAATAAGAGACACTATGGAGCCAAACCGCCCAACCAATCCTAGATCAAACCTGGATCTAGCCCCCAAGCCATGCCATGTGAAGCAAGAGGAGAAGAGAGAAACTGGTAACCTAAACCCAATATGTCAACGGGAGAATCCCCACCTCATTATATAGAGAGTAGAGTCCTATGCATGTAACCATGCAATCCCCATGCAGGTCAACTATAAATAGATCACATCTCTTCATGCAGTCCTCCTGCCTATATCCGTCACACAGACATGCAATACTCCATATATCTCAATTAGAGTGTCTGGGTCCTCTCAAGGTAATTAGTCAAAAACAGGCCTTGACATGGAATTAAATCATGGCATGACCAATTGAATCTCGAGTACTGGAGGGCCGGACTATTCCAGGTCCTTAACCGAATATGGCCATGACTTCCGGTGGTGCTGCATCACCTTACCAGTGAGCCATAGAGATCATGCTACTGTACCAGTTATCATCGATAGCAGATCAGGAGTAAATATCATTTTGTTGTCACTTGCTAAGCAATAGGGCATCGGCCCTATTGTTCCACCAAAATATAGGCTGAATTTAGCTAATCAAACTTCAACCGAACCATATGGACACATCAACGTCATATCCATTAAGATTGTTGGTCTTATGTTTACAGTTGATTGCGTAGTGTTAAATCTCCCACAAGACAATTCTGCCTATAAGTTTTTGTTAGAAACTACATGGTTAATAAATGCTGAAGTAATCCAAGAAATAAACATCAATGAATATCAGTAGACTACTGCACGGGTAAAACCAAACTAGTACGAGAGGAAGACGAATGTTCCTCTACCACATATGAAGAAACCAATGTTTCTCCAACAATCCGAGGGCATTATGCACAATCTACCGATATCATTAACTAGGGACACGTATTAGCAACCATTGACTATGTAGATGTTAATCGATGTAGCAATGAAGTATTGTCTGATTTTGAGAGTCCAATAACGGTCACATCTAGAAACATAGACAAGCCAATTATGGATGCTTTTATGTTTCTTATGTTGATGTAGAACTCATTTAGACCGAATGGCTTCCAAGTCCGTCGGCTAATGCACCTATAGCAATTATGGATGAAGGCATCATGCTGATGATGATTGATGAAGATTCGACTGATGAGCAAATACTTCATTATCTAGATCCACAGTCATCCTACCTTATGAGGATACCGAAAGAGATTAAGCTGCCATCACATTTTGCACATGTGGATGAATCCACTCTGAAATATGTAGCGCAGCCTAGTCGATTAACCGATCATCATCTGCATGATAAGATATATGAGTGGGACAATCTGCAGGATGAAATTATTAGTTCCCTAGATGAGAATCTCATAGCCCAACCGCATACCCATACTCCTCAATCTAAGGTTACTTATAATCTCCAGATTGCCAATTCACGGAAAAAAATACTCCCTATCCTCTACTCAAGACTAACCGAGAAATAGAAGCAGATTCGCTAAAAAATGAAACAAGTGATTGTCCCTAGCAGTTTCTTGCATGAAGACCCAACAACTGAACATGGACCGAAACATGGATTCAACGATAAATGAAGTGCTAGAAGAACTTTCAAAGCTCAAGAATGATATAGACTACTCTGCTGCAGAGCAAATTTACCATCAAATAGAAGAGGGCAAAACAGGCAAGGCAAAAATTACTATTGACATAGACGAGTTGGATGAAGATATGGAGGAAGAGCGAGACCAGCAGAAGCTTCAAGAGCAGACCCAACAACAATCATGAATGTTGTTGCTATCCCTATTAAGGTTGGCTAAGGTTGTCCTTCATCAACCCTATGCTCATTGGCCCTATTTCCATGCTTGTTAGTCCTGATGCTATTAGTAGCCCCATCACTTATGAGCTATAATTGGTCTTGTTTCCATTGTCCATTCCATCAACATTTGATAAAATTTAGGCGACGTTCAAGAGCTTTACTCTATGTCCTCTCATCGCATAGTGATAAACACTTATAAATCCACAAAGTTAGCTTCCAATCGATGCTAAAAAAATGTCTCAACATTTGATCTCGTACAAAAGTGTTGGGATCTGTGGTTGTACATTCATAATTATTCATTTGGCATGCATACCTAGGTTCTAGAAAATTTGAAGATGCAAAGTGACTCATGTACATTGATACATGAGTTGTTACTTTAAGAACCCCCTTAATAGTTCCTCATAAAGAAAATGGAAATAAAGGCAGTTACAAGAAAGGTTCAGAAGTACAAGGATAAGAGCTCAAATAGGAAGAAAAAAAAGATGAAAAAGCTCATTGAGAAGAGCCCTTTAAGATGACTGAACCAGAGATTCCACAAACAAAGCTCATCACCAATATACTCTCAAGTAAAATGGATATAACTCTGGGAGAATTTTTGTGAATAATACCTCATGCAAGGGATGTATTGGTAGACCGATTATCCAAAATGGAACCAAAAGTCCAACGTGAACCTTTATATTTTTTTTGAGCATTTTTTTGAAAGATATAATAAAAAAAGAGGCCCCAAAGGGGGGGGGGGGGGGGGTGGAAAGTGGAAAGCTTGAGCGTCAGGTCCGTAGGGTGGCCTCAGTATAACCCTTGCAAAAAAATGGCCATCTTTTCTATTTCCTTCAAGTCATCTAGTGTGACTTTTTTATGTTCGACACCAGTTAAGTGGTCACAAATTATGCTCCCTACATTTTTGAATATGTGCATTGGATCCAAGAGATGGTATATCAACAATTCCC
The DNA here is from genome assembly GCA_029204225.1 of Diphasiastrum complanatum. Taxonomy (NCBI): domain Eukaryota; kingdom Viridiplantae; phylum Streptophyta; class Lycopodiopsida; order Lycopodiales; family Lycopodiaceae; genus Diphasiastrum; species Diphasiastrum complanatum. Next base: position 52,817,537 of record CM055095.1, read on the forward strand.
TCCAATATGGAACATACCAAGAGGGAGGCGCCCTGGATCTTGATTGGATCTCCAAACTTGAAGCCAATCACTTGCCTTGAATATTAAGAAACAAACACACACGTTTAATTGGGATTATTCTTAGAACTAATCTAAAGAGAGTAAATGTTAAAAGAATGACAATCGGCCCAAATATATAATGTACTTTCATGGCGTGGAGACATTGACCAACAAGTCCATCACGTGGAGGGTAATCGGGTGGAAGGTATTGAGTGTGGCCATCATAAAAGGAATGTACCAATTGAACAGCTTTTAAGTGCTATGATATCCTTGGGGAACGACATAAATACTACACAAATCTAGCAATTTTATGTTGGTATAACACGACATATGCCAATTTTTGGTGTCGTTGTCGGGGTCGGAAACTTCAAAACGAATTTTTCAAATGATTTCAGGAATATTTGCAAAGAGGAGATTCACCCTTCCAAAATTTGAATGAAACTTTCTTTCATAATTCTTCTTAATCCTGAAAATTTACCCAAAAACCGTCATCCTGAATCTTCTGCTATAGTTGAATGACGTCGCATGATTATCTTAAAGGAGCATCTTCAGATGATGCTAATAGTTATGTTTCGCAGTTGAGTCAATTGCTAACTCGAACAACAAAAGTGCTGATGTTGATAAACTGCAGATCTTCCCTGGTCTTTTGAGAAAGCAAGCGCGCATATGGTACAACCAAGTTGAACCAGGAAGTGTAGCTGGTTACTGCTGAAAGATGCGTTTTTGAACCAGTTCAGAGAAATTGGTTATTCATCCAGAGTTCTTGGACGACTCGACAATGTACAGAAGAAAAAAAAATAATCTCTTCAAAGGTACAAACGAAAAGTAAAGAATCTCATTGGAAAATTAATTGGTGTGTACCCTGTCACGATGCAGGTCGAGTGGTTTTTTGTAGGTTTACCGTTGAAAGTTGATCGATACTGTAGACAAGGAGATATGACTTCTTTATCAGCAGTCATAGCGAGTGCTGAGAACTATGAGACTTCCAAGTTAGCACATAAAAGACGTTCTACTAGACGAACTTGAAAGTCTAAGCATGACTCCAGCGGCAGTGAAGACGAATCTAAATTTGAGTCCAGTTCAAGTTCTTCCAGTTTTGAGTCTGATTCTAGTGACTCGTCAGATACAAAAACTGATGATTTAAATCAAAAGAAGAAACAAAAAGAAGATAGCAAAACCACCGAGGACAAGTCTGTGACATCTAAAGATGAAAAGATTTGGAAAAGTAATATGGTTGACTTTAATAAGAAGTTCAACGATCTAAAAGTTCAAATTTCAAAAGTTGCAAACAAGAGACCGAAGGCTTCTTCTTCGAACTCAAGAATATGGTGTACGAAGTGCGGTACATCTGGATATTCTAAAGAAGATTGCAAATCTGTGAATGTAAAGTATGTTGAAGATCCTTCTTAGGAAGTGCTCTTTATATTTCAAGATGATGCGACTACCAATTTTGTACAGCACCAACTCAACAAGGCAAACCAAAGTTTGCACCAAAAAGATACAATCCACCGGAATTTGTTGGTCCTATAATCAATGATTCCAATTCGACGAAACCTGTTTCGGAAAATTGTTATAACTATGGTGAACCAGGACATTTTTTGCCTGATTGTCCACAACCTCAAAAGCCGATTGGATATATACCTTTATGTTCAAATTGCAAAGAACTTGACCACAACTATCCAGACTGTCCACAACCGCTGAAGCCATGTCCAAAGTACCAGTATGTAGCCACACATGTTGCTATTGCTCATACGAAATTAAAATCTTCGGTTGATGTTGTTGTGCAGAAGGTTGATGTCATCGAAGCCAAACCAACAAAGAGAGTTGATCAATCTTGGCCAACTGATGTTGAGAAGTTATTCAAAGTGACTACGAGAAGCAAAAGCTCCTCGAAACCTAGCACAAAAGTATCTTCAAAGAAGCGGAGAAATTCCTCGAAGAAGAAATCTTCAAACAAGTCAATAACGAAAGAAGATCTCAAAGTTGATCCTGATTATGATCGTGATGCAGCCAGATTATTGTCACAGGATATTTTTGCAGAAGCAAACAAGATTATCAATTTTGAATTACAGACAGCCGCTACCGAGAAGAAAGTTACCTTTGAGGAAGGGGACGTGGAAATTACGAAGTCAAAACTTTCGGAGGCCATTATTGATAAACCTATCTTGAAAGCAAAGACGAAAGACTATGATATCATAACTGATATCGGTTCACTTCGTCCCAATATAACTTCTGAGCAATTGTTGGTAAATAACAATTCTTATCGTAAACAGTTAAAAGGTCTCTTTGTCTCTAAGACGAAGAAAAGAATTTCTCTGCCAGATGTTGGAGTATTATCTATTGATTTAGGAGACCTTGGCACACCATAAATTGATATTACAATTGCTGGATACTTAATGGAAAAGGTGCATGATCGACTCAGGTTCGAGTGTCAACATAATAACTGAAAACACTGCTCATGCTTTGGGCTTGAATAATATTCAACCAACCCAAAAAAATATCAAGTTGTTTGATTCAACACGAAGTAAACCTATCGCTGAATTGAAGGACGTGACTGTATACATTCAAGCCAAGCCTTTTACAATGAACTTTATTGTTATCAAACCACTTGGTTTGTCATCTTACTCTATTTTGATTGGACGAGCTTGGCTTTATCAGTCTAACTCAAGTGTACACTGGAAGTCTCGAGAATGAGATTTCAAACTGCCGAGACAACTAATCGTGGAAAGCTGGAAGAATAGATTATCACCTAGAGCCATGACAGATATGAAGGCGAAACTCCTACGTCTGACACCAGTTCTACCTTTGAAGATTTTTCTTATGACCTTAATATTTTCTCTAATGCATCAGATGTCGAACTTAATTATTTTGAATGCTATGAGAATAATGATTCATCAGATGATGAAGAAGAATTCTTCGATGTCTGTAATGTAGAAGCTGATCTATCTTTCAATGAATCAAAAGCTATAGACACGAATTCTGAAGATTCTAATCAAGGTGAAGATATTGATGATGAATCACACGAATATGAACAAGAATTTGGAAATAAGAACCAGGCTGACGACAAGAATAAATCTATGGCGATAGCCGTGCGCGAAATTCATGGCCATATCAAGGCCAGTATGATGGAAGGTATTATTTTACCAGATTCTATTGAGCTAATTGAACTTGCACCTAAGAAATTTGTGCATATTTCTAAGTCTCTTGGAGAGACAGAATTAGCAGAATTTACTGAGCTACTGAAAGAGTACCAAGATGTATTTGCATGGTCACTTGAAGACTTGAAAGGAATTCCTATTGAATTTGGCGAGCACCGCATTGATCTTAAAGAAGATGTTGTTCCTGTCCGACAGAGACAATATCGTCTCAATCCAAAGTACTCTCATCTGGTAAAAGATGAACTCAACAAGCACCTTAAGGCAAATATTATCTATCTCGTCTTAAGTAGTGAATGGCTATCTCCCATTGTTGTAGTTCCAAAGAAGAAAACTGGCAAGATTCAAATTTGCCAAGATTTCAGGAAGCTAAATGCTACTACTAAAAAAAATCATCACCCATCACCCTTCACGGGATTCTATTCTAGACTAGGTTGCTGGACAAGAACACTATAGTTTCTGTGATGGCTTCCCTAGCTACAATCAAGTTGGAGTAAGAAAAAGGGATCGACCAAAACCACGTTTACTACTGATTGGGGCACTCATGCCTGCAATAAAATGCCCTTTGGTCTTTGTAATGCACCAGCTACTTTCCAGAGAATTATGATGCTAATTTTTGTTGTGTTCCTAAGAACGTTTCTTGAAATTTTCATTGATGATTTTTGTGTTTATAGTAATATCAAGTCTCATATACAGAAACTGAAACTTACATTGTAGAGGTGTCGAGACACTTGTTTATCACTTCACCTCGAAAAATGTTTTTTTGGGTATGAGAGAAGGTATACTTTTGGGGCATAGAATATCCAGCAGAGGAATTGAAGTCGACAAAGATAAAATCGAAGTGATAAAGAATTTGTTGATACCAACCAATCTACATGAACTAAGAGATTTCTTAGGACATGTTGGTTATTATCGAAGATTTATCCAGAATCATTCATCTATTGCTACAGCCCTTACATAGTTACTTAAGAAACAAGTCGCTTATATTTGGATGGCAAAACAACAGAAATCATTTGAAAAACTTAAGCAGGGGCTGATTAATGCTCCAATTCTAAGACTGCCTAACTGGTCAGTACTATTTCAAAATTATGTTGATGTGTCAGCATTTGGTATTGGTGTCGATCGGAAGAAAGACCATCCAATATACTATGCTAGCCGCCAGCTCAGTTCCTTGGAGAAAAATTATTCGGCAACTGAAAGAGAAGCACTTGGAATGATTTTTACTATAAAGAAATTTCAGCAGTATTTGCTAGGAAATGCTTTTATATTCCATGTTGATCATTATGATTTGAAGTATTTTGTTAATAAACCTGATTTATCTGGCCGAATAGCTCGAGCTCGCTGGGTTTTGTTGCCATAAGAGTTCACTTATCAAGTTGAGCTTCGTCAAGAAAAATATCATACTAATGCCAATTATTTTCACGACTTAGTAGTGAAGGATTGAAGAACCATTAAATGACGATTTTTTAGATGAAAAATTATTCAGTATATCCTCTATGAACTCTTTATATTCTGATATAATTATTTATCTCAAAGATCAGATATATCTTGAAGGATATGACTTGGAGAAAAAGACAGTATTTCAATACAAAGTTGCACCTTATACCATTATTAACAATGTTTTGTATAAGCTTGGTGCAGATCATCAGTTAAGAAGGTGTCTTTAAGCTGAAGATATTCCAAAGGTTATTCGAGCCTTACATTCCGAAGATGCCGGTGGACATTTTTTTTTATTAAAGAACACTATTAATAAGATTTTGACTACCAAATATTGGTGGCCGACCATGTTCAAGGATGTCTCTATTTATATTCGATAGAGATCTGGTAAACCAACCAAATCTATGAATTGGCCGTTGATGCCAATCATTCCACTTGCACCATTAAAAGTGGGGGATTGACTTTGTTGGTCCAATAAAGCCAGTAACTCAACACACTAAGTGTCAATATATTTTGGTTGCGACGGATTATGCAACAAAGAATGTTGAAGCGGAAGCAACGAAATGAAACGATACAAAAACTATCACTTTTTTTCTATTCAAATCTATTATTACACGTTATGGTTGTCCTCTTGAGTTAGTCAGTTGTTGGAGGGTTTGCAGATCTCAAGGCAACCCTAACCCTAGTTAATAAGTGAGAGGGATTTGGCACCCTGTGTGTGTAACTCCAACCCGATGATCACACAATTATCTGATTGATTAGTTAAAAGTTAATAAAAGGACTTTAAGCTTTTTTGCAAAACTTTTAATGTCGCAGGGCCTAAATGTCAAGTTAGTGAATAAAGTTGGGTTTCCCTCCAATTTTGATGGTTCCCACACTTTTTTAAATTTGAATAAAAAGAGAGGCAAGACTGGACCAATAGGATTCAGAGGCCAGGGTCCTCCTCTCTACTATAAGAAGGGACCAACTCGAGTTGCTCCTCATGGTCATTTCCTAATTTCAATAAAGCAGATTGGTTCTCTTCAGAAATGGATTGATGAATGTCCTTGCTCTCTATCACTTTTCATCCATCTCTCATGCTTATTTGGATTTTGCTACTTGTTGGATCTGAGTGTTATTGGGATTGTATATTATTATACTTTTTATGAGAGAGAAAGGGAGAGAGAGAAAGAGTAAGCTATCTCTGTTTTGGATGTGTAGTGTTAAAGAGTAGGGTTAATGGATGTAGAGATAGATGTGAATACTCCATTCATGTTGAAATCTGAACTAAACTATCGCTCTCATGGGAACGAACCTACGCGTGACAACTAACTCCGTCTCTTTGATGCTAGATTGACTAGATCTTGGATTCAAGTTAGGCAAGGAAAGAAACCCACTACAATTTTGGCATCGTTGTCGGGGAGCTACGTCAATTTTTCAGTTTACAGCATGATTTTTGGATGGTTAGCTTGCATTAGGCATCTTGTCGTGGCATGAATAGTGTTAGATCTACAGTTTAGGGTTAGTTTGGGATTGATTTTTCTTGATTTGAGTGGATTGGCTTGTTTGAAATCTAATCTGATTAATAAATAGGGAAAGCTTTTCAGATCACCAATCTTAAATTCCATTTGAATCTGAGATATCAGAGAAAATAACAAAAATTGGTCAAATATGCCAGATTGGTCAAAAAGAGAGACCAAAAGCATCATCAGAGCTGATAACTTTTTACCCACTTTTTGGAAACCTTTGCTGAGTTGCAGACACCTTCCGTTTTGTTTACAGAACCTTTAGTTTGAAGGGCAAATATTAATTCCCAGCAGATTTCCAGAAACATTAGAAAAACCTTCAAAAAATACCAAAAAATCATCAAAACCCTAGAAATACAAAAAAAGAACCTGCGCCCGATTCACTATGCTTAGGTGTGATTCAGATCTATCTACTGCCAGGTCGGCGAAGAATAATACCAAAAATAAAAAGGTTTTCAGAGGATCAGTTGTCATATAATCATATTTTTGCCAAAAAGTCACTTTTTTGCAAAAATACTAGTATCACTCTTGAACCTTTGCCGAGATTCCAGAACATTCTATTCATAGTAAAATACTAATTTTGAACTTGACGAAGATCCTTCTTGATCAAATCATAGAAATTCTTGAATTTTACCCTCGCCAGACTACAAAAACTATAATATTTTGTGTCAGAAACCTTCATCCGATTTTTCATAGTTGTATCTGTGTCAGATCCTTCACCTGAGAGGTTGGCGAAGGTTATTTCCCTAGAAATTGCTAGAAAAGTGTTCAGAGAGTTTTTTCTCCAAAATAACATTGATGAACCTTCGCCGAGACAACCTTCGCCAGTCCTATTTTTAGTTTCTGATTTTTCAGATCAAGTCTCTGTCAAAATTTGGATCAATCTGATATAATTTGATTTGGATTCGGAGACATTTATCATTTTGAGAAGTATCGTTTGATCGAATTTCGAAAAAAAATTCATCATATAGAATCAGATTCTTGAAAAGTGGAATAGATTTAGTAGATCTAATCTGAGAAAGTTTTTTGAAAAATCTAGATCCAATCTCATTATCTATTTTATCTAAATTTGTGAAGATGGCTGCCCCTGGAGGTACTCCACAGGAAGTCAATCCAATTATTGTTAGAAGAGCACCCCGATTGGATCTACCCAAATATAATGGATTAACAGATCCAGTTAGATTTCTTCAGATCTATGCTGAATCCTGTGAAGTCTATGGTGAGATTTATCCTCAAGATAAACTTAAGCTGTTTCGTATGGCCTTAAGAGGCGCATCACCAGATTGGTACTATAATCAAGATGAAACTGAGCGTACAGATTGGGAGGTTGTTAAACGAGCCCTGATCACACGGTTCAAACCATGGAAGTTTATGGAAGACCCTTTTCTACTTTTAAGTAAAATTAAAAAGCGGGAAATGGTTCGAGATTACATTGAACGGTTGAAACGTCTTAGATCTGAATGCAAACCTGAGCTGATTAACGAAAATGCCATGATTATATGGTTTTTGTCAGGTCTACCTAAACGGATCAAACGTGAGTTAAAACGCCATAATGAGTATGCACTCTTGCAAAATGCTATGGACGATGCAATTCGGGAGGAGGATGAAGATTCAGATGAGGAGCCAAATATCAGTATGTTGCCTTATACAGCAGGGCATACTACTATGACATCCACCACTATTGCATCAACGAATTCCAATGCTACTTTAGAAATGATGCTCAATGAGTTCGAGACACTTGGGAAGAACCAGCAGAAATAGATGGAAAAGTTGCAGTTGCAATTTGATGAGAAGATCAAAGCATTGGAAAATTTCCACAAGGAAGCAAACAAGGAACCCTGAAAAGCTTGCAAAGACTTTTCCTACCAGGGAAAATGTTTGGTGTTCTATTTGTACAGGAAATCACACAGTGAACGAGTGTCCTCAATTGAAAAAATGAATGGACATCAGTGTTTACCATCTGTGTAATTCACCGGATCATGAGACTGCTTTTTGCAACTTCAACCCTCAGATAATTCAACAACGGTATGCCCAGATGGGATATCGAGAACCACAGTATGGAGGTAATCTAGTAGTAAGACCGCGACAATCTGCTCTTGGATACCCGAAACGTTTAGCTTTACCTGCCCCACCAAAGCACTCCACTCCTCCAGCCAATTTGATGGAACCAGAACCTTACGAAAATGCTGAGCAATGGAACTATGGAAATCAAGCAGGTGGATCTTCAAAACAATATGCCATTTACGCTGCTGCTCAACAACAAGCCTCCAGAAATTGGACCAGAGCACCACTTGCATGTGGAGAAAATCACAGAGTTGCAGAATGCCCAAATAAAGAGAAATTTGCACCATTATGTCGTGACTGTGGTTACGGGCATTGCTATAAAGACTGTCCAGCAAGACCGAAACCACCACCAGCTACAACACCTATAAATTTGATAACAATCAAGCAAAGACCAGTAGCTCAGAATAAAAACAAAAAGAACTAGTAATGGATCCAGTACCTGCTGATTCTATACCATTGAACAATATACCAACAACATCAGAAATCTATCCAAATCTTAATATAGAAAAACAAAGATACCAGGATATGAGACAGTGGATAAAACATCTGCAAGAAGAAGATGAGCTTGAGGCTGCTAAAGCAACAGCTGAAGTTCATTCTTCACCATTGCAGCCGCCAAGAAATTTACGTACGGATATGAATGATCAGTTACATCATCTTGAAGAACCCTTCAAGATGACTGAACCAGAAGCACCACATACACAACTACTCATAAACATTTTGTCTAGCAAGATCAATATTTCATTGGGAGAGTTTCTGAAGTTGGTGCCCAAAGCAAAAGAAGTCTTAGCCAAAAGTTAGCTCAAGAAGAACCAGAAGTCCATCAGGAGCCGCTTTTTTGTGCTGGATTTGAAGAATCTAACAAAGTACTCCATGGTGGAGCCGCTTGGGAAAGTGAACAAAAGAATATCACTCTGCCGATATAGCATAGACAATTTCCTAAAGAAGCAGCCGTGATAGATGAAGGTTCAGGAGTTAACCTGATTTCTACAAAGCTATGTGAAAAATGGGGCCTTACAAAGATTAACCCTGCTACTTTTGTTATTAAGCTAGCTGATCAAACGATAGTTCGTCCACGAGGAATGGTGGAAGATATACCTGTCAGAATTGCAGGAGTACAATTTATCATTCGTAGTGATGGACTTACCAAAAGCGCCAAATGTCTACCGAATTCTATTAGGATGTCCATGGTTATGAGTTGCGCAAGTAGTTCATAACTGGGGTACCGGAAAAATCACTTTTGAAAATCGTGAACGTGCAGATAAAATTGATTCTACAACTTGGACTATCAAACCAGTGGCTCAAAAAGAGGATGACAAATTGTCAACAACAGATCATACTTGTGATCGACCAGAGAAAAAATTGGGAGTTCATTATGATTCTCAAACGGATACTGTCAATTGGAATGAAGCTCTTGCAACAATTGACTGTACAGTAGGATATATCTGTCAACAAGATAATCAATCAGATTTGAGCGAGATTTAGTTATTAGATCAAACTTTGGATACACCAGTCACGTTTCCACTGAATGTGCTGAATGTAGCCTAGATATCAACTGAACCTATACCAGATCCGATTGAGGATGAACTCATTCTTGTGAGTCATGCCTTGACTTATGATGACAATGCAGAACTTACAGATGAGCAGATTCTAAATCATATGCATCTGACCAGATTTGGAGTGCGTAATGTTCCTGATGAACTCACAGTAAAACCGCCCAAAGCAATTATATTAAAGGAAGACAAGATCATAGGATTGATGATGAAGAAACAAGCTAAGCAACATTATAGTACGGTCCTGAAATGGGAAAATCCCCCTCGAAAGATTGATTCAGAGGAAGTGCCACCCTTATTGGATAAAGGCAAAGGAGAAGTCAAGGAGCGGAAGCTTATAGCTTCCTGGATGGATTTAGTAGTTACAACCAAGTTAAGATTGCACCTGTCGATCGCCATAAAACTGCTTTTGAATGGGGCACCTATGCTTACAAAGTAATGTCGTTTGGACTCTGTAATGCACCAAGTTCATTCCAAAGAGTAATGCAATTTGCTTTTAAAGATTATCCGCAGGAATTCCTTGAAATTTACTTGGACGACTTGGGAGTTCATAGTACACCTGGATCGATTGGAGAAAGTATTTGAAAGATGCTGCAAATATCAGATTTCTCTAAATCCGAAAAAATGTCAAATATGGGTTTCCCACGGAGTTGTGCTTGGACATGTGATATCAAGACATGGTATTGCCACAGATAATTTTAAGATCAAAGTTATTGTGGAATTGCCACCGCCAGCAACAATTCATGGAGTTGACGTGTTTATGGGTCATGCAAACTACTATCGAATCTTTATTATCTTCTTTGCAGATTTAGCACGACCTATATACAAACTGACTATTGTTCCTATTTGGATAGTAGAAGCATTAGAAGCCTTTGAAAAATTAAAAAAAAAAACATTAACATCAACCCCAATACTGTGTTCTCCAGATTGGACGATAGAGTTTCATGTTCATATAGATGCCTCAAAATACGCCATTGGATCAGTTTTGACGCAGCCAGGTGACTATAAGAAAGATTATCCTATACGATTTGCAAGTAGATAGCTTACAGATCCAGAAATGAATTATTCAACAACAGAACGTGAGGCATTAGCCATGATTTTCTCTGTTTGAAAATTTCGTCACTACCTCATGGAAACGCACTTTGCATTTTATACGGATCATCAATAGTTACTTTACTTGGTAAACAAGACATGCAATACTGGACGTATTGCAAGATGGTTATTGTTATTGACTGAATTTGACTTTCGCATTGTGGTTCGAAAGGGCAAGCAACATTATCTAGCCGATCATGTTTCACGAATTGAATTCGCACCAGTTAATACTGAAGTGGATGATGAACTACCAGATGTTGCATTGTTCTATGTTGAAGCAGTACCTTAGTGGGCAGCAGATATTGTTGAGTACCTGACCCTAGGACAACCGAATGACTCCCTGACAAAAGTACAGAAGAGACAATTGATTCATAAGGCTCAACCTTATCAATTAATTTTAGGACAATTGTATCGTCGTGGATCAGATAATAGTTTATGAAGGTGTGTTTTACCGCATGAAGTACCAGATTTAATCATGTTTTCACATGATGGCATGAGTGGAGGACACTTCTCTAGAGATATTACTGTTCGCAAACTTTTACAATCAGGTTGTTGGTGGCCTACGCTTCACAAGGACATTATTCAGACATGTGATGCTTGCCAGCGAGCACGACGACCTACTTGACAGAACTATGGACTCTTGCATCCAGTTTTATCGCAAGCACCGTTTGAAAAATGGGGACTGGATTATGTTGGACCTATTCACCTTGCCGCGCAAGGATTTCAGGCCTGATACATTATCGTCGCAACTGATTATATGACCAAGTGGGTTGAAGCCAAAGCTGTCAAAGTTGCTGATGCGAAATCTACGGCCAAGTTTCTATATGAAAATATTATAATCAGATTTGGATGTCCGATCGAGATTGTCAATGACCGGAAAAGCCAAAGTAATCACTTAGAAAGTATACTCATAGTATTAAGAATTCAATAGGAAAGTTAGGAGCCCAATGTCCGGTTCCTATGCAAAACGAATGGTTCTTGGGCGGTTTGCCTAAGAAAATGGATCGTTATTGTCGACAGGGATTGATGGCCTCTTTGGAAGATGTCATTGCCTCTGCCAAGAATTATGAAACTTCTCGAATTTCTTGTAAACGGAGGAATGAGAGAAAAAGTAGTCAAAAGCATAAATCGAAATGTACAGAAGAATCTGAATCGTCTACTGAGTCTGAATCGGAAGAGTCTTCATCAGAAGAAGAATCTTCTTATAGGAAATTCAACTCAGATAGGAAAAAAAGAATGGAGAAATCCGAAAAGATGGATCCATTAAGGAAGAGTGTTGAGATATTAGCGAGGTAGCTTATACTGCAACTCTTACTAACCAAAAGAACATTATACCAATTTTGGTGTCGTTGCCGGGGAGCAATGCCAAATAGGATATTCTGTCATTGTTCTAATTTTTGTTTATATATTTCAGATTCACAGGTTACCGTTTCGGTTCTTCAAGTATTTTAGAAAAGGAAGAGTAAAATCTGAGTTTCGACTACCTTGAATTGTCATTCCATTTTAATATTTTGTTTTTGATTTCTTGTAGAGTTCTTAAAGTCATTTACAGTTTGTTAAATGTGTTTAGTTCTTGTTATGTACATACTGAAGATTCTTTGTTGTGTCAATAAGATTTTGGTTTTCCATAAGCAAGCTTCTATCTATGCTTTTCCAGAATCCGGTTTTTGTTTTTCTTTCTTTGTTTTGTTTTATCTTAGTTTTTTACAAGATCTTCAAGCTGAATAGAAGTTTGTGCTAAAATAATTTGCTGTCCAACAGGCTGAAGATTGCTGTTCTATAAAGATATATGTTGCTATGCTGATTTTCTAGTAAACTGAAGCTAATCCTATGGTGTTGTCTATGAAGTCAACAAGAGCTGATTTATCTATATTCCAAAAAGATGCCAGTTTCTTTGATGGATTTTTGGAAGATCTAGCTTGCTCATTAGTTCCAGTTGGCTGTCAATATTTTGTCATGTTGAATTTTTACAGTTATATTTTTCTTGTCCAAAGACTGTGTTGATTCCGGTTACTACCCAAATTGTGTTGAAGACTATACAACAATGTTGTAGCTTACCAGAGGCTACAGACTATGGAAAGTTAGATTTTATTCAAGCTTCGACAATGGTTCCTAATCTTTGGTGTTTGCAAGCCGCTGCACACTTGAGGGGGGAGACATGTGGTGACCCGGTTTTGGCAATTAGTTAATGTTTTAAGCTTTTAATTGCTAAATTCTAAGTCTGTTTGCTTACCGCAGTGCACAACAAACTCTTAAGAGATATTTAGTGCTTTGTTGTACTAAAATTGTTTTTGTGACACAATGGTTATTGTATTACAAACCAGCCTTCAGTTTCAAGGCCGTTTATTGAGGCAGCCTTTGTTCAAATTATAAGACAATTTATTATTAAGGCATGCTCATACTTCATTATGAGTATCTTAAGGTATTTACTTTTCAATTACATTCTCAAGTTGCCTTGTACTTTCAAAGGCCACACCTCAAGCAAAGAGTCATGCCATAGTTCGAATGACCAAATGCATTGAACTTTAAGCCTCTCTCTTCGAACTACATTCAATGCATTTTTCTCTCTTCCAGCCCACCATCGTTCTTCTTCAAAGGGCTCTCTCCATCCCTCAGTGTAGCTCAATGCCCTCTTCAGCGATCCGTGGCACCCATCGCATCTTCATTCTTCACGCAGGTCAGCAGGTGGTTTTCTTCCAGGGAAGCAACTGAGCAGACAGTTATGGCAGGTCTTCAACGCAATTCTACATGCCTTCAATCAGCACATCTAGTAGCGGCCACCTCTCCTCCTTCTACAGGCGGTTTTCACACAACCAGCAGTCAGTCCTCTGATGGAACCAGCGCTCTTCTAAAGTTCTGTATGGCAGTGCCAGCGCCTATCTTCTTGCACAATATTTTGGGCAGACCTCCAACGACAGTCTAGAAGGTAGTTTACAGCCAGCCAGCAGACAGTTTATCAGTGATTTCGAAGCATTTCTAGTGTATTTTTGCCAGTGTTGCTTCCCTCTATTCTTCCATGCAGCCATCGCTCATCAGTTTTGGCAGATAAGCCAAAGCACCCTATTTTCTAACTGCTTCACAGGCTGTGGCAGTCTTCTATTGGCTCTTGTACACCTTGAGAATATGTGGCAGCAATGTATTGGCTTATGGAAGTCCTGTTCCACATGGCAGATGGCCATTTGCTTTCTTTCTTTAGGCAGTTTGAAGTGCCTCTTCCTCTGGCATATTTTTCTCTTTGGCTATATCATGCCAGATTTATGCCATTTGTAAAGCATTCAAACAATAGCATTCTGAGTTGCAGGAGATAGCCTAGTTGTGATGTTTTCAGAGAGCATTATGGCTTCTCTTATTTCTTTGTAAACTAGAATGGCAGTGTAGATGTTGTATTTCCCTGGGAATCCATATTGCATTGCAGATTTGTATTGAATGCGATGTTCTGACTATTCTTTAATCAATACAGATTTCTATTATTCTGTCTCACACCATTTTTTCTATAGTATGAATGTTCAGTAATGTTTTCCATGGTGACTTGGCTTAGTTCTTGTGTTTCGGTTCTAAACATAATTTTATGTGACATATATAGAGACTTAGATCATTTTTCTAGTATTTGATTCTAACTCTCAGTGCCTACATTTGGAATTGACTTAATGGGAAATCGAATTGACTTAATGGGAAATCAGTTTGTATGTTTTCTTTGATTGTTGAGGGTCTAAATGATAAGTGAGCACCATGCTAGATGGCGAGTCGCTGACCTCTACACTCTGATGCCATTCTTGTTGTTTCAAGGACAAATATTGTTGCCATGTATGATCTTAATGTGAAAAATACAGATCCTAAGTGGATCTAAACTCCAAGATCATTGGCTTGAATGCTTGCACTCCAAACTACATAAGCTAGGAATTGGCAACACATTCTATGCTACCTAGAATGCAAAGAACTTGATCAAAAAGCATTTATCACAAATGGAAACTTCCATAAACATCAAGTGCGGCCCAAAATAGCATTATACAGTCCATAATACATCAGCCTACCACTTTTGGAAAGCACCTAAGATCATACACACAAAGCTTGAACTCAATCACTACACAATGCCAACAATGGAAGGAGAACCCAATAGAAAAATCTCTCATTAAGCAAATGAATACAATGGATCTGCTCCAACCTGTTTCTCCACGGCCTACTTGCTATATATAGCTGAGAGAGATGACTCTCTCTCCTCTCTCTAGACCCTCCTTACCTAAAATATGCCCTATATAGGTAAAATTGGCATATATGTCCAAAATACATGAAAATGGACTCATTTCGAAGGTCTTGAAGTTTGACACTTCTTCATACTGAAAAAATACACTTACTAAAAATATCTAGACCTGTTTCACACGTGTGAAAAGTCAGATCCTAAACTATGTGCCATTTTTAGCAATTTTGGCCTAAAACTAGACAAGGAAATGTTGACAATTTTCACACTCCCTCTTCAACTTAACTTGCTAGTTTTACAACACTACTTTGTTCCAACTTAAGAATGATCTCCATCATCAGAATAGATCTCTTCTCAAGGATCCTAATATGTACAAAATAGGACACAACATAATTGATATAGATAATAGTGTCCATATAGGATGCTTCACTATTTCTTACATCAATTTTACATAGAATCATAAAAATGGTACATGTAAAAGAACATAGAATCTCAATTAATGAATTCCTCCATGTATCCATCTCTGGTTTCTCTGTAAAATAGCAGCAAACAAGTTGTAAATGAAAGTGATCAACAAGTGTTTGCATGCCTCCTCCACATTTCACTATACATATAGTGAATGCAACATGTATCTCCATGAATGAACTTCCATCACCACCTTGCCTTTGTAGATCTTCAATCCATGAAAGCCTTTGAGTGAATGAATGCCAAAAAGATGTGTTCCCTACTCCATTTGAATGACCAAAACCTGAACTTGAAATACTTGAAGTACCTCCACAAGATTTGCACACAACGCTTGATCCTACAATGTCAACAAGTTGCCAATTTGCCAACACTAGAATACTAGATCTTGAACTTTGTTCAAAAGAAAACATATTGACCACTTCAATACCTTTCAAGATCTGAATGAATTCATGTACTTGATCATACAAACCAGCAATGATAACTATTCCATCTCCAAGATCCAAAGGATGCAAAACTATGGAACTAGTTTTATTGAAATTTGACAATTTCAACACATTGACATAACAATGTTCATACATGAGATTAGGCAAGTGAGGTAGAGTAAGAAGACACTTCCTTGCAGCTCCAAAGACCTTACTTGAACCTTCAAGAACCTGTAAAAACAGATCCAAAATGCCTTGACCATTTGTCTCTTCTTTGATGCTTTTCACTAGCTTCGAATTGCCACTTGTCTCTTGGTGTTGATGAAGCAATCCAAGATCAACCTCTTGATCTTCCAATAAGACATCAAAGATCTTGCATATGTGAACATCTTCAGATCTGAAACTCTGAAGATACTCCCTCTCAAACACATGATTAAGATCCCACAAGATCTCATCAATGCTCAAATTTGACCCTTCACTATAGTTAGTGAAAACAATGCCACCATCATAAACCAAAAGATAGATTCCAACATTTCCATTTAACATGAAGTAGAGTAGGTGAAGATGAGTATCAAACCTAATCAAAACAGCCCTCTTGAGTTCATAACAAACCTCAATAAGCTCACCAATGATATCTCCCTTGCCTTGAAGAAGTTGCCACTTGAGTTGCTCCATGTAGTCTTCTTCAACCAACCTTTTGCCATCTTGACCATGAATGAACAATCCACCACAATCATAGAATGCTTTGAGTTGATGAAGAGATGTTAGATCCATGCTTTGGATCTTCCCAAGAACCACTCTTCCATTGCCCTTTCCTTCACAAGACTCCCTCTTAATGCTAGCACCACAAAAGTTAGAAACCTCCCTCTTGATAGTTGCACCATAAGAAGTAGAAGACTCTTGAATATTAGAAGCCAAGAAAAGAATCCTTAGTACCTTCAACATAAGAGTGATTGAAGTACTCTCTCTTTTCAAACATGAACTTCTACTCAATGATTTAGGTAATGAGTCATATGATAATGATTCTTCCTCACTATCGTTCATAAAAACATCATTCAAAGTACATCCTACTTTGAACATTTCACATACTTCTCTTCCTTTTGACTTGTGATCTCCCTCACCAAGTCTCATGATAGAAACCTTTGATCTACTCTTTTTATGAAGAAATGTGACACCACTTGTTGCACAAATGACTTTATCACAAAAAGATGTAAAAGAACCATTTCCTTCAAGCATGCTCAAAGCACCATCATCTTTTCCCACATGATTACATACATCAATATGAAAAGAATTAGAAGAACAACCATCTTCTTGCAAAGAATGACACTTAGCATCTCCATCTTTTTCCATATGAACAAACAAGTCATTAGCAACAATCACTTCCAAAGAAGAATCTTCATCAACTCCATTGATGAAGTTAGCTCCTTCCTTACCTTTTCCATTTTTGCACTTGCCATCTAGCACCATTGAAGAACCAACAAGCCTTGGAAGTCCATGAGTAGAAGAGTACAAACATGATGCTAATTTAGCTCCACATGACTCCATATGACTAGTAGGTAACACTAGTGCATCTTCAAGATCCAATGGATCCAAAAAATTGACCATAGATTCACCAAAGCTTGCCAAGTTAGCACAACAATTATCATCTCCAAGAAGTACATTAGATCTCAACCTAGATCTAGCATTTTGTTTCTTATGGCATTCATTTGCAAAATGTCCTTTTATCCCACAATAAAAGCACTTGAACTTTGACTTATTGTTCTTAGTAGAAGAGGAAGAGGAAGAGTGATCATCATGATCAAAGTTACCACCTTTGGACCATTTCCCTTTGCCTTTACCTTTGCCCTTGAATTTGCCTTTTGTGAAGAAAGCCTCTTCACCTCCACCTTGCAAGGATGCACCATCAAGCTTTGATTGCAACCTATGTTCTTCAGCCAATAAGATTTCTTGCAAGTCAACCACACTTGGCAAGACTCTTTGAATGGCA
Organism: Diphasiastrum complanatum; assembly: GCA_029204225.1. Taxonomy (NCBI): domain Eukaryota; kingdom Viridiplantae; phylum Streptophyta; class Lycopodiopsida; order Lycopodiales; family Lycopodiaceae; genus Diphasiastrum; species Diphasiastrum complanatum. The sequence goes on from CM055095.1 coordinate 52,835,451, forward strand.
AAACTTTGCACAAGGTTAGCATGTTCATTTAGCAAACCATTCAACATAACTTGGACTATTTCACCATCTTTTATGTTCTCATCAATGCATGCTAAATCATCACTTAGGGACTTAACTCTCAAGATAAATGCATGAGCACTTTCACCCTCTCTTTGCCTACTAGAAAATATTTGTCTCCTTAGGGTCAATACCCTAGATGTGGACTTTGATTCAAAGAGCTTCTTTAAGGCATTCCATGCCTCACTTGCACTTTGACACTTTCCAACTTCCTTGAGAAGTTCATTTGTAACATTCATTTTAATGATATGAAGAGCCCTTTTGGCCTTCTTATCAAACCTTTGTTGCTCTTGAAGTGTGAGAGGTCTCTCTTCAATTTCTGCAACTATGTCCATGAGTTCATTCAACTCAAGTAAGGACTCCATCCTCACTTTCCAAGTAGAGTAGTTTGATGAACTCAACCTTTCACTAGACTCTAGCATGATCCCACCATTGGAAGCCATGATTCTAATGTTTCTTCAACTTTTAGGTTCTGTCCTAAAGCACTTAGCACTCACTTTTCTCTCAACAAATGATAGATAAAGAGATCTATGAAGATTTAGGACCCTAAAACACTTCTATCTTGAACCTAGATGGTTTCCAAGCATAGAAAGGAAGATTGAAACACATGCAACACTTTGCACACACTAAGAATGGATTACAAAATCAAACCAACCTGAACACACTCTTGCTTAAGCTCTCAAACTTTCCAGCAAGTGACCAAATCAAGTTATGGTGTGAAGAGTTACTTGCATTCTTAGAAAATACCCAAAACTAGGATGCCAAGATTACCTAGTAATGAACAAACTTGATCAACATATGATCAACACACTAAGATATTGATTCAACCTGTAAAACCACATGTAAACCACACTTCTAAAAGTTTATAAACTCCAGCAAGTGATAAATACAAGATTTAGGGGTGAATGAATGAGCACACTTAGTGAATCACAAGACTAGCTTCACTATCTTGTCAAATCTTGGTGTTTAGATGTAGATCTAAGATCACTTCACATGAGAATGTTCCTCAACCTGTTAAGAACCTGAAAACACACTTGCATAATGGTTAACACCTTCCAGCAAATGCTCCAATCAAATTACATAAGGAGAGTTACTTACATGCTCAACAAAGTACACCAAAATTTATGCCAAAATTGATGACAATCTTTACAATATGCTCTTCACAATGGAGCTTACAATATGTTCACCCAAAAAAGGGGATCTTTCATCCAAATGGGAGCTTTGCTCAGCCTTTAGGAGAATTACAACTCACTCAAAAGAGCATTTGTCATCCACTTAAGGAGAAGTTTCATCCACTTAAGGAGAGTGTTCATCCAAGAATGGAGATTGTCAACAATAGGATTGAAAAGAACATTGTTAGTATTGAATATGCACAAGCCTCACAATCACAAATGATTAGGTGTTATGATCTGATCCAAAATAGTTTCTTTTCAGCCTCTGATCTTCAATAGACCTGAAATATGCTTTTGATCCACAAGTTCAACTCACAAAACAAAGGTTAGTAAGATTTGATCAACAAAGCAATGCAAAATCATGCTAGAACTTGATCAAACATCCAAATATCACCAAAAATGGAATACTTACTGTAAATAGAAGCCAACCAGCTCTGATACCATGTGAAAAATACAGATCCTAAGTGGATCTAAACTCCAAGATCATTGGCTTGAATGCTTGCACTCCAAACTACATAAGCTAGGAATTGGCAACACATTCTATGCTACCTAGAATGCAAAGAACTTGATCAAAAAGCATTTATCACAAATGGAAACTTCCATAAACATCAAGTGCGGCCCAAAATAGCATTATACAGTCCATAATACATCAGCCTACCACTTTTGGAAAGCACCTAAGATCATACACACAAAGCTTGAACTCAATCACTACACAATGCCAACAATGGAAGGAGAACCCAATAGAAAAATCTCTCATTAAGCAAATGAATACAATGGATCTGCTCCAACCTGTTTCTCCACGGCCTACCTGCTATATATAGCTGAGAGAGATGACTCTCTCTCCTCTCTCTAGACCCTCCTTACCTAAAATATGCCCTATATAGGTAAAATTGGCATATATGTCCAAAATACATGAAAATGGACTCATTTCGAAGGTCTTGAAGTTTGACACTTCTTCATACTGAAAAAATACACTTACTAAAAATATCTAGACCTGTTTCACACGTGTGAAAAGTCAGATCCTAAACTATGTGCCATTTTTAGCAATTTTGGCCTAAAACTAGACAAGGAAATGTTGACAATTTTCACACTTAATTCCTAGTATGTCCATTATACAGAGTCTTACTCTTGAGTCTGGAGTTCATTGTTGAATATTCAATCTTTCTCCTGGGTGTTTTGCTTTTTTTGCAAGGTTGTACTGGCAGCCCCTTACAAAAACATCTGTTGATGACCAGATTGCAATCATTTTATATTTTATTCCATCCATTCCTGGTTATTCTATGTTCTGCACTAATCATGACAATATTAGCCCTTTTGTCGCTCAACAGTACACTATTTTGCATAGAGGGGGGACAAGAGATTCCACTCCACCACCCAGAGTAAGGGGTTCGTGCTACAATTGTGGATCTCTGAGTCACTATTTGCCCGATTGCCTTGAACCCAAGAGGTCAGTAGGACATGTGCTGCTCTGTGCTAACTGTAAAAGAAAAGGGCATGTCACTACTGAATGTCCTTAGCCACAACAACCACGGTCTAAACCGAGGTTTGTAAACTCACCTAGAAAAGATGACCTTCGGCCATCTAAAACTAACAATGACATGATAGTTCAGAGGATAGAAGTAGAGTTCAAATCACAAGATCAAGATCATCATTGGCCTAATTTAGATGTAGAGATAAATAAAGTAACTACTAGAAGTAGTAAAAATTCTTCAACTCTTAAAGATAAGAAGAAAACTAAGAAGATGAAATCTGCGAAAAACGTAAAAAACGCGACAGAAAATGTGAAAGTCGCAGAACAACTAGTAGAAATTTCTAATAGTAAAGAATTAGATCTTGATAGGCCTACTGAAAAATATTATGATGTTGATATTAGTTCAGAAGCTAAAAAGCTTTTAGACGAAGAAACCATAAAAGTTAAGGAAAGTTGGTGACTACAAATTAGTCTCACATAATCTATAGTCCATGTTTGACACACTTCATAGATATGATCATGTTCCAGAGATATGATCTCATTTGTAACTTGTCTTAGCTATCGCCATGATAGCCATTTTCGTTGTGAAGTTTGTTACACATAAATGCTAACCCCTATCCATGTTTTTGCTTATCATATGGTGGTGTTGGATCATCTATTGCTTTGTTATCATGAACTATGATAGATTGATGCTAATCTAGACTCTCATGAGTGGAATCCAAAGACACATCCACAAGGATTAATGTTCTCATCCACGACAACAAGATGAGCTAAATTGTACAAGTTTTGTGACCTACCTATGTATGTTCTTCTTAGACTAGTATATCTAGAGCCTGACATTAAGATGAGTCTCACCTACAAGTTTATGGTATGCATTGGGGAGGGCCTTTAGGAGCGGATTCTTCCCATTTTAAACTTCATATTTGAAATAAGCTTTGGGTTTAGGCGCGAGAGTCAATTATTCACGATATTTTTTTATTGTTTGTGCCTAAATAAAAAAATACACAATTTTACATATAATGCACATATCAAAGGGACGTCTTAGTTTAAGAATCAGCTTGAAGAAGACTAAGCATTAATCTATGATTCTATGATTGTTGGCATTAGCGTCTCGTGGCATTGGTAAAACATCGAGATCTGCAGAACAGAAGCTTGTAGTTGAGCTGGCAGAGCACATTGAGACGCAAGATCTTGACTCGTAAGAAGCAGCATCATATGAGCTTAATGTTAATTCTAAATCTATGTAGTCTGCAGGAATTGAATTAGGCTGCTGAACAGGAAATAGAGCTTCGATGTTGCAAGCGGGATTTTCATGGTTTTCAGCGATGCCTTCCAGAATCCGCACTCTTCTAGCTACCACGCTAACTGTGTCTGGTGGGATCTCAGTGCAGCTGTGTAGTCGTTTTTTTGAAGCATGTGGATCAGCAACTAGCTCGATATGCTCTTCTCTTGACACAGTCCTTTGATCAAGAGTTGAGGAAGGAATTTCCGGTAGTTTGATTCGTGGTTGCAAGTTAGCATCAAGCCTACCAATTTGTTGTCGCTTGCAAATATCATAGTTTTCGCACTGCAGTACACCATGGTGCACGTCACCACTCAAACTCGCTGTTTGTACCTCCTCAAAGAGTGGCTGAAGAAAATACGGATCATGAAACGGATTCATATTTACTGTATTCGAGGTAAACTGAACTTTGGGTGGAGTGCTCGGTACTTTTTCAGAGCTTTGTGCAACTGAAGCTTGCGGTATTTGGCGCAAGGAACCTGTTCTCAGAACCGTTTCGACTGCAGCGTGACAGATATCCCACTTTCCGGACCACAGTAACCCCACAGCCCCGAAAACTGGGTTAATAGTTCTTCCACAGGCCTCGTAGAGGAGAGATTGGAAGAGTGCTGCGAACAGAAAAGCGTACTACTGTTAAGTCTCTTATTGATAAAATGTCTTCAGGTCACTCACGACTCATGACAGAAAAAATTAACTCAACTCGTTATTAATATTTGAGAAGACAAGCAGATGGTAATCTACCGGGTCTTTGCTTTTCCTGCACACCATCGATAAAGCTAAAGAGGCACGCACGCCCATAGAATTTGGCAACAAACAGTGTAGCGTGTGATTGTGCTTCTGCGGATTCGATCCATTGTAAGCATGTATGCAATATGCACTTGTCACCACATCGTTTGCGAAGAACTCGACAGCCGTTGCAACTCATCTTGTTCTTCTTCAACTCCTGAATTTACATTGCTTAAAATGTGAGTTTACCTATTTTCCTAAGAGATCAATGAACTTTAGTTATTGTATGAGATCTTGCTAGCTACTGTGAGCTTGCAGCCGAGCAAAAAGCTATTTGGGTGATTACTTCGTCTAAAATACCAACAAGGGAAAAGCTTTAATTCCTATTTAACGTTTCAAAGTTATGCTTTGAAGGTACAACTTTAGATCCCCAGACAACTAATTTTGGTACAAAAACGACTCAGAATTATTCAGCAACAACAAGTCATAGCGACGATAAGTAGGAAAACCATAACCCACATACTCATTTTTCAAAAAGCAACGTAAGAGGGCACGCACTTGAGAGGTTGAGAAATAATTTTTGCAGAAAACTGCAAGAGACCCAAATTTGATGTAGTAGCTCTTCAGATGCTTTTCTGAGAAACTAGCTATCGTAATCCGTTTGGATTTGCACTTCTAAGCCAAAGACAACACATGACTGAGTCTTATTCTACAATAAAAAAAGACCACAAGCCTATTGTAGCTTTAAGTCAATCACTCTGATTTTATTGTGAGATCTGGATATGCCACTCTACGGTGTAGTCTCGTGCATGTCCAAGGCCTTTTCGCCTTTCTTTGAAATTCTTTTGGCAAAGTGTTAATTGAAAGTCAGGTGTATTTTTGGTGAAACTTTAAAAGCCACAATATCAGACCTAAATTTATTATTCTAAGAATTGATGGAGTAATAAATGGGTAATGCATTATTATTATTTTTAGACACTTACAAAAGCACATTATACTCTTTAAGGTCATCTTACTATTATTAAAAAGTACATTTTCATTATTTTTAAAAAACTTAAATCTTAAACATACTATTATTAAAAAGTCAAAGACTAGTTTTAGCAACAACAAAAAAATCAATCGCGTGTCACGGCAGGGGAATGCCCCAGGACGGGGGCCTTACCCTATACAAAATGTAGCCTTGAACATACATGTCATGTGAAAGATGTACCTAAGAAAAGCTCTTTAATTGAGGGGTGGGTGTGACGTTCAATTTCAAGGGTGTTAACTAGTAACACAATTTGCAATATGCAAGTATTTCTATCTAAAGGCATGGAATCTTCATAGCCGAGTAGCAACAAGAAGAAACGAATATCGATAGACAACGGGATAAGACAAATGTGAGTAAAAGGTGGCTCCCAAAGAAGAAAAAAGGATTTTCATACTAATCAAAGTAACAAATAAATGACATCCTAATTCCTTGATGCCACATATATTGTAGACCATAAAACTTGGCTACTAAACTTGGAAAATTGAAGGACAAGAAAGTGAGTATCAAAACGTTATGCGGGCAGCAAGGTTGCAATAGCTAAAAGACAAACTACATACCAATTTCTACAAAGGAATAATGGTGAGGATCAAGCATAAATGTCTAAAACCCGAACCTCGCAGGATGAGCATGTAGTCTAAAATTCTCTCAACGCTACTATAAGCACTCTAACATTCATGAGGACTTAGAGAAAGAGCTATGTCTATAATTCTTCACAAGAAAATTTGTCATTGTTGGAGATAGTATATAGGCCCTCAAAAAGTGGAGATGCTAGACACTCTTGGCTAGGTGATGCCCTTCAGAATTGGAGATTCAAGGCACTATTGCTAGGTGTCTTATGAGAGCTCAAGTTGCCACAACATGGGATGTGTTAGCCACCATTTTACATCCATAAGAACCAAAGTTTTTTAATAATAAATAACAAGTCCATAATTGAATTAGGGACTTGTAGGGCACTTATGTGTGAAGATGCCCTAGAAACTCTCAAGGGGGCTTCTTGTGGCTTTCTAGGAGTCTGGAATAAACTCAAAGCCTCTTTGAGAGTTTCATGCCCTTGAGGAGAATGTTGCCAAACAAGAGAAAGGGCTAATAATAGAATGTTTCAAATTGCTTGAGTAGAGAAATTGGGATTTTTGGACACTAATGTGAGGCGTTGTGTGTGAGAATATGCAAGTACCAACTTAGGTCAATATTGGAGGCCAAACATCTGGCTGGCCCAAAGTTGGGGAAACACACCAAGTTGCCAAATTGAGGGCATGGCAATTGTGAATTCTAGCTACTAATGGACCAAAACATTCATTTACTTCGCCTAGAGGTTAAGTGATTATATTGGCTAGTTTTAGATGCATCTAGACCATTGATGTAAGTAGAAGGCTAAGATGGCCATATAGCCAATTGGTAATATAAAGCCCACTATAATCACCTACATAGGAGAGGAGCGGACAAGGGCATTAGTTGTGGCATGGATCACCCAATCAATCGTATAATGTACAACTAGATGCCACAAAGCTAATTGGGCCTATAAAAGATAGTATGATAACAAGAGCATAGAAAGATTGATCAATAGTCAATTCTCATATTATATCAACACGAGAGAGGTGGTGGGCTAGATATGCTTTCCAAAGCCCTAACCTCCTTATGATAATCCCGAGTCTCCATGCATAGGTACAAAACCCAATATAAGCATCATCCACAATCAATCTTCATGCCAGGCAATACCTTGACCATATAAGGACATAAGGCCTATTTCGGGTAAGGGCCATCCTACGATATAGGCTAGGCCTAATACCCAACTATATATGTTTAAGGACATAAAATTCTCCCCCTCTTATTTCAATTCTAACTTCAGAATGAAGAATGAGAAAATTTCTCTCAATGCCACTTGCTCCTAAATATCATCATCATTAGAACACCCTCTTCAATGAGCCAAAATTTTGGTTACCAAGTCCATTGTCCAACATTGAAGTCACGAGGAGTTCATTTTCAATTCAACAAATGTCATGTGCCAAACCCAATCAAATAGCCATAACAATGAAACTAAAGCTAATATCAAGCAAACAACATAGCATTCATGTTGATATAGCCATAAAACACAAAGTACAAATAGAGCTCCAAAGAATCATCATAGAATTGAAAGGGATGGAAGCAAATCAAATACAAAATGGAGATGAGACTCATGTGGATTGGGAACATGAGACTTAAAAAGCTCGATCCCCTGGGCTCACATCCCCAAAGAGGAGGTTGAGCTCTCTCATTTGCAAATGCCAAAAGATCCTTTCAAATGGTGTCTCTTGCCTACTTATGGACAATTCTCTAACTTAACTAAACATAACTATCTTGAGGGATAGTTAGCCTTTGTTAACTCTTATTAAATGTGTTAGGGCCCTTGTTGGCCTATTATCCTTATTAAAGTACTTTGTAGGACCTAAAGAGGAAACTACCTTATTCGTAAGGCTAATTATAGCTCCTTTTGGGCCCAACAAAGCTTACATTGGATATTATCTTGCATTTATAAGCATGGATGTACTAAAAGTAGGCACAAAAAGGCATCCCAATTTTTTTTTTTAGAAATTGCAGATAGCTCGCAGGTGCGAGCATTCACACGTGTGGGTGAACGTGTTTTACTTTAATATAGTAAATATTAAAATAAATAAATAAAATTTAAAAAAAAATTAAAACCAATAGTAGACCACCTGAGGCATTGCCATGGGAGCCGTTTTATTTTGAATATTGATTCTTCAAAATGGAGAACTTGAAAAAAATTTGCAACTATAACAAACTTTAGAAATGAAGTGTGAAGTGCTGCTCTCCCAAATGGAAATGAAAGTGGCCAAATTTGATTCAGCCACACAAAATTGATGATAACTTTCTCAATACTAATCCAATTGAGATGAAATAAGTACTTCTAGAAAGCTACTTCAAGCTCTATATGTAGATAGCTTAATCGTCAGAAAATTTAGCCAAAATTATAGCCAAAGTAGAGAAAATAGACAGTAAAATTGTAGCAAACTAGAATTGGAGGAGTTTCACTAAATTGATCATAACTTGACCAATAAAGCTCAATATTAGGAAAGCTCGGTACCTCCAAAAAGCTAAAATCAAGAGCTATAAATCCAAAACAAGAAAACAAATACGAAACAAAGAATAATGGATAAAAGATTGACCCAAACCAATCTGGAATTTGAAAATTCAAAAAACTAGAAATATAAGGCTACCAAATTTGAGAAAAATTTTAAATCTAATGACAATCATGAAGAATCATGATGTAAATTGGATCTTATGCTCTGATGCCACAAATACTATGTGATGAATTCAATAAAATAGCCATAGTAATGAAACTAAAGCTAAGATCAAGCAAACAACATAGCATTCATGTTGATATAGCGAAAAATTTGAGAGGTAGCCTACTACTACAGTTCCTGTAAACCAAGATGGTTCCGAACCGAGCAGAGCAGACAAGGGCAAAGGCATTGTTGTCCCAGGAGGATCTCCTAGAAGGTCAACAAGACCACGAAGAGTGTCAGCAAGATATGTGCCAAGCAGCTCAACTTCCATATCCGAAGAGTTCTGCGGATTCAGTGGCAAGCCACAGACTTTTAAGGAGGCGATTGACAGTCCAGACAAGGACAAATGGATCCAAGCCATGAATTAAGAGATGGAGTCCATGAGGAAGAACCAGGTATGGATGTTGGAGCCATTACCACGTAAGCGCAAGACTGTCAAATGCAAATGGGTTTTCAAGCTCAAATATGGACTAGAGGGGAACATCACGAAATACAAGGCAAGACTAGTAGAGAAGGGATTTTCTCAGAGATATGGTATTGACTACTCTAAAACCTTCTCTCCAGTCGTCAAACATTCATCCCTACGTCTGTTATTTGCATATGCAGCAGCTTATGACCTTAGGATCCACATTGTGGACGAGAAGATAGCCTTCTTGCATGGCGAGCTAGATGAAGAGATCTACATGGATCAACCTCCAGGATATGTCTCGAATTCACTTCCTGACTATGCATGCAGAATGCATAGAAGCATCTACGGTCTGAAACAATCAGCCCGACAATGGTACAAGAAGAAAGATCAAGCCCTGAAATCATTAGGATTCAAGCCTCTGTTGGTTGATTCCAATGTATATGTCAAAGTTACAGATGGGCAGATCATCATAGTGGTTGCATATTTGGACGATACTCTGATACTTTGCAGGAGTGAACAACTAATTGTTGAAGTGAAGACAGACATCTTCAAACATTTCGAGATCGTGGATTTGGAGAAGCCAAGTGCTACCTAGGCTTGCAAATTGAAAGGGACTATGAGGGAGGTAATTTATACCTTCACCAGTCCAGGTACACCCAGAAGATCCTAGAGGACTTTGGGATGCTGAACTGCAAAGGAGAGAATATTCCAATGCTCGTAGGGACGGTGCTGACAAATGATGACTATCCGAAGACTAACGAAGAGAGAGAACAAATGCAGCTAACATCTTATAGGAAGCTGATAGGATCATTGATGTACCTTGTTGACAACACACGTCCTGACATTGCTTATGCAATATTCAGGATGAGCCAATTCTGCACGAATCCAGGCTCAACACATTGGAAGATCGCAGAACTCATTTTGCAATATCTTCAATTAACGAGGGATTCGGGTTGTGTTATTGTCGTGATGCAGGTTTCAAAATACTCTCCTACAGCGATGCTAGTTGGGCATCTCTCAAGGACAACTATAAAAGCGTCTCAGGAGGATGCACCATCGCATCAAGTGTAGCAGTTCTCTAGGTAAGCAAGAATCAGACCATTGTAGCCCAGTCATCCTGCGAAGCAGAGTACGTTGCAGCAGCAAAGATGGCCAACGAGATAATCTGGCTAAGGCAGTTCTTGGACGAATTAGGCGAAACAAGGAATGAGCCCCTGGTCTTGCAGATGGACAACACCTTTGCAATAGACTTGACGAAAGATCTCGTGTTCCATTCCAGAATGAAGCACATTGCGATCAAGTATCGATTGATCAGGGATCCAATTGAAAAGAAGATGTTGCAGACCATCTTCATCGGATCGAAAGACATGGTTACTGACATCTTCACCAAAGCCCTGGACAAAGGACTCTTTGAGAGACAGAGGAGCGGTCTCGAGATCATAAAGCTATCATGCTTTGAGACGGAGCTAAAGAAACAAAATGTTTCTAATTACAAAGCTTTGCTAGCCTTCAGCCCTCTACCTGACAAAGATGTTCGCGGACACGAAAGTCAAGAGACACAAATCACGAAAGTTTCGCAAACACCTAACGAGGAGACACAAACACGGAAGATTCGCGAACGAGAATCTTTTGCGGTCGAACACGAGAAAGTCAGACGACGAAGACGAAACCAATGATGTGACACAAAAAATGTCATGAAAGACTTTCTGTCCTCACGCTCCAAAGAGTACTAGCAAAGATCATGCAAGTATCCAGAAGTACATATATCTGACCTGATGGGATGATGTCATCAAATACACTCTAGGTCATGGCTAATTTGCCACTCTTGTAATTTTTTGATTAGTTGTAGATGCTTAATCACTCTAATCTGAAAGATTACACAGAGCAACTATATACTTACTGGATGATACTTGATAGAAATGATGTGATAGACAGAAGAAGTAGTCTAATGCTAGTAAGCAATCAAGATGAAATACAAACAAGAAGTCCGCCTGCGTGCGAGACATGTTCTATGAGCAGGATCCATAGAGATCCACAAGTCCACTAGTAAGCGAGACATCCACTGGTGAGAGAACTATATTTCTCTCACACCAACGCACTGCTTGCGTGGATCTGCATGTAGTGCTAGAAGAATCAAAGAAAATCAATAGATGATCTTATAGCCATTGTGCACATTTTTTTTTTATGTTGTATGATCTCGAATGCAAATGTTTTTGTTGTTATTCGGGTGTCTGATTCTCCCATTCATTTCAATTTTGCGCATTGGTTGAATTTGTTGAATGTTGCATTAATTTATAAACGTAGATCAATAGTGCTTGACTACATTCTGGAGGACTGTAGGAGTGATTCAGCTGGCAGTGTCTAGTGACCGCATCTAAACTCCATACGAGTTGCAAGAGAATTGCGGTTGCTTCGTTTTTGCGACAGTTTCATGAAAGATTCGCGACAACCCAATTTTGTATCTCATCATGTCTTTCCCTTGATGTTCTCCTTGGCTTTTTGCTTAAGGTTCATCAACATCACCATCCAAAGTAGGATCCTTTTCATCAACATCAAGAATGTTAGATCCATCCACACCATTATCAATCATGCTTGAAGACAATTTTGGAATGTTCCTCTCATCAAAGATGACATCTCTACCAACAATCACTTTGTTAGTGGAAAGAATGTAAACCTTGTAGGCCTTACTCCCCTCAATATATCCAACAAAAATACATCTTCTTGAAGATGGATCCTCTTTGGTCCTATCATCAAGAGTAATGTTGACATAACATGTGCATCCAAAGGTTCTTAGAAAGTTGACACTCGACCTCCTCTTGAATAGCATCTAAAAAGTTGTCCTTCCATCCAAAATAGCACTCGGCCACTTATTGCACAAGAAACTGGCACACAACAAAGCTTGATCCCAAAATGGTTTGTCAAGATTAGCACTTAACCTCATAGGTTTAGCACTTTCACATAAAGTCCTATTCTTCCTTTCATCCACTCCATTTTGTTGTGGGGTCCTTGATGTTGTATACTCCCTCTTGATCCCATGCTCATCACAAAAGTCCTTGAACTTGGTAGATATGTACTCACCACCATAGTCACTCCTTAAGCACTTGATCTTTGTGGAAAATTGGTTCTCCCTTGCATTCTTGAACTTGATAAAGACATCATACACTTCATCTTTTCGTATGGAATTGATCCTTATCCAAGATAGCTACACATTCAACTTGGTTAGCAATAACACAAGCATCTAGTTTGAACAACTTCCCTTGTCTTTTATCTTTTCCAATCAAGACATCCTTCCTTTTGATCATACAAGCATCTCCATCAAACTCCACCTTGAGGCCTTTACTTAGCATTTGACTCACACTAAGCAAATTTTTGGTAATAGATGAAATAGACAAGACATCCTCCAAATGAACATTCCTATATGTAGAGAGAGAAATAGGAATTGTGCCAATCCCTTTGATTGCACAGTCACCATCATTGGCCGTATAGATCACCCTCTTGTCGTCTTCATATGCCAACAAAGAAGTGAAGTACTCTTTGTGAAATGTCATGTGTGAACTTGCTCCACTATCAATCCACCAAGTATCTAGATCTCCATCATTAGCAAGCATACATGAAGACATCACAAAAGCATCATCATTTGCATCTTGAACATCCAAACCATCCTCGATTACCTTGTTTGTCTCCTTGATCTCTCTTCTTCTTGTAGCACTCACTTGCAAAGTGTCCTTTGATGCCACAATAGAAGAACTTGAGCTTTGATCTATCTTTCTTCTTTCCACTTGAAGAAGCATCCACTTGATCTTGTCCTTTAGGCCACTTACTTTTAGTTTTGCCCTTGAATTTGCCCTCTGTGAACGTAGCATCCTCTTGAAGTGTAGATCCACCCCTTGCTTAAAGCCTATATTCTTCATTGATCAAGATCTCTTGTAGATCCATCAAACTTGGCAAAGTCTTTTGAATAGAAATACTTTGAACAATGTTAGCATGAGCATCCAACAAGCCATTAAGAATCACTTGAATAAGCTCTCCTTCCTTAATGCTTTCATCAATGCAAGCCAACTTATCAATCAATGCTTTCATCCTCAAAACAAAAGTACTTGGACTTTCTTCATTCTTTTGCAAACAAGAAAAGATTTGCCTTCTTAGAGTCAACACTCTAGAAGTAGACTTGGATTCATAAAGCTTCTTTCATGGATTCCAAGCTTCCAAAGATGATGTGCACTTACCAACTTCCTTGAGAAGCTCATTGGTAACATTCATCTTTATCATGTGTAGAGCCTTCTTGGCCCTTGTTGTGTTGCTGGTATCTCCTCCAAACCTACAACAATATCCAAAACATCATTCATCTCAAGAAGTGACTCCATCCTCACTTTCCACAATAAATAGTTACTTGAGGTAAGCCTATAATTGGCTTCCAACATGACTCCAATTGAGGTTGCCATGTAGCAATGACCTGATTTTCTTTTTCAACTTGTTTCAATGCACAAAGAACTCCTTTGGACAACAACAAATGCTTTAAAAAGAAATCACCAAGATTTGAAACTATCTCAAAAATTCCCTTCTAGCACTTATACCAAGCAAATCAACACATAGAATCATGGAATCTTGATCAACCTATGATCTATCCTCAATCTAATGACTTTTGCCACTGCCTAAGATTGAAACACACTCAAATGAAGTCCAGAAACCTCACTATCTAGAGATCCAATCAAAATTAGGGTTTTGACAAAATCACAAAAAAATGACTATTCCAAATCTACATGCAAATGCTAAAAATTTGATGTGCAATCTATTAGCCACCACTAAGGCTGATCCAATAATCCAAAAATTGGCCAAATCCAATATGTGAAATCAAAAATTGGAATTGATCAATTTTATAGACCTATATAGGGTTTTGATTCACAAAAGATCCAATCTACAAAAGCAAAAAACTCGATTTTGGTATAGAATCCCCTCTAGCATGCTCTAGCCTTGATATCTTCACCAAATCATTCATAGATCTGATTTCCTCTTTCATAACCTGAAACACAAGCTCTGATACCATGTGAAGGATTTCAGATCATTAAGATCCAATCCACTTGAAAAATCTTTGGTTAGAAAGAGAAATACACTACCAATCTCACCAATGTAGAAAAATCAGCATCTACACACAAAATGAGATGCAAACACTAATAGAATTTGATCAAACTTGAATGAAATGATAAATTATTATTGTTGTCCATACAAAACTAGAAATCTAATGTATTTCACATGTGTCGATCCGAAAATAACAAATATAGATCATTCTACACATAAAATTGCATGCAATCACAAGTATAGTGCACCAATGGATAGTAGAACCCAAGAGAACCATGTATAAGCATGAAATGAGATAGAGAAGAGAGAAGATCACTCTCTCCATGAGTTTCCAAAAGAAAATTTCCACCAAATCTAATGTTTTTTGTATACCCAAGTGACCAGCACAAAGTGCGTCATCTTTTGTTTTTATCAACTTGGCCTCCTTTTTTATGTTCACAAATTTTTATCTTCTTCATTGTGTCCACTTTGCAAATTGTCTACCAAGTTGAAATACCTTCTCTTCATTGCTAGGGCAGTTTTGAATTCAGTGAAAAAACAATTGCCTCTACTAGTTTCCTTTCATTTTTTGAGAGTACTTTGATCCACACGTCTTGACCACAAGCTGCCACCCAAATCGTCGGCCGCCATCCAGAGGTTTTTGTGATGACGTCGTTGTCTGAAAACATCCTTTGTGCTAGAAGGAAAGGCATTAGGGCACGTCCGCCATTGCTCATCATCGACGGGCACAAGCAACTAGTATATATATATATATATATATATATATATATATATATATATATATATATATATATATATATATATATACTAGTAAAGAGTGCCCATCGTTGATATGGGCAATGGACGGCTAACGATCTAGTAGGTATGCCCGTCGATGAGGGGCGGCTAGCATAGCAATCTCGGTGACAGGCGGTCCTATTGCAATCTAAAATGGTCGAAAGTTGACGGGTGACCAAGTAATGTGTGCCCGTCATTGACGGTCGATCTAGGTGGCGACTGATGATTTGGATGGTGACCAAGTAACGTGTGCCCGTCATTGACGGCTGATGATTTGGATGGTGGCCAATCTCGCACATCTCGCATCTCAAATATCTATCATATCTCACACATCTCAGCCATAGTAGGGGTCAAAAACCATGTTCAACAATAGCACAGGGAGTATCTTAATAAAAAGTCTGACGATCTGTGTTTGCAAATGTTTGTTAACAAACAGCCCACAGTTCAAAGTGAATATGTTGTTCATGCATGTGGTATGTATGTGTGTTTTGTTGGAATTCGATGCTCAGCCTCAATTCCATTCAATAATGAGCATCTTGAATGTTGTACAAAATCCAGAAAAAGAAGGCTCGAGTTTTTAGAATGTCAAAAAATTCAATATCAGATTTTTCTGACCCAAGCCTTTTCCGACCCACTATAACTCTTATCAAAGAGAAAAATTCCAACATTGGGTTGAGTTGAATAGGGTCTGACTTACCCTGATTCACTATGTAAAAATCCAATCCAAAGTATTTTTCCAATCCAATGTCATCCTTGTCAAAAAAAAGATTTTTCGACCCTGGATCGAGGCGAAAATTATCCGGGCGTGTTCGAGTCGGATCAGGTCTACAGTGAGCTAAAAGTAGATTTTAGTGCTTAAAAATCAACAAAATCATAAGATCCTGAGAATTCTCATAGAACTAACCTTCGCAGACCATCTCATTGTCTTCAGAATGTCAATTCACATCAGTGATGAAGTCTGCGAAAGTTAGTACAAGATATTGGTGAAGATTTCTGAACCCTTGCAGACAGTGAAATTTTCATTCTCTACAAGAGTTAACCTTCGCAGACTTCTCCAGAGTTAGATCCATACCAGATACAGCTCCAGTAAAGCTTGCAAGAGTTACTTCCCAGTATTTTTGAAAAAATCAAGGTTTTTGATTGAAAAACAATGAAAGAACCCTCACACGATTAACCTTCACTAATAGAATCAATAGTTAGATCACACCAGATCCAGCTACTATTAAATCTCAAGCCAATCAGAGCAAGGATCAAAAAGCTCTCAAGGAAAAACCACCGTAAGAGACCTAAAATCACACTATCGGCCAACCAAACTGATCACATCCTTAAAGATCCAGATTGAATTATGCTAAACCAACAAGATCTAACATCCTTGGACTCTATCGCCAAATGAATCTGAAATCCAAACGATCAGTAGCCAGAAGAACAACGAATCAAACACCAAATCTTCCTAGAGTTGCAATCGTGCAAATCGAGGTAGAACCAGAACCAGCACCAATGGATCCTATGGGTCAACCAGTACCTATCACGCCCTTGCAAGCAGTTCGAAGAGCACCTCGCATGGAAATACCTAAATATGATGTGTCATCAAATCCTATCAGATTCATCCAGATCTACGAGCAAGCGTGTGAAATTTATGGTGAACGGACACTGACAGAGAAACTGATGTTGTTTCATGTCTCTGGTATCTGTAGCACAAGATTGGTTCTTCAACCTATCAAAAGAAGAGAAAATCACTTGGAAAGGGGTTAAAGTGGCTCTCATCACGCGGTTTAAGCCAAGGAAGTTCCTAGAAGGTCCATTTCTTCTGTTGAGCAAGGTAAAAATGAGAAAAAGAGAAAGGGTCAGAGACTATATTGAACTGGTCAAGCACTTAAGATCTGAACACAATGCAGTCCTAATTCCCAATCATGCGGTCATTATGTGGTTCCTCGTGGGGTTACCACAAAGTATCAGAAGAGAACTTAAAAGATGGGAGCAGTACGCTACATTGTAGGAAGCAATGGAAGATGCCATCAGGGAAGAAGATGAGGGTTCAAATGTTGAATCATATCCGACCACCCATAATCCAACTCCCTCGGTAGCATCATCATCCAACGCATCCAATATATCAACAGATCTGCTGATGCAGCAAATGACAAAGCTGCACAAGCAACAAATGGAGCAACTAATGGCATAGTTTGATCAGAAACTGAAGACCTTGCAGGGAGCCATGGCACCAACTCCAAATCCACTAGAACAGAATCAGCAACAATATCCAAGAAGAGAAAATGTATGGTGTTCAATATGTACCTAGAACCATATAGCAAATGAGTGTCCAGTTTTGAAGCAAAATCTCAAATTGACACAGAGGTTTTGACACCTGTGCAATGCATCGTCGCACGAAAAGGCATTATGCCCATTCAACCCTCGAATCATACATCAAAAGAGGAATCACTATCAGACCTCTTATCCTTATCATCAAGGAGCACCGAATGTGGTACCGTGGCATGGCGCGTCAAATAACCATCAGTACATGGCCTTGATGAAACAATTTGTTTCGAGCCGCAAAGCTCTGTTACCTTTAGAACTCAATTCTACAGAAACGCAAGGAGCTACCTAGACATGAAGACCAAAGTTTTGAGGAGTAAGGACCCGAGGACGATGATCAAATGTTCATTGACTGAAGGATACCTGAACACGAAGAGGAAATGTTCGTGGACCCATAAGGGCTCAATGGCAAGGACCAAGACAGAAGAAAACACGAAAGGCGAAGAAGACACGAAGACCGAAAGGCGGCGAATCTTCATACCTCACAGGACAAAAGAGATAGGAAAAGTATAAGGAGGATGTCACTCCTCCATGGACCACTTGCGTACCGTTAGAACATGCTTAACCAGCCGTTCTTGTAACCTCTAATCAGCTTAAACGTGTCCTCTCTATCCATCTATATAAACAGATTGAGAACGAGAGAATAGGTTGAACATCCAATTTGATTGTGCATCATTGATGTCCAAGAAGTCCGCTAGTAAGCGAGACGAACATATATGGTTCGTGAGAGAGTTAGTGCCTCTCACGCCGACGCACTGCATGGACCTGTCACACGGCGTTTAAGGAATTCACTAATAATACAGTAGATGTTTATGCAGATGATTTTCTTATCTTAAATAATATTGAATACCTTATTGTCAGATTGATATATGTTCGTAAGCAACTATTTTATCCTTATTTTGCATACTGGTTTCATCTTGTTGAATGCACAAACAGACTCTAAAGTAGATCAGCAGTGTCTGTCCATGCTCTGGAGGATTGTAGATCTGTCATAGAAGATAGTTGACCATCAGACATAATCGAACTCACATTCGGGCTTCAATTTGTCAATAGTGGTATTAGAGCTCTAGGCTCATATCCGAGAGCTGATATAGCTTTGCTAGCAAAGGATCCAGTTATGACACTCAAAAAGATAGTGATCGAAATTTGAGAAGAAGTTGAAGCTCGTGAGAACCTTAATCACAAGGATGCTTCTGACCAAGCTCTCTATAACAACAAAGAGAAGCCCAAGAAGTAGTTCAAGCCTAAGAGGGAGCCAGATCGAAGGCATGACCAATATTAGCAAACAGAGGGAGCAAGCAAAGGTAGATGGAAGAACAAAGAAAAGCCAAGACAACAGAATGGCGAGAAGAAGGTATGTGTGAGATGCAAACGCAAAGGATACACTGTCAATTTGTGTTGGCTAAATCCAAAAATAGAGTGTATCCATTGCCACAAGAAGGGTCATGCAGCCATGGACTGCTATTAAAACCCGCAAAACAAACAGCCTCAAGACAAACGGGAGAACAATAATAGTTCATCCTACATTGAAGAACCAAAAAGGTCGAAGATGGGTGAAGAAAGGTCGAAGAACGGAAATTCGACAGCCTATTTGTGTACAGAGGTGTGTGTAGCATCGACATCTAACACACAAGAGATAATCCTTGATTCATGAGTTACCTCACACTTCATTACATCAAGACAAATAATGTCTAACTTTCGGAGTGTAGATCCATCAAGATTTATAGTTCTTGGAGACGAATCAAAACATCAAGTGAATGGTGTTGGTTCAATGTGGCTCAACACAAACGGCAGAGATAGACAACTAGAAGATGTTCTCTTCGTACCCACACTGTAACAAGACTTGCTATCAGTCGCAAGAATAGCAAACGTTGAGATGCGTGTGACATTTTCAAATGAAACATGCAACATCGTTGGTGCCAACACCAATACACTGATTATGGTAGAGAAAAGGGCAACCTGTATCATTTGAGGGTACACCTGTCGACAAATCAAGCACACCAAGCCCATGACTCTGCAGACGTTCTATGGCACAGGAGACTATGCCACGTGAACTTAATGGCATTGTATCAAGCAAGTCAGCATGGAGCTTGTCGTAAAACGGTGGTTGTAAGCATAGCGGAGGCTCGGTTGCTCAGAGCGTAAGCGTATAGGAACGGAAACGCAATAGTTAGCAGCATAAATATTCAAGTAGAAGAATTCATATAGTTTGCGCAAAAGAACGACGCAGTAGTGAGACAAAAATTGCACTTTGATAAAAAAAAAATATATCAATAGTGAGTACAATAGCTTGAAGTAATAACTTTAGCTTGTTGAGCGTGATAACGCTAGCTACAGATAACTCTGATTGAAAGAGAAATTCCAAAATTGAAAATTACATAGCTTGATTCAGCTAATATAGAGATTTACGAGAGAGGAAATATCTTACAAGCCTTTAAGGCTATTTATGCCAGTCTTTGCATATGTATAAAAGTTAGTAACTACAAACCACCTTTGGAATATTTGTTTGTCCAGCTGTTTTTAGGGTTACTTATAAGTTGGCAAAGTCGATCAGCCAAAAATATGGAAAAAACGAAAAAAGGCCGAAAAGGTGAAGGTGCCTTAAAAATGATTTCTAAGGTATTCTGGCCACTTGGCCAATGTGTCGTATTTTTTTTGCTAAGGAGCAAAAAAGGCAAAGGTACTTTAACAATGATTTCTAAGGTATTCAGGCCACTTGGCCAGTGTGTCGTATTTTTTTTGCTAAGGAGCGAAAAAGACGAAGGTACCTTAACAATGATTTCTAAGGTATTTTGGCCACTTGGCCAATGTCTCGCATTTTTTGCTAAGGAGCAAAAAAGACGAAAAAGACGAAGGTGCCTTAAAATGGTTTCTAAGGCATAGAAAATCTCAAAGGGAAAAGGCCTAAAAAATATGTTGTCGGCCTTCGGTTTTTCAGGATGCTCATTACTTGAACGATTTGTTTAGGGCTGAGCATAAGAAATCTAACACTCCCCCTTAATGTGGATCCTGAAAAACTTTGATCTTTAGATATAACATATCGTTAAATCTGAGATGTTGCTCCTTTGATAGAGCCTTTGTGAAGTAATCTGCTACCATGTAATTTGTTCTGCAGAAAATCAATACTACTTCCTTACTGTGCACCTTATTTCTATATGTTTGCTTCGGAAGTGAAATCTCGGATTGAGTGATAGTGCTATTGTGCTTTGATTGTCACAATAGATTGTTGTAGAAAGTGGTTGTGCAAGATTGAGGTCTGCAAGCAGTTGCCTAAGCCAGATCGCCTCTTTGGTTGCATTTGTGCCAACTACGTATTCGGATTCCGTTAATGATAATGCAACTGATGTCTGCTTCTGGTTGCTCCATGAGATTGGGTCTTGGTTGTATAAAAATACAATTCCAAAAGTTGATATTCTGGTGTCGACATCTCCTGTCCAATCCGCATCTATGTAGGCTTCAAGGATATTGGCAGTTTGGCTACCTCTATAGCAAATGCTGAGAGTTGTCATTGCTTGAATGTACTTCATGACCTTTGTTAGCGCTTTCCAATGAGCTATGCTTGGATTTTACAAAAACTGGCTGAGTGTACTGATCGAATATGCAAGGTCTGGTCGTTTGTAGATCATTGCGTACATCAATGAGCCAATGATGGATTGAAACAAGTAGTGCTTCATTTTCTCCTTTTCTGCAGTAGTTTGAGGAGACTGTTCCTTTGATAGCTTTAGTCCAGGGTCGAGTGAAAAGAGACTGGGTTTGCAGTTGGCCATTCCATACTTTTCCAGCACGTTGTTGAGATATCATTGTTGACTGATGAAGATCAGTCTGCTGGGTCGATCTCATTGAATTTGAATTCCGAGACAATAGTGGGTTGGACCCATGTCAGTCATCTTGTATTTTTGGGCCAGCATGCATTTTGTATCCTTCATCAGATTCAAATTATTACTGAATAAGAGTGTATCATCTACGTAGAGAGTGATGATGATGAAGTAATCTGATACAGACTTGAAATAGAATTCGAGTCTGCTGAGTTTGGAATGAAACCATTCTCTATCAAAAATGTGTTGATCTTTTGGAACCAGACTCTGGGTGACTGTTTCAGCCCGTAAAGCACCTTGTGGATTTTGCATACAAGGTGTTGTTGCTTGCCATTGAGTTCGTATCCCTCTGGCTACATCATGTAGATATCCTCTTTGATGGTTCCATTGAGGAAAGCGGTCTGGACATCCATCAGGTGGATTTCAAGGTCTGTCGTGGCTGCAAAGGAGAAGAGTAGGCGGATCAACGCATGTTTGACGACTGGTCTGAAGGTTTCTAAATAATCCAGATCTGGAATCTGGAAAAAACCTTTGGCGACTAGTCTGGCCTTGTAACAATTTAGCCTTCCTTCCACATCGTACTTTGCCTTGAATATCCAATTGCATGGAATTGGTTTCTAATCCTTTGGCAGCTCAGAGAGTGTCTATGTTTGATTCTCCATAAGAGAATCAAATTTGGTGTCCATTGTTGCTTTCCACTGGTCAGCATCAGGAGTAGACATCGCCTCAGCAACTGTGTTTGGTTCCTACACGAAGTAGCATGCCGGATCATCCATAAATCTGGATGGAGACTGTCTGGACCTGTTCGACCTTCTAGGTTGAACTTCGGTCCTCTGATGTGAATTGACTCGTTGAGGTTCTGACTCATTGCCAGAGTCAGCGTCAAGATTCTGCAGTTGAATCTCTAGATCGGAATTGACTAGTTGTTCGTTTCGTGAGTCAGAATTATCAGCAGCTTTTCCTATGTGGTCGAGGAACTGGTCTTCCACGAAAATGACATCTCTACTGGTGAATGCCTTCTTGGTATCCAAATTGTAGAGCTTGTATGTCTTGTGATTTTGGGAATAGCTGATTATTGATGAGAAGAAAACATTCCTACATGGTGAGCTAGACAAAGAAGTCTACATGGATCAACCTCCAGGTTATATCTCCGACTCACTTCCTACCTATGCATGCCGAATGCACAAAAGTATCTATGGCCTGAAGCAATCCGCACGACAATGGTACAAGAAGAAAGATCATGCCCTATGATCCTTGGGATTCGAGCCATTAATGGTTGATTTTGATGTTTATGTGAGGATCACAGATGAGGAGATCATCATTGTTGTTGTCTATGTGGACAACACCTTGATACTATGCAGAAGCGAAGGGCTATTCACAGAAGTGAAGGGACCGCAACTATGACGAAGGAAAACTATACCTTCGTCAGTCAAGGTACATCCAGAAAATCCTTGATGACTTCGAGATGACAAATTGCAAAGGGGAAAATACCCCAATGCTTGCATGAACGATTTTGATGAATGAAGATTGTTCGAGGACTGAAGAAGAAAAAGAGATCATGCAGCACACGCCTTACACGAGGCTGATTAGATCTTTGATGTATCTAGCAGATAACACACACCCCGACATAGCTTATGTCATGTTTAGAATGAGCCAATTTAGCATGAACCTAGGCTTAGCACACTAGAAGATTGCAAAGTGAATCTTACAATACCTTCAGCAGATGAAGGATTATGGGCTGTGTTATTCTCGTGATGCATGGTTCCAAATGCACTCCTATAGGAATGCAAGCTGGGCATCACTCAAAGACAACTGTAAAAGTGACTCAAGAGGATGCACCATTGTAGCAGGTGGAGCAATTCTCCGGGTTAGCAAGAAGCAGACCATCATAGCTCAGTCATCCTGTGAAGCTGAATACATTGTAGCTACGAAGATGGCCAACAAAATCATATGGCTCAAACAGTTCTTTGACAGACTAGGTGAGAACACCAGAGAGCCTATGATTTTGTATATGGATAACACTTCTGCAATATATATGATGAAGGATCCCGTGTTTCATTCAAGGACAAAACACATTGCAATCAAGTATCATTTGATAAGGGACCTAAACACAAGAAACGAGTTGAAGACCAGCTTCATTGGAACGAAGCAAATGGTGGCAGACATCTTCACCAAGGCCTTAGACAAAGGTCTGTTCGAGAGACAGAGGAAGAGTGTAGGAGTCATAAAGCTACCACGCTTTGAGAGGGAGCTGATGAAACAATTTGTTTTGAGCCACAAAGCTCTGCTACATTTAGAGCTCAATTTTGCAGAAATGCAAGTGAGCTACCCAAACGTGAAGACCAAAGCTGCGAGGCGTAAGGACCCAGGGACGACGGTCAGATGTTTGTTGATTGAAGGATACTCGAACACGAAGAAGAAATATTCGTGGACCCAAAAAGGCTCAATGACAAGGACCAAGACAAAAGAAGGCATGAAGACCGAAAGGCAACGAATCTTCACGTCTCAAAGGACAAAGGAGATCGAGAAAGTACAAGGAGGACGTCACTCCTCCACGGACCACTTGGGTACCGTTAGAATGTGCTTAACCAGCCATTCTTGTAATCCCTGATTAGCTTAAACATCTTCTCTCTATCCATCTATATAAACAGATTGAGAATGAGGGAATAGGTTGAACATCCATTTTGATTGAACATCATCGATGTCCAAGAAGTCCGCTAGTAAGTGAGACGAACATATATGGTTCGTGAGAGAGTTAGTGCCTCTCACGGTGATGGCTGTGTGGACCTGTCACACAGCGCTTAAGAAATTCATTGCTAATACAATAGATGTTTATGTAGATGATTTTCTTATCTTAAATATAATTGAATGCCTTATTGTCAGATTGATATATGTTTTTAAGCAGCTGTTTTATCCTTATTCTGCATATTGGTTTCATCTTGTTGAATGCACAAACAAATTATAAAGTAGATCAGTAGTGTCTGTCTATGCTCTGGAGGATTGTAGATCTGTCACAGAAAGCAGTTGAACATCAGACAGAAGCGAACTCACATCCGGGCTTCAATTTGTCAACAGGCCTTACCCGCACCACCAGGACCAGCTAACAACCAAGTGGCCCATGTGAATTTGACAACAGCTAAACATGAAGCATCACCTCCACCTGAGAAGCAACAGTGGTATGGGTTTACGTGTTTATGGGTTATGCGAACTACTATCGCATTTTTATTATCTTCTTCGCGGATTTAGCACGACCTATATACAAACTGACTATTGTTCCTATTTGGACAGTAGAGGCATTAGAAACCTTTGAAAAATTAAAAAAAGCATTAACTTCAGCACCAATACTGCGTTCTCCAGATTGAAGGATTGAATTTCATGTTCACACGGATGTCTCTAAATACGCCATTGGATCAGTTTTGACACAACCAAGTGATTATAAGAAGGATTATTCTATACGATATATTTAGTGGACTTTTTGTATGTGCTCATTAAATTTTCAATGTTTAGTTTACTTAACATAATCTATGAAGACTTACTACACTTTTCCATTTTGGATCAACCATGAAGCTTGTTTATTTTTTTCTTGAATCAAATAGTGAGTGGTTACTTGAGTGATTTACATTCATGCTTTTCATGTCATCCAATATAGTTATCCAATATAGTTACCATCATGTTACCCATAATCCATTATAATGGAAGTGAAGATTTGACTTGCATTTTGAATATTTAAAATACAAATTCTCAGGTTTGAAGCCAAGTATCTTGTGTCAATTGATATGGATGATGGGGACTTTGTTAGATTTCTATCCTCTCCATCCTTATTTCATGCTAATCTAGATTCATTTATTAGCTGTTGTAAATATTGGCATAGTCGCGACATCTATAGAAATACAAGGAAAGTCGATGACAGTCTACATCGACATGTCTGAAGTCACCGACATGTCCGGATGTCTTCAAGTTATCCGACGTCCACATCATCGACTTGTCCGAAGTCATCGACATCTTCAACGCCTCCAACCTATCCGACATTCGCGTCCTTGACTTCCACGTCATCGACCAAAGTCATCAACATCTTTGACGTCTTCGACGCGTCATCAACTTCCATGTCATCAACTTCCACGTCATCTGACGTCTTGCAGCTTGTCCATGATCTTTGACTTGTACGAAGTCATTGATGTGTCCGACATCTCTAA
The DNA here is from genome assembly GCA_029204225.1 of Diphasiastrum complanatum. Taxonomy (NCBI): domain Eukaryota; kingdom Viridiplantae; phylum Streptophyta; class Lycopodiopsida; order Lycopodiales; family Lycopodiaceae; genus Diphasiastrum; species Diphasiastrum complanatum. The sequence goes on from CM055095.1 coordinate 52,861,050, forward strand.
CTAAATCAGATGTTGACTAAAAGCGACATGCAACAACAAGTAGTGCCTTAATCCTAATTTGTAAAGTATGTGTTAACCATTATTTTAATCAGTTAGCCATGTCTCCAAGAAGGGCTCAAGAAAGCAACAGAAGAATAAAGTTGTTTGACAAACTGACAGCAATCGAAACCAGTCATAGAAGTCCTAGAATCAGCCACCTACTCAAAACAACAAGAAAAGACTCTTCTGCAGGTACTGCAAGAGACCAAATCATGAGATCCAAGATTGTCGAGTCTTGAAGTTCAACAAGGACAAGAAGAAGAAGCAGCCGGATCAACAAGCTCATGCAGCCGACACCAAGCAGAAGATCGAAGATGATGATGAGCAGGAAGTCTTCATGGTGAGCCATCACCATGTCGAACAGTTAGAGGAGTGGTTCCTCGATTTTGGAGCTACACAACACATGACAAGCCATCAAGAGTGGTTCATCGACTATTCACCCTACAGCACAAAGAAATTTGTTCACCTTGGGGACATCAGTTCCCACATAATTGAAGGTGAAGGTACTGTTAGGATGAATTTTCAGAATGAAACGTCGAAACTTATACCAGATGTATTATATGTCCCAAATATGACAACAAATCTACTGTCTGTTAGTCGAATCATAGATTTAGGACATAAGGTAGAGTTTTTGATAGATTTTTGTCAAATTCTTGATAAGAGCATGAGAGTTCTTAGACTCAGAAAGAGCCAAGGATATCTCTATAGGCTTAGTCATTGTAATACTATAACTGATTGTGCTTTAAGCAGTTCGACATCTATGAATAAAGAAGTGATTTGGCATTATAGACTTGGTCACCTTAACTATACATCAATAGGTAACATGTCTAAACATTCTTGAGTTCTTGATTTAGACTGTAAAGTTGTCAATCCTCCTGTCTGCTCAAGTTGTATAAAAGGAAAGCAGATCTAGATCAGGCCAAATCTTGCATACACCATTAGCTCCTTGAGCCAATACATGACCAATCCTGGCATGATCCATTGGAAAGCTCTCATCAGAGTAATGAGATATGTATGAGCCACAATGGACCTCTGCATTTGCTATGGTGATGGAGATCCATCCGATATCCGTACTCTTCATGGATATACAAATGCAAATTGGGCAGGTGACATCGACACAAAACATCAACTTCTGGATACGTTGTTTTGCTCAACAATGGTCCAATATCTTGGAATAGTCGTAAGCAAACCTCCATTGCAATGTCTTCCACAAAATCTGAATACATTGCAGCCTCTCAAGCTACCAAAGATGCAATCTGGTTGAGGAATTTATTGTCTGATATTGGTCTCAGACAATCTGCTCCAACAATGATCCAGTGCGACAATCAGAGTGCAATTGCATTGTCAATTAATCCTTGATTCACTCTATGAGCAAGCACATCGAGATCCGATATCACTATACAAGGAGCATGATACTCAACAAGGAGAGGAGCCTAAAATTCTACAGAACTCAGTACATGGCAACTGACATATTTACAAAGGGATTGAATCAGGAAGCACACAACAATTTTTGTGCTATCTTGAATTTGAGAATCAAGGCATTTAAGAATCCAGATTAGTTGGGGGTGTTGGATTTCTATCATCTCCATCCTTATTTCATGCTAATCTAGATTCATTTATTAGTTGTTGTAAATATCGACATAGTCATGACATCTACAAAAATACAAGTCGATGACAGTATACATCAACATGTCCGACGTCTTCAAATTATCTGACATCCACATCATCGACTTGTCCGAAGTCATCGACATCTTCGACGTCTCCAACCTATTCAAGATTCGCGTCCTCAACTTCCACGCCATTGACTTGTCTTTCGACATCTCCAACCTTCTGGTATATACCGAAGCCCTTCCAACAAAAAACTTTGCAATTCGGTTGGGCGTGAATTCTGTCACCCTTGATGTTGGCTGAGTGGGAAGGTTTCCACTTGGATTGATCCTCATCCAACAAAAGTCAACACATAGTTGTTTCTTAAGCTCCACCCCCCACCCTAGCCGATTGAGCCTCACTTCAGGCTGCTTATTTCTGTGCTTTGTTCTGCTATTTTCTCCCCAGATAACCAGTTTTTCATACGGGCCAGGTAGTTGTCCTAGATCCTTATATCAAATCTAGTATGGGGAGCACACAGCAGCCTTAAATTTTTACCCTAGCTGGATGCATAGTCAGTCTTAGTCACCTAGCATTCTTCTGTTCACTCTGATTAGATGCACCTTCATGGCCCACACCACATACAGTTGACCGGGTTGCTTGTCTGGATGTTTTCCATTATGCTTTGTTGTGTGGATGGTAGGACAGACAGTTTCATTGTGATTTGTGACCTTATTTCAGTTAGTCATTACTCGTGGACAAGTTGGTAGATTTGCACGATAAATGATGTTAATTTCTCTGCGATTGCAAGCTGGATCCCCTCAATAACTAGGAGGGTGTTCACTTCATTGGTGATTTGATATATATACTGCACAAGATTTCAACAAAACAAGCAAAGAGTCCACCTTCTCATGCTGAAGACGGATTACCCTTGTCGAGTTCACTTGTTGCTAGATGATGGAAAGTTCTCGATGAGAGGCAAGTTTTCAAAAAGAGAGGAAAAGAATGTCAATGAAGCAAGAAAATTCAAGATACACAACTTGAAGCATGTCAAATGTTTCGTATATCTTCACTTTGGTCTTCTGTAATAGATAACGTGCTTTGGCTGGCAATAACAACACTTCACTAATCAGCCAGCATATTGGTCGATAGTCCAAATTTAATATTTCAATGTACAACTCTATTTCATACGATCAACTTCTAACTTGCTGTGATGTTGCAAATCTTTGATGGCTTACATGTGGCAAAGAGCATCGTGAGAGCCAAGATAAAAAGCTCTGAAATTTGCAGAACACGAGCTAGCACCAAAACTTTTTTCTGTTAAAGCTGTTCTTGACAGGCCAGAACGCATCAGCTTGTAACACCATCAAGGAGATGGAAAGCCACATTCTGTTGAAGTAGTTATTATCAAATGAACATGCATATGATCAAAAAAAGAAGATTCATGGATCCAGTTCGACTTGAAGAGCTCACCTTGAAGCACCTTTTTCATAGAATTCTCAGCATCCTGCTTTTGCCACATTATCATCAAGGAGTGATGATCTTAACATCACCAATATTGTCAAAAAAACAAAGAATCACCCATGAAGCTACTGGCATTTTCAGCATCGCTAGTGACTGGTATTATTTATCATCGTTGACCAGACCCCTCTAGCTGATATTTACAATATCGGTACATCTTAAATGTCCAATCAATATTTGTGATGAGAGAGGTTATGTTTCCAATATACAACCTTTCATCCAACCAGTGGCTTCCCGATGTGATGAGCACTGCATTGGATTTGCCAATAGCCCCAAGTCTCACTCAAATCTGCAGCATTGTAGCAATCTCAAAAGAATTTATTGTAAATCCCATAGTACGCACTGCCCATTTTCACATTGCTACTGACTTCAAGTCGGAAGCTTAAGTTCATCCAAAGGCATCTTGCAAATTTAGCAAATTTAGTACTTGAAGCTTCTGCAATTCCTGCTCAGCGGCAAATGCTCCTGCACAGAAAGTCCTAATTCTGGAAGCTTTCTGAGGACCCTGGCGTGTCAGAAGCCGTTATACTTGGGCCAGAAAGTTCACCACACACGCTGGAGAATGGGCTGCTCACGTTGGATTGCTGATTTGCACTGAAAGAACCGCTCTTCGCTGAGATATACTGTGTGGAAGAATCGGCCTTCGCTGGCATAGAATGTGAGGTGCTTTCGTCAATCCTAATCGAAGAGAAGCTAACTGGGTGGAACAGCGGCGGCTTGGAGGTCGCTACTGGTGGCAGTGCCATCTCTCCACGGAGCACATGCTCGCAGAAACGCATTGTCGGCCGCACTTCGGGATCTGGGAAGCAACAAAGCAGCCCCAAGTGCAGCACCCGCCGCATCTCCGTTGCATCGAAGGCGCCATCGAGCCTCGGGTCTGCAGCCTCCAACACTTCCCCTTGCTCTTGCATTTTCCACACCAAATTGAGGAGCATTACCTCCTGGTGTGGAAGCCGGCGCTGGTCAAGGGGAGGACGGCCGCATGCCACCACCAGCAGCAGAACGCCGAAGCTGTACACATCCGACTTGGAGCTGGCCCGACCGGTGTAGTACATCTCAGGAGCGACATAGCCCAGTGTACCTGCCATTGTCATCGTCTGCAGCGCCTTGTTATGATCGATCAACCTCGCCAGGCCGAAATCTGCCAAGCGAGGATCGTAATGCCGATCCAGCAATACGTTGCTGGCCTTCACATCCCTGTGAATAACCTGCTGCTCACACCCATGGTGTAAATATGCCAATCCCGCAGCTACCCCTTCCACGATCTTGTATCTCTTTTTCCATTCCAGCACTTTTGCCTTGGGGATAAGCAGCTTGTCTAAGCTTCCATTGGGCATGTACTCGTACACCAACAGCATCTTTCTTCTCTCGAAGCACCATCCCTTGAGCTGCACCAGATTCCGGTGCCTGAATTTACCAATTGTTGAAACCTCCGCAATGAATTCTCGCTCTCCTTGCTTGGAATCCTCTGATAATCGTTTCACGGCAACAGTATCACCCGGGGGAACAAATCCCCGAAACACATGCCCAAATCCACCAGCGCCCAGCAACTCTTTCGGGTTGAATCCTCCGGTTGCAAAGCTGAGCTCCAAGTAAGAGTACCTTGTAGGAAGCCCCAGCTCTGCAAGTGCAACCCATGTGTCTGGATCCTCACCGCCTGCTTGTTCATCCACACGATTCCTACTCCACTCAGCTTTCAGAACCAAAACCCTCCGCAGCTTCCAGAAAAACCTGCCCACAACAATTGCAGCAAATAAAAGGAAGATAACGCCTCCCAAACTGAGGCCGAGAGCTAGAGCAAGCCCAGAGTGATCTGCTTCTGGCGGCTTGTTGACATCAGGAGGCGATGCGGAGGTGTTGTTGACAGACGGCATTGCTGAGGCAAGCGAGCTGCCAGATCTTTCCGCTCCTCTTCGCAGATGCAGCAGGAGAATAGAAAAGCAGTCTATACAATACAAAGACAGAAACAGAAAGCATTTCTGGGGAAAAGAATCTCTCTCTCTCTCTCTCTCTCTCTCTCTCTCTCTCTCTCTCTCTCTCTCTCTGCTCACAAAAAAAAACGAGAAAAAGAAAAAGGAAAAGGAAGAAGGAAGCAAATTCTTTGTGAGGGGATGGTTAAAGGCCGCCACCGTTAGATTTTCTACATCGACGTTCAGATTTTGCCACGTCCTTTTAATCAACCATAAAGATTCTTCCAAATGGCAGTATGACACGTGGCCAAATCCAAGCAGCCCAGTGGATAGAATATCCCCCATTCTATCAGGATGGCCGCCATTGACTTGTTCCTCCTGCTTTTTGGCCAACAAAGGTGTTGACCTAAAAAAGGTCAAGCGTTGAAGGCCACCCCAAAGAAAGAACACCCCCCCCCCCCCCCCCCCCCCACCAAGGTCAGCAAAAAGCAATCTAAAATAAAAAGTTTAATAGAAAAACAAATGTGTTTAAAATTTTAAAAATTCACTAAAATAGTTGCCTTTACATAATTTCCTTTTTTTTTAGGGGGGGAGGGGGGTTGCCCTCTGAGGGCATTCACACAGGAAGGGTGTTCGTGGAAGCCCTTTCTAAGGGGGAACACCTCGAGAAAATGTCTTTCACCTCAAGAAAATGTCTTTCCCTATTGTGATTTTTGTTTTTACTTTTTTTTTCAATGTTTTTTGGCTGTAAATTTTTTTACGTGCACCTTTCGGCAACCGGAAGGTGCAATTAAAAAAATTTCGCCATAAATTGCTCCCACAAATCATGTTGTGGGAGGCAACACCATTCTCTGCATCAAAAAAAAACTGAGGTTACGAGGGAAAGACCAATTCAAAAGTTTCTTATATTGTATGGATTACACCCACCAAGCATTGAGAAAAACAAAAAGTACTTTGTATATTAAAAGACTTTCTTATCCTTATGCCTAAATCTAGAAAACCCTAAAAATTGAATGTTGCCACATGTTTATTTATGATTAAGCATGTAAGTGTTGAAGGCGTGGTTTAGGTGCGTAAAGTATCTTTTTGGCATTGTACTTTGTATGTTTGAAGTGGATTAAATCATGCAAAAAATCTTCATTACTTTGAAAATAATGGTGTCAACTTTGTGGGTGAGTTGTTTTATGAAAAATGATCGTAAAATAAAATGTATAGTAGATTATCATTTGTGAAAGCAACATTATGAAATATTGAAATCCATAAAGCTTTTCAAAAGCATTCTACAACTCTTAAAATATCCATAAAGAATTTGGGAGAGTACACTACATCTCTTAAAAAGTCAAAATCTATGGAGCATAAAAACATTTTCAACCGTGAAGTAAAATGCCAAGACATCCTGTAGGCGGGGGGGAAAGTCTTTTTAGTGACCTTAATGGTCGAGCCATAATTTTACAAATGATTTACTAGGTTCAAAGATCACTAAAAAGACCATTCACCAATACATTAACTTTAAAATTTGGAGGCAAGGTCGAGACCAATGTGAGTAGATATACAATGTTACAATATATCAACGAGGTATGAGGGGTGTCTCAGAAGAATCTACTTGCTTTTATGAACCCTTGTAAAACTAGGGTAATTCTTTACATGGGTTTGTCTTGCACGGTGTACGTTGTATGCTTGCCAATGATTACGACAAAGGTTTGCGTTTGTTTTGTGACCATTGTATATATGTATTGAAACGTAGTTCTCCTTTTTTTGTGCATTTCATGTAATCCAAGGCTTGTATACTCCTTTTTTTGTGCATTTCATGTAATCCAAGACTTGTATACTGATGTCACAATTCTCTAGATGTCCCATTTTTTTTCCAATACTTGCACGAAAAAAGAAATGCTCTTGTATGACTTCATTTGTGCAACATCTAGGAGTCAATACCAGTGTTGGGCGAGTATTGATATTTTTAATACCAACCGAGTCCTGGTATTACACTTGTAATTTTTTCTTGAATATAACCATGTCTACAAATTGGTGGCAACCAATCTAGGTATTGCAAGAGTAATACCGGTAGAGTATAAACCGGGTATAAGTATATGAATTTGTTTGTTATTAGACTTTTTTTCAAGGTTAGTATCCATTTAATGAAAAGTATTACCCTTATAAATGTACTATGCTTATGATTTGGGGCACCATGAATAATATTTACATATGTAAATTTTGAATACCAACTAAAAACGGATACTATGTTGATACCATGCTAAAATTGATCATTTTCCCCCTAATCCGAGTATCGATATTTACGAACCACGACAAGGGCCTCCTCCCATACCAACCCATACCAAGCTTGGTAGACATGGGATCCATGACCCTCTTTACAAAAATCAAGTCCTCCTTGGAAAATCTTGACAACCATTGGAGGTCTCTCCTTTGTAGTTTCATTTTCATGTAATCCACTTGTATGCCGATGTCACAATATACATGTACTTTTTTTTTCCCCACATGTAGGTGCTGCTCTTTCCACCCTACGCGTCCGTATAGCTTCCATGTGGCACTTCCAAAGTGGTCAATTAGAGTCAAACTGCTTATTACGCTTCATAATGTACATGTGAAACAAGTCAAGGTATTCATCACAATGGAATGTGTCGGGCATAGGACATTTTGCCCTATTCAGCTTTCCAAAAATTTTAGGCTTCACAAGCCTAAAAATTCTTGGAAAGCCGAACCCAACAGAATGTCCTCTACCCGACACCTTCCATAATACATAAAGGCCTAGAGGTCTCTCTCTCTCTCTCTCTCTCTCTCTCTCTCTCTCACAAGTTCTTACATGTGGTTAAATATTGAAAATCCTCTTATGCAACATCATATTCTATTAGAATTTACACTTAAATTCATGGCACATCTTTTTTAACTTCCACACATAGAGGATAAACAACTCATTGTTCAAAAAAGGCAACATAAAGCAATATTAGAGTCTTTTATTTTTAAGTTCAACATTGGTTTCATAAACTTTTTGCAACTTTTTGAAGGATGCAGAGCTCTAAAACATCAATAAATATTGTTTCTATAGGAAATACTATCTTTAGTACAATGTTTACAAAGCATAATACATCACATCATCTAAAGTTGCAAAGTTATATGTCTAACACATCCAATTTTCCATTTGAAAACAAAGCACATACCACTCAAATATTGGCACACCAGGGATCTTATATCCAAAGGTGATATCGTCACACCGGGGATCTTATATCCAAAGGTGAGCTAGGTGTCGAGACATTAGGTCTACATGTATGGTAGCTGATACTATAACAAAGCCACTTGAAAAGACTACATTTGAAAAGTATAGGAGCAATCTTAGAACTGGTTGAAGATGACTCCATTCAAGAGGGAATGTTCGAGAAGGTGGATTTTTGCACTTCAACACTTCCACATCGTGTTGGAGAAGGTGAATTTCACATTTTAACACTTACATTCAACCTTCAACAGGATCAAAGGACAGATCGTGACAAACACCACCGGATAACAAACAAGAGCGGCTAATGAATATTGGTGATGACTCTAAACTAATCTAGGATTACTTTGAACTTTTAAGCTACAAGAGTACTTACAATACTCGATAGACTACATCTATAAATACACAATAAAATAGAACAGATTCGAGCATAAGAAGTAGAAGCTATCTTGTAGAGTGATTGTGCTATCAGATAAAGCACCATACAGGAAGCATTATCATTATGAGATAGTGTCAAGATAATCAATCAAAAACATTTTGACAGAACGCATGCATGCAATCATGTGCATCGTGAAAAATATTATCTATTTCAGTAGATGATAATATAGCACTTATGATATGTTTAATTCTATTCTAATCTCTCTATGTTTCAATTTGCATGATAGAATAGGACTCTGGTATGCTCTGTCTATGTCTTATGTTCGAACAATTATTGGAACGATATTCAAATAACTGACTTTTGAACAAACATTTGGACAACTTCACATTTTTGTTTGAACTTTTGCATAGAAAAGGAAAAAGTATATTGCTTAGGGATTTGGCTAGGATTTTAGAGGATGTGTCGAGCATGGTGAGTGAAGAGTAACTATTTTGGGGATGACTTGATAAGGCCTCGAATGAGACAATGGAAGAATAAATCAACATGGTAAGCTAGGTCTAAGCAATTAAGGTGGTCAAGTTTAAGAAAAAATAAAAGGTTTTGAAGAATTCATGGGTAGTACCATAGGACCATAATATCTAGTTAGATAGAATAGTAAAGAATTTGGGATTCGATGACTTTTTCATTTCCCCGATACTAATCATCAAAGAGGTTGATAAAAAAATTTCACTCTAATGTTATTTCATTGTGTACTTGTAATAAATTCTATGGGCTAGTTCCAATTTTTATGCATATCCGAGTTACATGACATTGATTGGGGCCTATAATTAATAGGAGGCACTTTCGATTTGTTTATTTGGTTTACTTGATTATGTTTTAGATGTATATTTTGTGCTCTACGCAACACCCGCTTTCGCGTGCGCGCATGCACACACACACACACACACACACACACACACACACACAAGGTGGGAAGTTACAAGGTTTAAGATCTTCATAATGCCACATGTTTGCTAAGGCATAGTGAATGCATGATGTAAATGTCAATTTGGAAATGACAATGAACTCATTATTTAGAATTAATGTACAACTTTTTTATATGTTTCAAAAGTTAAACAAAATATAAAAAAAATTCACTATAATGTTGTTGTGAGTAAGTTAATTAACTTCATGTAGCTTTTATTTTATTTCATTTATGCACACAAATGGCCCACCAAACTCAATTTGTTGAGGAAATAGTTTTTGAAAGCTATTTTCATCCACATTGCTACATTATTTGAAAAGTCAAGTTTAAAGCGAGAGTCCTATTACTTATGTTCAATTAAATGGCATTCTTTAATATATGAAGGCCCAAAATATCATGATGTGTGCTTTAGACTATTGAAAAATAGTCATTGTGAAGCTTGAAATATTCTTAACTATAGAGATTGATGCAAATATATATTGCTATCTATGTAACAAACGCTACAAAGACGCTCCTTTACAACTAGCTCTCATATCTTTTATAGCAAAGTCTTGAAATTACTATCCCCAATAACTTTGTGAATATATTTATTAGGAAAATATTGTTTGTGCCTTTTTATCAATAAATCCAAGAAGAATGAATCGTAGAGTAAATCTAATAATAATCATCCCTCAACCCATTGTGAGGAGACAATGATGTGACCAACCTTCTTGGAATGAATCAACCTAGTTTTTTGTAAAGATAAAAAAACACCTTTATTCTTACAATCATTTCATAAAAAATCAGCACATGAATTTTCATGGAGAAAATTTTAAAACAATTCCTTTTAGGTTTTCGAGGGAATTGATAGTGGACACCATTTTTAGGAATCTTGGCTCATAGTTGTTTAAAGTCAAAGCTTAAGAGATTATGAAGAGGAACCTCCACTCACAAAGTCACATGAATAGTATAATCTGTCACATCAATACAAAAGATATGCATTTTGAGAAACCTTGGTTGAAGTCTAACGTAGTGAGTCAAATAACCAAAATCCTCAAAGATGAACTACTAGATAACCAAAACTAAAAAATTAAGAACCTCAACTCACTTAGAGAAAGTTTTTTTTTTTCTTGTATGTTCTCATTTGTGTGGTGAATTAGGGTCAAACCCCTGATTTGAGGAAAGGAAAGGAAGAGTCCTAACCAAGTAAGCACTTACTGGAGGACGAGCCACCAAGACAGTTGAGGAACCTTGACTTACTTAAATGATGAGACTCAAACTTGTGAGTGTAGAAAAACAATATGTTGACTTATTACTCCACTAGCTTAGCAACTCAAATAGGTTAAGACTTGGTGTCATGTGTTGAAAAAAAAATCGAGTCAAACAACTTGTCAAAGTTCAACTCACTGGAATCAAACTAATTCTCGCAGGCTTTTTTGTGTCCTTGTCTCATTGAGATGGAACTTCAGATTCTCTACGAAGGTTACTTCATACTGAAACTGGAAATTTTGATGTCCACAAGGGTTCGGTCTGTTTTTTTCGCCTTGATCTTGGAAACCTTCATAGAGGGCTTTAAATATCAAACTAACTCTCCCAGGATTTACAGTGTTACTATCTGGAGCTTCAATAGCCTCTATGAAGGTTAGTTTTCAGTTTGAATTTTATTTTTTATATTTACAAGGGATTTATGAATTTTTTATGGGTTTTTCTTTGAGTTTTTGAAATCTGGTTGGAAGAAACCTTCATAGGCTTCTATGCAGGTCTGGGACAGTCAATATACAAAAGGCATACAGTTGAAATTCCAATGTAATTGCTCACTTTCAAGACCGCCCTCACTTTATGTGAGATTATCATACAGACCCATCTTTGCTTCATATAGTATTTACCCAACTACTTTTTGGAAAAGGTAAAAAGCAGACCAAGTTGCATTTAATAGCATAAATGTTCCAACCAGATAGGAATGGGAAGATGTCAATTTGCATTGCTTTAACCCACGTCAAGAATTCCTTTGTATTGTATACAACTTGTATTGTCCTACTTTTCTTCTATATACCCAACTTTGTGTGCCTGACTACATTCTGGAGGACTGTAGGAGCGATTCAGCTGGTAGTGTCCAGCGATCACATCTGAACTCCATCCGAATTGCATTGCATCGTTTGCTTCACTTTCGTGATTCCTTTGATTAATTCGCATCATGGCTAGCTTCAAAGGTTACTACAGTTTTGGAAAAAATCAGTTCTTTGCCACTATAAAGTTAATATCGGTAACAAATGAAGGAACCATTCAAAATGTCATGGCAGATGATGGAGTCCCATTTTACTCACCAAACTATGCTTAGTGAATCAAGTAGGGTAAGTTGATTCAATAAAAATGATAGTTTATTATTCAATCGAATACATTGAGATCTCATTTTATGTCTATAAAGACCTTGTGTATGTTAAAAAGTGGTGCGCACAAACTTGAGAGAATAAAAACAAGTCTATCAACATAGAAAATTTAGTTCGAAATGGGACTTTAGGACATAGCGTAATTAGTTCAATTGGAGGCCTAAAAGTCAAGTTAGAGCAATAAAAGAGATTTCTCACCAAATATTTGAGTTTGGAAGGGAAGGGAAAGGAAGTAGAGAACTAGGTCCACCTCTCAACTATAAATAGAGGACTATTTGTACTTCATTGGCATGTTCAATCAAGAGGTGGAGACGGCTATTTTGGAAACTGGGCATCCTTGCTTCTATACTCTGTTCTTCTCTGTCAGCTCGTTGTGGTTAGATCTTTATGATTCTTTGTGATTATTGAAATTTGTGTTTCTTGCTATCTTTATGAGAGAAGAGACAGAAAAAAGTAAGCATTATTCTTGTGGTTAATTAGAGCTAATGCTTGTTTAATGTTTATGAATCATTAGAAAGCTTCATCTATAGAATATGCATCTCTATCTTGGGAACAAACTACCGTACGAAATGAAAGGAGAAACCATCATTTTATCCTATTTACATTGTATATGCTTGATCTAGAAATTGGAGGGCAGCTACTACAATCTTGGCGTTGACACTATTCATAGTTTGATAGCATTCTTTTCATGAGAGTGATGGTTAGCATGCATTTAGGCATCTCGATTTTCACATATTAGTATTAGAATTGCAATTTGCTGGAGTAGAGTTAGATTTTGACAAAAATAGAGTATTTTGATTTATTTTGTTTGATTTCCTGCTTGTACTCACTTGTGATTGATGAGCATAGAAGGGAAGATAGCAAATCATTGGTAAGTTTTCCTTGAAGATCAAAAAAAAGAGGAAAAAATGTTCATTTTCTACAAAATAAGGGCGACGAGTGTAAAAATGGTCATCCAAGACAATAAATTTCAATTATTCTACAACCAACTTTCAAAGACTAGCAGGCAGGATTGCTCTGATGCAAAGAAGCTCCAGTTGAAAGGGCGAAGGTCTGTTTACAGCCAATTTCCAAAAACTTGAAAAAACACTAAAAAACCCTTGTAAAATCAACATTAAAAACAAAGCGCTATAATTGGTGATGCCCTAGAATCCACCCACACCTGGCTCCATTGTTGCTAGCCGTCACTCCTCATTTTTACCATCCATGTCACTGCATCATCCACTTTTTGTGATTTTCAACTCCATTTAAAACAATGAAATCAACCATCCATTGGCGATTATGATCATTATCATAGATAGAAATTTGCACTTATGTCATGTAAATATTGGGCTTTTTAACGTGAATTGAGAACTATTCAATATAAACTTGTAGCACTCTAAGGCTTGTTTCAGAGTTGGGTGGGCAACCAACCTGGCGAGTCTCAACAGTTGGTTCTCATTTATCCATATTTAAATTATAGGGCTTTCGCAGTTTTGTATGACATTTGATGGAACCATGTCATTCTTGAGGAGGCAAAGCCTTTTTGCCATATAGGGGCCACTCAAGTCCATTTTTTGGACCCATCCCCATTGCTCGACATTTTAAGTAGGCAATTTCATTTAAATGATCAAATCACAAGCAATGATTTGAACTTACCAAGCATCAATTTGAAAGAAGGGTGGCACTAGATAAGAGAGGAATCAAAAGAAAATGGATCACTCAATTGGGAGGTAAGAGCAAAGGGCCATGCAGAATTTTTTGCTTGTCACTTGTAGTTTGTGTCCAAATCCAACTTAAGTAAAAACTATAAGAGTTTTAAGGCCGGTTTCATACTGTGGGGCACCCAATGCATTTACTCAAAATGGAGGCTTGCCAATGGTCCAAAAATGAGAAAGGGTTTTCCACCCTTTTATATAGAGCTTGAGTTGCCACCATGGGGTGGGTGGTGTTTTCCCAAGAAATTGACTTGTTAGGGAAAATGTAAGGAAAATTTTGGACAACCAAATGGGTCAATGAGGTTAAAGCAAATAATTTACACTTCCTAGGCAACTCTAAAAGAGGGATCGCCATTTGTATATCATCTCACTTGCCAAAATATGAAAATGGATGGTAAAAGAGAAAGGAGCCAAGTAAATCAAAATTGTTGCTAGTCTAAACCCTCCTTGGATAGTAGGCAAAATGTAATGTGGAAATGACCCGGTTGAACTAGTTTTTCCCAAGAACTCAACAAGCTTCAAAGGATGAGCCACGCTATGAGGAGAATTTGTGAAACTAGCTTGGTTTCACAACATACAAACATCTACAAGTTTTCTTAGAAGTTCAAAAATGAGAGGACTGACACACGCAAGGTGCCAGAGTCCTATTTGTTCTAACTACACAAAAGTATTTAAATGGGTCTGAACATTGATCATTCCCAATACTTTGGTAGCATGCTTGTCCCAATCCAATTGAATGCTTAGGAGTTCCTCAAGCTCTCTCTTTGACATGTGTTCTTTTCTCTAGAATTGAGCCATGTCCATTACAAGATGCTTCTCTTGTCTTATCACTATTTTTCAAGCATCTCGTACCATCAACAAATTTCACACTCTAAACTTCCAAATTGGATCATTTTAACATCCAATTGCTTGCTTCTAGTAACAGTAATGGTGAATCTCTCTTTGCGTCAATCATAAAAATTGAGAGATTCCCTTTTTTGAAAATTGAGATTTGATGCAACATAAGGAAGTTATGCCAATTTGGGAGGAGTACGCATGTATGGGGAAAAGCATGCATGGGCCTCCTCCCCATGCACGCATCTAAGGGGCCCACTCCAAATTCAAATTACCTTTTACCCACACACATAGTGTTTTGAAGGGCATGTACATACTTTCATGGTGAAAGGTGTCAAACAAAAGGGACTTTCATTATCAAGGATTTAACTAAATTTGAAGGGTGCTCTAAGAATTTTTTAAATTATCAGACTTTTCACAGGAAATGTTGAAAGAAAAATGCATTTCTATGAAAAATCGGCTGTAAAGGGCTGGAAAGACTTCAAAGCGCAGGCCTGGTGGGCCTCTCTCTCTCTCTCTCTCTCTCTCTCTCTCTCTCTCTCTCTCTCTCTCTCTCTCTCTCTCTCTCTCTCTCTCTCTCTCTCTCCGTAGTTCCACTCAAGCCTGCATGGCAAACCTACGTGGCATAGCTTAGTTGGCTTGCCACACAAGCCTATTTGGCAGACTGCAACATGCCTACATGGCATACATCAAGCCTATGTCATGCTTATATGACCTGCCACGCAAGCCTATGATAGGCCTACGTGGCTTGCCACATGGCAAGTCCCAAGCCTGCGTGGTTTGTCTCATGACATGCCTACGTGGCAACTTGCGAGCCCCAGCTCTTTCTCTCTAGGTCCACTCAAGCCTACATTGGCAGAGCTTGGTTGGCTTGCCACACAAGCCTATGGCAAGCCTATGTGATAGCCTGCAACATGCTTGTGTGGCAGACATCAAACGTATGCCATGCCTATGTGATCTGCCATGCAAGCCTATGGTAGGCCTGTGCGGCTTGCCACGTGGCAACTTTCAAGCCCACCTATATCTCTCTCTCTCTCTAGATCCACTCACGCCTACGTGGCAGAGCCCGGTTGGCTTGCCATACAAGCCTATGGTAGGCCTACATGGCTTGCCGCATGGCAAACCTCAAGCCTGCATGATTTACCATGTGGCAGACCTACATGGCTTGCCACGTGGCAGTGTGCAACAGGCTGGGCAGATAGCAGACCAACCAGGCTCTGCCTGGCTGGCTTATAGCAGACCAACCAAGCTCTGCCTGGTTGGCTTGCCAGCCTATGATGGGCCTACGTTGCTAACCCCAAGCCTGCATGATCTACCACGTGGAAGGCATACATGACTTGCCACATGGCAGCCTATGACAGGCTTGGTAGATAGTAGGCCTATGTGACCTGCTACACAAGCCTATGGTAGGCCTACGTGGCTTGGTAGATAGCAGCCTATGTGGCCTGCTACACAAGCCTATGGTAGGCCTGCGTGGCTTGCCACATGGCAGCTTTTGAGTCCCACCTCTTTCTATCTCTAGGTCCACTCAGGCCTACGTGGTAAAACCTGGTTGACGTACATTGACATTACAGAACTTCATGGCTATCCTTCTTCAAGAGGAGATCAAAAGAAATCAAAAGACACCTCTAGACAAGTCAAATGCCCAGCTCAAACCTGGATGACTTCAATTGGTGCCACTCCTCACTGACCGTCAAGCGTCGAAGGGCCACCTGCACATCAAACAAGTTTGCTAAAACAATGTACATATATGCAACCCTTGTCTCACTTGGTTTCAAGAGCTCATGGGTACTAAACTTACGAAATAGTGTAAGTACGTTAGAACAAGTAATGACAAAAGAAACAATCTTTCGTGATGTTTGTACAATAGGATCTATGCATTCGAGGCATCCAATGCCTTAAAAAAACAGATCCAAACAATGACGTGCAATGTGTGAAAAAAATCTTAGGATCCTCCTCTATTACGAAGGTAATTAGTGGCATTGTCCATTACCACTTGTACTACATTTTCAGCCCAACCTCGTCAATTGCCATCTTCGAATGACAATATATGTACTCACCTATCTTAATCAAACCACTAGTATCAACACTACACAAACATACATAATACTTCATCCACTTCTCTTATGCACCCATACTTCACCCACTTATCTCTTCTCACTTGCAACTCCTTCCCAATTGCTCTTGCTTCATCTTTCAAGTTAAACACTGTCAAGGTCTCATAAAATATGGGCTTACAAGTAGGCCCAACCTCCCCTGTAGCACATCATAGTGCACCCATACTTCACCCATCTACTCTTAATCACATTGAGTGGAATGGCTTTGGCAAAGAAGAACCTCCCCCATGTGTCTCATAATTTGGATCTCCTTTTTATCCCCCAACTTTCTTGCAAGTCAAATTGAGAGCCTCCAACAGCCACTCTCCCCCTCTTGCTTGAACCTCCCGCTCAATAGGTGCATGAGCCTCTAACAAAGCTTTCTCCCCTTCTTTTACAGGATTCATCACTCTCGACTCAAGCTACAAAGATTGGTTAACATTCAATGGCGTCTTTGTGCATTCTTTCACTCCCTTTCCCCACCGCTATCAAGCAAATAAGAGACAATTCTTTGTGCTCCTCCTTGAAACACATGGTCATAGTACTTGCATTGAATCCTTTTCATCTCCGACCCTCCTGAAGACTTCTGAGTCTCATCTAAGACATTGACATGTGCCCATGCCTCAAACCTTGCCTTTGGCATATTGAATTCAAATGATAAGTTTGCTTAAATCTGATAATTGATCTAAAGTAATCACTTATTTGCAGCCCCTAATGTGGTTGGAAGGAACAATCATTGGGCATGCAAACTATCACAAACCGAGCATCCTAGCTTCGTTAGCATTCCTGTAAAGAGTCATTAACAACTGATCAAGGGAGCACCAATCACTATAGTACAGTGACAAGAACGGGGATACATATGAAAAATTCATATCTTGCAAACCAAAGACTTTTAGATCAAGTTGATGCTCTCATCTTCTTCGGAGCAAAGGAAGACCCTTACCTGCAAGTTATTTTAGCATTTGGTGCACATCCAGGCAAGATTGAAGTATCTTGCTTCTTGGAGAGGGGACGATAGCTCAATGGACACAGCAGCAGCAATGGAGATGAAGAGAGAGAGAGAGAAGGGGGAGGGGGGGGGGGGGCATCCACCAATTTTGGGCCCGCCTGTGCATGCTCAGCCACTCGTTTTTTTTTTTTGAAATTTCTGGCTGTATGATGACATGGAGCATTGGGCAGCCAGAACTATATCCCATAAGTAATTTAGACAGGAGATCAGTGACTGATGTAAGTGTGCACTGGCTCTTGTATGAGTGCACAGGAGCATGCACTGGTGCCCACATAAAAGTCCCGCTGGTGCCGACAGTGCCAGGGAGAGGTGCACTTGTGCCCAGGAATCCTGGTGCCCAAGAATCCTGGGGGCGTTTCCGCGCAGCAGGACAAATTTCTCCCGGTCCCCTATCTGCCCAGGCAAGGCTGGCGGGCAGTGGCGCCACATGCAACCTTACTGCGCCAGAGGCTTACAGGCATGCATGTGCCAGTGCGTGCTTTAGAGCTTCAATGTGTGTGTGGGGGGGAGGGCACCCATGCCAGGGCACCAAATATTAGCAGGTGGTCAAGTAGTGTGCCATCGGGCCATATCCCCTTCCCCTCTCCAAACGAGTTTAGTTGTTTAGTTGCGACTATGCATCTTGGTTTCCAAGGGGGTTTGAACCTGGGACCATTAGTTGCAACTACGGCCACATCTTTGCTTTCCTCCATATTGCCAATTGGTCTAAGACCAATGGGCGCAATGCCATTCAGATGTGGGGATCCAAATGATACTTGTCATTTTGCTTTTGGTTCTTCAAGCTTGTCTAATCTTAATGAAGCTGCATTGATTCTCCTAATGATATTCATCATTGAGGCTCCATATACATCAACATGGAACTCAAACCACATCATTTGCCCAGAAGGGTCCTAGAGCAATGAGCACAATGCCATTGGACATGGGGATCTAAGTGACAATCACCATTATGCTTTTTTATTCTTCAAGCCTGTCTAATGTTAATGAACTGGATGATAATGATAGCTACACTAGTTTTCCTACTGGTATTCAACGTTGAGGAATCTTTCATCCATATTTGACCCAGAATTGTAGATGAGCACCACAGTTTCAGAATTCTTTAACTAGATTGGAAGCTATATATTGATAGGTCATAAGCACGTTCAAATATTCCCTAGTCAAGACAAGGGCTCAGGACAAGCAACCTTTTTGTGGCAGGGCCACCACCATGGCATCCCGATGCTCAGGAAAATAAGTAATGATAAACTTAGAAATTCTACGTCACATCTTGACAGTTTAACACAATAAGAAATACTAGAAGAGGGTGGATCAAGTATCTCATATAATGCATTAGCCGTCAAGTAATACACTGAACTTTAGACTCTTTCACGTTTTATCCAGATCATTGTGATTTAGACCCCAACATAGATTGTCCAATCAGTAAGACATCACAGAGGAGAATTTTGAAACATTGATAAATGCATACCCGAGGCGCTTCTGCCAAAGTGTTGCACATTCGAATTAGATCTGATTAGTAAGAACAGATCTTCATTGTGTCGACAAATTTTACAAGACGGAAAAAATTCTCAACATCTAGTCCGTACTAGGAAGTGCTTCATTGACTGTTGTCAGCAACTCAGCATCTGACGAGGAGTGTGCAAAGTCGGAAGAGAATTTGAGTTCTTGATATCTCGGTTTGTTTTTCTGAAGTAAAATGTAGGTTGTCCAGTACAAAAACAAAAGAATACGGCCCTCCTGAGTAAGTGACTCTCTTACTGAACTACCACCAAAACCCATCCTTTCCAGTACCTGCGGTCAAAGTATGAAAGACGTAAGCATTGTGGCAACAAAACAAAAATTCCAAAGCAAACATTTTACGCAGCTGCATGATAAATTGCAACCTTTTCAAATTGATACTGCAATCCTCCCAAGAATGTTTCCTCCCTTTTCTTTGAAGAAGTAAGATAGCATACATATCAAAGAAGAAGCATATACACATGATCCATAGATGCCTGTTCTGAAACGGAATGCTGACATTACAAACAGGTGAATTTTTTTTTTTTCGGAACACATTTCTATTTTGAAAAAACATTGTGAATTTCATATAATCTATTAAAAGTAGTGAATGACATTGGGCTGCCTTGAAAAGACTGTTTAGGGCTATTTGGCTGCCTTAAAAAGACTGTTTAAGTAGCAATACATATTATTAGCCCCAAAGGTTATCATACTGTTTGAGAAGTGCTATCATTAAGAGCAGGGTAAGGCTTCTTAAATTTTTTAACTAACTATTTGGTGCAAGCTTTTCTTTATTGGGTTCCCATGATGATATGACTCCTACAGTCAGTAGCCTGTATGTCTGAATGAAAATTTAGATGGTGCATTTTAGTTAACTTGTCCAGTGTATTCCGTTTGATGTTGCTGTCTTGTGAAGGCTTAGAGTTGGAACCAATTCGTTGTTGTGATCATTGTCGTAAAAGTCCCCTACAAGCCCATCTATCTTAGGACCTGATAACCACATGTAAAATCTTCAAATAGTGTTTTTTGAGCACAAATTTTAGGGGAGGAATTTTTTTCAAAGAAAGAAAAAGAAAAACTAATTTCAAATGTACGGAACGTATCTATGTGCGCATCCTTGAAATGAGAAAACCCTATCTGATTTTGCAAACAAATATAGCTCAACAAGAAATAGAAAATCTCTAACCTGCTCGCCGGTTCTCAGATCATAGGAGTTGTGACACTCAAACTTTAGCCCTCGGAATTCGTTGATACATAATGCCTGGAAAGCCCTGTCACACAGTGCAAGGCAATCCACATATGATTCCTTTGTAGCTGCCAATTTTAATGACGTCATTAGCACGTCAACTCTTCTCTTATTGGCTCTGTGAGGCTACAGAGCACTTTCCAAAAAAAGTCTAAACTCTCACCAGAGTTGTCAAAGTTACGAAGAAAGAAAGCATGGATCCAAAAACATAAAAAGAATACTGACAGTATGCAGCTCAAGTTTTGTGCTGAGCAATCTTTTTCTTATGTGGAAGAATTACTAATTGATAATACCAATGCACAAGTGAGAACATGTATCAGAGAAGAGATGGCATGTTGTCAAGATACACTGGAAAATATTTCAGGTAGATATATTCCTACTTTACTATATAGGTTCCTAAGTGTCCATTATAAACAACCTTCCACATAAGACCCACCTCACCATAACTACGGGCATGAGACATTGACTTTGAATGCTTGAATTCGCTTAGCATAAGTGAGGCAAAAGTTTTTACTTCTGAAGTCTCATAAGTTGGATTTTACACACGGAGGAGGTAGGCATCGTAAACTCGATCCCTTTTCTGCCTGAGTTAAAGTTCAAAAAATCCAGAAGCTAGTAATATCCGACAGACCTATGGATGGAAGCATGTCCTCGTGGGTTTCCTGACTGATTAAATTTGTGAAACTTTCAAGAGCACATGTCTTGCGGTATACATAGCCTTTTACAAAGCAATCAGAAAATGATGCTCCAAAGATGAAATGATAAAGATTTACCTAGACTTACCCAGTGCCCACAAAAAGACTTTATTGGACTACTAGGGTGAGATAGTAGGACGAAGTACAAAGTCATTGCCCTTGCAGAAAGAGGCAGAACCAAGTATCAAGGATTCAAAAGTTAATCCTTTTTATTACACTCGTATCTATGCCAAAACAATTGTCGGCCTTTTGTTTCAATCAAGAACCTACAAATGAGGTACAATAACCCTGTTGCTTCAACTGAGCTGTAAAGTACCTCACATATTTGTATCAAAGTTTTCGCCATCGCTAAATTTTCCCTCAAAGAATGGGCACATCAGCTTACATGAATGGTTAAAATGGGGATCGTAAAGCCGCTCCATGGAGGATAGCTATGATGATTCGTTATAGCAGAAGTTTCTATAGTTTGAAGTGCAGTATATGTCCTCTAAGGAACATATTTTCAAAGCCCTTGGAATGGAAGAATATTATGAAAGGCATGTGGAAACTGCAAAGAACAGACTAGCTGGCTCTTACCCTTTGACAAGCACTTGCTCTTACCCTTTGACAAGTGCCTGAAGTCTTACCTACTAACTTTATTCAAGGTAGACTGCAGTTACATATATCTGAAAGCTAGCATGTTGGAAATTTCGCTTTTCATGTTATTAACTGGACAGATGTATTCTTAAATTCTTCACCAAGCAGAACATATGAAGTCTGTGTCGACAAGAAGCTCACCAACGGATAAGAGATACTTGTGGAATCCAACGGAAGATAACAGGTGTATTTCCAGAATTAACATAGTAGCCGCCAAAGACGATAAATACTGTCATGAGAGAAGGGCCAAGGGCCACTGCAGCCTCTGTAGTTGGAACCATAGCTCCCACAGTGAGTCCCATCGCAGATGCAGCAAAGGACTCTACTGTGACAATGCTCGCAAAATTTCCAAACCTGCAAAAAGAACATGACATACCCTTGAATTGCCATAACAAAAAGCCATTTCACTGCAGATTAGATCCTGTTACTTGTCAAGAAATCAAGTAATAAGAGAATAGCTACCTATGTCAAATTAGAAGAACTTGCAGCAACAGAATAAAAACCAACCTTGAAAGCACAGGGTTAAGGCGGGCCATAGGATAAAGAATAGAACCAAAAAGAAGTGGAAAGGCTGCACCAACGGGAATCTCTGCAAGTAGCTTAGCCCCTAGATAAGGGCCCAAAGAGTAGTTTCCTTTAGCTCTTTCTCGGTCAACTATTGCACGCTCTTTTGGAAAGACATTCACGGTCTTAATCAGCCCTGACATTGCTGTATTTATAGCGGCTACCTGATGTGCCATATATTAAGAATTATAAGTATGTACAGATGCAGGCAAAAAGGAGCAAGCTGACTAAACCCCCTGGACAACCTTGTAAAAAAGTGAG
Organism: Diphasiastrum complanatum; assembly: GCA_029204225.1. Taxonomy (NCBI): domain Eukaryota; kingdom Viridiplantae; phylum Streptophyta; class Lycopodiopsida; order Lycopodiales; family Lycopodiaceae; genus Diphasiastrum; species Diphasiastrum complanatum. The sequence continues at coordinate 52,883,568 of CM055095.1, forward strand.
CTGTATGTGCTAGATAACACAAGGAAGTTGAAATGTTTTGATGAGTTTTCCTATTGTGTATTAAACTTATATCAAGCTTCCTACAGACAATGTGAGCTCATGTTAAAAAGAAATCTGTGTAGCTTTCATATTCAACTTTCAAGTGAAATAGGCCAAATACAGCTTAGTGGATGACAGTCTCGATAAATTCTCTTCCTTGCTTAACTCCCTGACATTCTTCCTTTCTAGCCAACAGGCGGACCTCTGGCCAAAATACATATTTTGTAAACTGTGACTAAGGTATGTTTCTGAAAAAGGGAAATTTCACAACTCACAAGGAAAAACAAGATGTCCAACATGCCACCTTTCACTGGCAATCACGTGAAAATCAATAGAACTCATATGCACAAAATCTCCAAGTGCACGCTCTTTCTACAGCCCACCACCCCATACTCTACTAGTCATTTGTAACTCTAGTGACCCTCCTTTTGCATCATGACAAAATCAACTTGTTTTGAGAAGTTTAAAGTGTTCATCCAGCTGGAGCACAATACAGCAGAGCTGTGATCATCCTTAATGCCTCTGTTTAGGCAATGAGCTCTGACCCTTCCAATGATGAAACCACTATCAAATTCATGAGAGCTTGCATAAGTAGCTTGCAGTTGTTTTACATACCTGAAGTAAGCCCATGCGATCTTGAATAGCTGATTGAATAAGACCCATCCGCCAAAATATTGAGCCAAAAATAATAGCTGATGCAACTGACATTCTGCTTCGAACCTTATTTGTTGGTCCATCTCGAGTGGCCTGCAAAGTGAAAGTACTACATTCATCAATAACAACTGGTTTTGAAAACTTTTACTACACAGAAAGATAAAGTTGCAAAATCAAACATCACAAAATTCATTGCATGTCCTTTTTCATTTTAAATAAGGAGTCTATAGTTCTATCTAACCCAAGCTTTTTTTCTGCTGGCATCCCTCAGCCTTCTATTGATCTATTTCCAAGAGAAAGATTATATACAAACTCAGTTTAGTATGGTACCCGAACTTAATGAAAGGACAAGCAATCCTTAGGCATAGAACAGAGTACATGCTCTGGCATCCCTACTCACCTTTTCATCAGTTTTTAAGGCAAAATTAGGTACATAGAAAGTATATCAGTGAATGGAAATAAAGCCTTACTTTCAAAGATACTTTGGGTATGTGACTTTTGGCTAGATGTGACTGCTCCGAAAGCCCTTTGGCAATTTTCAATATCTTAGGCCAATAAGAATAATCTTCTCATGTATTGTCTTCAGATGACAACCCTTTTCATTTTATTAGGTATTGCTATATTTGTTTTCCATTTGAAGCTCTTTATCACGATTGCAATGTTGTCAAATCAGCTGGCAAATGCCATGCAGCAATCACATCAAGTTTCTTAGGATCCAGTCTTACTCCATCAACAATCACAATATGACCTAGAAACTCAATTTCCTTACTAAAAAGTTCGCTCCTTTTTGCATTAGCAAACAATTTGTTTTCCCTCACGGTAGACAACACAATCCTAAATTGGGTCACATGCTTGGTCTCACCTACACTATAAGTCAAAATATCGTCAACAAAGTTCACAACAAACTTACCCATATACGGTCTGAGCACATCATTCATCAACATCATGAATGTAGCCCATCCTTCTTGTTTACTAGAATGATCGGCGAGGCAAAAGGTGAGAAGCTAGGTCTGATCTGCCCATCTGCAAGATAATCCTCTAGCATCTTCCTCACCTCTTCTTCCTCTCTCAAACTCATTCTTAAGGTGGTCTATTTACAGTACAGGATCCGGGAATAAGCTCAAGCTTAAGTTCAACATTTCTATTAGGCGATAACGCGAATGGCAAATCATCAAGTAACACATCCATTTCATGGTCTAGGTTAGTTGAAGTATTGTCTTGCACCTATCACATGCTATTCTCACTAATACTTGTAATCATATCCACCACAAAACAAACATACATACTTTCATAGCTTACTTTACCCAAACGTGTAGCTGAGACCAATGATCCTGGAGGCACATCCCACTCACCACGGATGGAATGAAGCTTACCATCATGCTGAAACTCATACACATGGGTATACTAGGATATGTAAGGCTTCTGCATCATGTGACAACACATCCCTAGAACGACATCAAAGCGCGCCAAACAAGTCATCTCAAAATCCAACTCCTCAGAATAACTCTGAATAGTTAAGGGCATATACTCACAACCCTTGTGTCCCAAATCTCCATACCCTTTCCATCAGCCATCTCAACTATGTACCAGTACTTGGACGGCTGTGTGCTCACTCTTCACTTCTAAACAAGAGCTGAATTAATGACATTATGCAAGAACCCAATCTCTACCACAAAGTTGTCCACGCATAATGTCAAAAAAGTGTTAGGAGATTGATAACCATGTTGTGCCGCCTTTCACAATGTCATTGGAGAAGCCATGTCCACCTTCTGCACCACAAAAACATTCATCAATCAAAGAACATCAAGATTAGCTTCTTGCAAGATCTCTTCTACTTCCATTGGCTGCTACTGCTCTACTTGAAGATTATAAGTGGTTCTCATCCGGTTACATGGACATTCCTTCCATCGATGATGTCCCAGGAATCCAAAGCATAAATTCTCTCCTTTTTGCCAGCTCTTGGCCTTGTAGTGACAACATAGAGCATTGAACCCCTTGGGCATTAGGCTGCCCATACAACCCCTTGGCTTTTAAAGCACCAACCCCTTTACCCTTTTGGCCACCTAGAGCTTTCCTTGTCCTTGCCCTTGCCATTGGCCGTTAAACTCCTTGAATTTGTGCTTACCCCAAGGCATTTGGCCCCCTTGGGCTTGACCACTAGAGGTTCCTGCAATTGGTTCATGGGACTTCTTCCATCTTCATAGTAAATAGCCATCTGAATGGCATTCTGGACAATATTGTTTGCTCCTTTCGCAAAAAAGACCGCAAACTCTCCCTAAGACCTTCAATGAAATGAAACACCTATAAATACATAGGCACTTCCTCAGGGATTCTCAGCAAAATCTCTCTATATCGATCAGCATACTCTTGAACCAACCAATTCCCTTGCTTGAGGCCTATCCATTGATGCATGGCTCGATTGTTCTCATCAAGAGGCACCCAATTTTGTACAAACATCTGTCGAAATGCAGTACAAGGCCATCCTTTTCAAGTTTCCTCCACCATCGTTGTGCTTATTCTTGTAAGCGATAGGTAGCTTCGGTAATCATCTCTGAATCATCCGTGGCTTCAATTGCTCTAAGATATGCTTTAACATCAGCTCCATGCCATCAACCTTGGCAGAAAGTGCATTGATCCTTTAAGAATCATAGATAGTATCCCTAGGGGATGCCATAGCAAAAGACTAGCGAGAAAAAGTGAAGCAACTTTCAAATTTGTACAAAAACTAACAACAAAAGCTCTTGAAACAAAGCGCAAATTAGTTTTTTTCACCCCACCCAAACTAGCAAAAATCAACAAACAAGGGTTTGAAACTAACAATCTACAAAAGTAAGAGGAAATCACTGAATAGAAAAGTGATAGGCTCTAACCCACCAATGACCTACCATTAGACACCTATTGAAATTGTCAGATCCGAAAACACTGAGAATTGAAAAAGTTATAAACACTTTGGCAAATCTAAGGCTGATTTTTTACAGAAGCAAAGAGAAAAAGCGAGCAAGGTAGCAAAAGATGATCAAAGGCTGCCTGAAGACCAGCAATCCACCAAACACTCAAAAATAAACCTACAATAAGGCCTTGGCTCACCTAGCCCACAATAAACCCTAGCTCAAGGTAAAAGTGATGCCAAACCCCACACAATCCTAGAAAGGAACTGCTCTGATACCAAATCTCACAAAGCTATCTCAATCAAACCCAAAGCAACTAGAGTAGGCACCAACTATTCACTTTATTGATTTCTCCTCAAAGTACATGTCAAGATACTAGCATAAACACATAACACTGCTGCTAAGTCTCCTCCCAGCCACCTGCTGCATAGTACAAGGATGAGGTATACTCAAGAGGCTCCCCCCTTTTAGGCTCCCACGCCCTCCTACCTGAAGCACCCACTTGACCCTAACTTGTCCTATCGTCGACACATGGCATACTCCATGCACTCGCCACTTGGCAATACCTTGACACATAGGCAAGTGAGGAGGAGGACCGTTCAACATGTCACTCCTACACTGGACCAAGTTTCCCAATGAGCATATGACGTGTCTCGTTGATTGGTCAACTCTCCTACTTTTTAGGAGGTCAATCCAGCTTCTAAATTAAGACCCAGCACCCCATACCAAATACAAGCATGTCAATAAGTTAACCAAAACCTGCTATTTACATTGTCTTACAAACCACCACAGGCCGGTGTGAGCCATTTCAATATTTACAATTTACAATTTACAAGTCCAACTAGGCAGGAATATAAGTACATGAAATATACCGAAATATTGTTGAGAATTGATGATTTCCTAAAAGACAAAGAAATGTTAGGGGCAATTTCATGACTACCATGACTCCACAAACACATTGATGACCAATGATAGCCGATGGTCTTGGCTACGCATTTGTCCCAAGTTAAGTTGAACGTCACAAGTTGCAAACCCAATGAGCCCTACGTGCAAGTTCATAGAGATGTTGGTTAAGGACAGTCGTCATGGAATTAGCTGTCAATGCCAAAGGTAGTCAAGATGTGACAAGAACTTAGTCAGCATGTAGCCAGAGTGGTCAAAGTTGAATATTGTGCGGAGTCAAGGCACAAAGGTGATCATTATTAGATGATATACTAGACCAATTGGTAGTGATCATTCTTAATAGCTACACTATTTAATTTGGGTCATAGGCATGGAGTCATTGAATACACCCACTAAGAACTATACAATAGCTAGTGAAATTTCAAAAAGCCAGTGATATTGGTGATATTGCCAACTATTATGCACATTGTACAATTGCCAATGAAACCAACATCCATGAAGCTTGACCTTTATAACACTAAAAGTTGCCAGTAAAATTGCCAAAAAGCTATTGAAATTACCAATTACAAGGACTTTAGATCCCTAGAGATTGTCATTCCCCAAAAAGCCAGTGAAATTAGTCCTTAAAAAACCAAAATGCGAATGAAAGCCCAAAAATCCAATAAAGTATAGGAACAAAACCGACATTTTTTTTTTAAAGTTTTGATTGGCTCTTTTGCTTACAAACTTTTTTGAAACCTAAAAAAAATTGGGTTTAGTGGCAAAAATCAGCATCAAAGATGTATTTTTGATTATTATGCATATAATGTATACATCATAACACCACTGCATCTGCATTCCAGAACACGCATTCCGAATAGCATAACACATCTGGAACGCAAAAAATCTTGAATTTCTTTTGCAATTTTTTTTGCATATGGCAAATTGCAATCACTTGTTAGTTACCAATGAAGGCTTTTGCTATTGATACATATCTTCAATTCTAAAGGTCATTGAGAGTTGTTATTCTTGGTTCAAAGGAAAACCTAAAATCCTTAGCAAAATACTATGTGTTCCAACTCCACATATAAAATCCTGCTCCAACAATATGAAAACTGTGTTTTCCCCTTAAACAACAATTATGAATCAGTGAATCAGTGCATCAGGAATCAATGAATCAGTAATACAATACATAGTATCTAGAAAAAGCAAGTTTTAAGTTGAACTCCAATCGATTGCCAGTCAAAGAGTAAATGTTGTATAATTCTCCTTTATGATCAGGCACCAAATCAAAGTTTAGCATTGTCTGTAGTAGGTTGTTCACATAGGTAGCTGCAACAAACGGGCATTTTGTTGAAAACACGTTCTTGGAAACATCTATGTTCAACTGAGAATATGCCAACAAGTGTCACAAAATGAAAGATAGACCATCATGGTCTTTCTTCTTGAAACATACTATATTTGCGATAATTGCAAGTCTCTGTAGTTTTTGATACAAATATTCCAAAAAGTAGCAGGCTACTCTAGTTATGCAGATTTCAAGTCAACAGTCTGAACCATAGTTGCTTAGTGTTTCTAGAAACGCGTCCAAAAACATGTTCAAAAATGCGTTACGTGTTTCAACATTTCTCAAAAAAACTAAAATTAAAATTTTTGTGGGCAATAAATATGGGTATCAAATTAAAGCATTAATCAACGCAGTACGTTTATGTAGCTTGCCGAATGTTTTGGGTACAATGTGGTCCAGTTTAGGTGTATCAATCCCTGTTGGATTCTGTCAAGGATAAAAGTTTAGAATGGCTTGTCATGTTATAGTAGGATTCCAGGGACTCTCATGGAATGTGTGCCTCTGTGTGTGTGTGTGTGTGTGTGAGAGAGAGAGAGAGAGAGAGAGAGAGAGAGAGAGAGAGAGAGAGATGCTGAATACATCAGTACTCCACAATATGTTCATACATATTGACCTACCAACCCAATGAGTCAAGACCCAGCATTGGCTGAAAATCAAATGGCATAGATTTCCATTTCAACATTCCAAAATAAACCCGAAATATAATCTCTCTCTCTCTCTCTCTCTCTCTCTCTCTCTCTCTCTCTCTCTCTCTCTCTCTCTCTCTCAGGGACCCAACTCCCTTGGGTCCCGACCCTAAACTTGAAATTGGACAATGACTGGGCCTGTAAACTTGACCCGTGACCTGCATGGTTGCCACGTGTCGTGATCTAGGTGTGCACATGACTTGGAGTCTCTCTCCTTGGAAGTACACAAGGGGAGAAGGGCTCATTTGCCATCCATTCTATCTACCTAGGAGGAGGTGGATGGAGAGCGTGTGCACGGCCAGGATGTATGCTAGCTTGGGGCAGGAGATGGCTGAGAGCCTAGGCAGTGGTATGGGACGCCGTCTAAGATGGAAGTCGGATCCTGCTTGATACGGTCACAGGCCAGGGCACGGAGGGTGGACCCGGATTAGGTCCTATGGCGGGGGTGGAACGTGAATCGTTCGGTCTCTTGTGATTAACCGGCACCTGGAGGTTTGCAGTAAGTAGAGAGTCTAACATATGGTATCAGAGCCACTGCATGTTGAAGGCAGGTGCGTTGATTCCTGGTAGTTTTCTTGTAAGTTATGTTGCCTTTGACGGAATCCAAATCGGGCCTAAAATGCATTTTTTATGCACTTTTTAGTGTTTTTCCTTCCGCTGTTTTTTGTTGAATTTTGAAGAGATAAAGTTTACAAAAACAGTTTAGGGGCCCTTAAGGTGATGCCAAGTGGCACTGTCCAGGATAGGACAGGTGGCAATCATTGGTAGGAGCAGTTCCGCTCAAATTCATGTAGCGGTCTGTTTCTGTGGGCCCTCACCAGCGAAGAAAAGTTGGAAGAGGTTGTTCGCTGTCTGACCAGCGAAGGACTTCACAAAACACTTTGAGAAACTGCCACGTGGCACTGTCCAGACCCGGACAGGTGGCAGGGAGAAGCATTTCTGAATTCCCATCCATTCCTAACTGGCGGTTGGCAGTTCCGTGACCCCCTCTGAGCAGAAAATCCCTTTTTGCCCGTAGTTCCTCTGTTTTCCAGCGATGGAGTTTTTTGGACAGAAAGAAAAAACGGGGGGGGGGGGGGCTGAAGGCCACCTGGCAGATTGCTAGGAGATGGCTAGGGGGCTGAGGTGGAAGCCTATGTGGCAAGGAAAAGCCACATGGCAGATCTGGAGCAAGCATGGAGTGGGAGGCACACCTCTCCTATGCTTGGTCTCATGAGGAAAAGAGGTGGAGGTGGTGGTGCATCCTTCTCCTTACTCTCTCTTATTCCTTTTGGCAGCCATGGACAATACCATTTGGTTTGTGAAGAGACAGCAAGATTAGCTTTGCATCTACCTTCCTTGAGTAGCTTTTGATTCTCTTCTATCATCTCTTTCGTAATTCACCTCTCTTCCTCTTGTAAGATGGATCCTAATCCTACCACACGGCCTATGTCCCCTGCTAAGGAGGTTACTACATCTACCTCTACCTTAGATCCTGATGCTATGTTGCTTGCAAAAAATAATCTACAGTAACAGATCATTGATATGCAATCCAAACACAATCGGGATCGGCAGGAATTGAAAGAGTTGATGCAGTTAAGGCAATTAGTGCATCAACCCTTGTTCACTCCTGAAGGTTTTGCTGGGGAAAAGAAGGATAAAACCCTGGAAGCGGTCTTGCAATGGTTGGATCGATGGAATTCGCACTTCTCCATGCACAATTCATCCGACGAGATCAATCTGGCTGTCATGTACTTGCGAGGTAAAGCTTTTACATGATTGCAAGATGTTAGGGGTAAGCCTAAAGTTCCTAAGAATTGGAAAGATTTTTGCAAGGCCTTTAAGGCGGCCTTTCTTCCTATTCTTGATGATTTTGAAATTTATCGTCAATATTCAACGATCCATATGGGGAACCGGCCCCTGGATCAATATTTACAAGAATTTCAGGAGGTCTATTCTCGTTTTGCAACTAGAATAGATCCTTTGTTAGTAAAGTTGCATTTTATACTTGGGTTGCCAAGAGACTATCAGCTAGAGGTCAGGAGGAACCAGCCTCTTACCCTCGAAGATGTTGTTCGCGTCGCCAGGATATACGATGTTACTCGTATAGTGACCAAACCTAAGACTGGTGTCTTGCCCGACGCAAAGGGTAAGAAGCCTTTCTTTCCAAGAAATCGAAAGAAAAGGCGACAGATGGGTCTCCAGGTTCGGGTAAGTCAAAGAAAAGATCTACCTTGGACCAGGAAACCTTCTTGACAGCCAAAAGCGACAATCTGTGCTTTAATTGCATGGAACTAGGTCATGTCGCGAACGAATGTCCAAAGAAACGGAAGGCGGTGCTTGAGGATTGTGCATAAGTGAGCCTAGAGAGAGAGTCTATGCAGCAAAGGTTGGGAGGAGACAAGGCAGCCAACTCCACCAAGTTTCGTGTGCTCTGATGTTTGTACATGCAGGGAAATCGACAAGGATCGACATTGTTGATTGTTGCGCATGGGATAAGCTAGGTTTTAAGTGAAGTTTCAGATTTGGAGTCTGACAAATTCTTACTTATGTTGGTTAAAAGATTTTACTTACCATGAAGAATGTAGTTTGCAATTTTACAATCTCCAAATGGAATTAATGTCTAATAACCTAAAGCAAGAAAATTCACCAGAAGGTGAAATCTTTAGGAAACTTAGGTAAGAATTTAACGATGTTTTTTCTGAGCAGCTTCCTGAGGGTCTTCCCCCCTCTAGGGGTGTTGACCATGGTATTTAACTGATTCCTGGTAGTTCTCCTATATCACTGTATCCATATAGGATGAGTACTACTGAAGAGGATGAGGTTTTTAGGCAATTGCAAAATTACCTTAAGATGTGGTACGGTTCACTCCACGATTCTTGGGACCCACAGTTCTTGGAACCGTGGGTTCTATGAGATATATATCTATATATATAAAACTATTTGCGCGCATGTGGTGCGCATGTATATGGGTGCACCCATGCATCCTCCTTTCCTCACCCATGCATAACACTTTCTTAACTAAAAATAATAGGGAGGGGGATGCATGCATGGGGAAAGTGCATATCCCCATACATTTGCAATGTTTTGCACATTATGTGCATTGAGGGGTGGGCCTCAAAAAGATTCCCCACCCTCTCCCTCCCACCCACTAAATTCAAATATCTTTCTCTAAATTCAAATATTTGAAGTTTTGAGTTAAGGTTTTATTTTCTTCACACTTTTCAAGGTGCTTTAAACTTTAGCCAATAAGTTTTATTACATGGCTCTCTTATTTATTTTGAATTACTAAAGTTTTACCCATAAGTCATGAACAAAAAAAATCTCTTGACTACCTTAAACTGCTTTTTTTTTCAACCCCCCAAATCCCTATCTTGGCCCCTTTTCAGGAATGTTTACCCACAAGCCCAAACTCATTAGCTTTAACTCCTAAATCGTTACCCACAAGCTTTTATCCATGGGCCAAAAAATGCACAGTTGAAAAAAAAGGAGGGGGATGGGATGAGGGGAGCAAAAGAGACAATAAAAAGAGAAAAATAAGGGGCTAGGGGGGGATTTGGAACACATGTGCGTGTGTGCGCATACATTGTGTGTGTGTGTGTGAACTTTTCCCCGACACATCGAATGTGTGCGCACGCGTGCGCGTGCGTGCACACACACGCACACACACACACACTCTATATAGTATAAAACTATTTTAGAGAGAGTGTGTGTGTTTTGCCGTAAAAATGTCACGCTGTGCCGCCAAAAATGTCACGCTCTACCTGCAAGAGCTTAGTGTAGCATCAAACTCATGGAAAATCTTCTTATTAAGCATGGAGTGGATACAATGCAAAAAGCTCCTCTTCACAAAGAGGGAGTCTCTTAAATAAGCAAGAGAGCTCCTTAGGTGGCATCCTAGTGGAATTTCCACATTTCACAAATTATAAGTGGAATAATGCTCTCCACTAGAGGTCACCATCAAAAGGTGGCTCACTCTACTTTCTTTAAGAGGGGTCTACTTGCATTTATTACATTTGCCTAGAAATACTAGTTCCTACATGGTCATTCCATCTTTCGGGATTCACCATGAGGCTTACACAGTTCTTGCTTGTCATTCCTAACTAGTGTTTCTCGGCTCTCATACTCGGCTCTCAGTCTTCGTTAGTCTCGGCCCCGTTTCTCCAAACGGCATCCGTTTCAGGTGTCGTCTGTTTCGGCTGCTCCCGGGGTGGACGCGCCCCGAGCGCACTCACGCCCGGACACGCGCCCGGACAAGCGTCCGCGCCCACCATCCGCTTCCTTATATAATATATATATATATATATATATATATATATATATATATATATCATAGTGGCCTCTGGTACCGCTGGTATGGTACCGCCGGTACCATAACAGTGGTACCGCCAGTACGGTACCACCCTGGGATCCGCGGTAGTAGGGCGGTACCATTTTCAATATTTTTTTTATTTTTTTTAATATTTTTTATATTTAATATTTGCCTTTTACCTACCAAAATAGGTCAAAAAAATGGAAAAAAAAAGGGTTATGGGTGTAAAGAAAGAGGGTACAGTACATGGTGCAGGGGACTGGTGCAACAGCACATGGACACTGGGGGTGAGCAGACCATGGGGCCAATGGGAGAGCAACACAGGGGGGGAGCATCACATGGGGGCAGGTACAGAGGCACATGGAGGGATGATGGGGATCCACATGGCCGATCAGGCTTTGGGGATAAATAAGCACTCAGAATGCCATTGTGAGAGGCATTTTCAGAGGATGTGAGAGAGCGAGTGATAGACAGTGAGAGAGCAAGCGAGAGCCGGTGACAGGCTGTGAGAGGCTATTTGAGAGCCAGGGTGCTGTGAGAGGGTGTTCAAGGACCAGGGTAGCTGTGAGGAGAAGATCGATCGAGATGGCAGAGCGCATACCACCGAAGCCCGAGGGCGAAGCCAGGCGGAAGCTCGAGGAAGATATCCGAAAGCACAACGAAAGACATTGGAAGCAAGAGGCAGACATTGCAGAGATGTTGCGACAGCACGCATCCAAGCAGCTGCGGGACCGGCATCTAAATCACTCTGCCCTCTATCAAGAGCCTCCTCCATCATGTCGACATAGGTAGGTATGCCACTGGCCCCCCCCTGTGTGCCCTGCCTGTCTCCCGGTATAACCTGTGCCATGTGCCCCACCTCTGCCACGTGATGCACCTGTGACCCCTACTCGTGGCGTGTGCCCTGCACTTGTATCATCTGCCTCATCCCTCTCTGATCTGGCAAACACAACCCGAATGGGCTCATCCTCATCATGCTCATCCTCTGACACTGGCTCATCTGCCTCATACAGTGGAGGCTCTCTGTGCTCAAGCCCTAGCTCTCTCTCTCTCTCATCTCAGCAAGCTCCCTCTCTCTCTCTGCCATCAACTGTGTGCCCAAGTCATCTGCAGGCATGGGATGGACGTCGTCCATAGGCAAGTCAACCTGGCGCTCCAAATCAGATATCTTCGTCTGCAAGGTCAAAATTCAGTGTGTCATGACAACAACTTGATCAAAAATTGAAACCTACATTTTAGTGAGACGTCAACCAACATGCTATGGGAGCATAGCCCATCACTTGCAATGCGCTCGTAATGGTCGGCAGTCTCCTGGCGAGACGTGCGTTGGTGCTACAGAACACCAACCGCTCCAACTGACTCACTGACAGCCTGTTTCTTCTCCTCGTGTGAATGAGGGCCCAGCTCCAATTACGCTCACACACGGAGGCAGCGCAATCCTATGGTACGTGCAAAGAAATGGTTCAGCACACGTGCACGGGTGCATCAACGAAACGCAGCAAGGGAGGATGAGATGAGATGAGATACATACCTATGAAAGGACACGCAGTGCAAGACGCTGTATGGAGGGATAGGTGCTACCGAACATGGTTCACCAGGTAATGGGGAGTTGCCTCCTCTCTGGATCCTGAGCAGCCGGGTGACCGAACGTGCCCATGCAGAAACGAAATGCAGCTAACTCCTCCATGAGTCTGATAGGATCCAAGCCAATGTGTGGACCCACCCTGTAGATGTACTCAAGCCAATCCGCCTCGAGCTCCCTGTCTGATATCTGTGTCGGAGAAAGGAAGAGGGGATGCAAGATGTGTGCAACGCTGTGGATACTCCTGTGAAAGTAGTTCCACCGCGTCTCCCAGATGAACCTCAGCTCCGTCATCCTGCACGAAGTCGAAGCAAATTTTGGAAAAAACGTAACATCGACAGAAAAACAAACTAGCAAACACTGAAAAGATAAAGAACAATTACAACACTGTACCGCTTACCTCTCTGGCTGCAAGATGGGCAGCTGTAGGAACTGTCCAATCTGGTCCATGAGCTCATGCACCAGTCCAAGTGTGGACCCCTCGCTGTCAGCCATGCGGAGCACAATGTAGAGTGGTCGAAGCAGTCCTGACAATGTCTGTGCATCCCTCCAGAACTAGTCTCCTCTCACCGTGAAAGAAAAGTGCTCCCCAACCTCCGTGTGCTGAAACGTACTGGCACGCCAAAGATCACTGGCAACCATCTGTAGAAGCTGTGCCCTGCACCTGATCAGACGGTCGATGACCACCAGGTCGAATGCAAAGCGTGTGGGGGCTGGCTTACGGAGGTCCAAATGGCTGAACACCCGAAAGGTCTATGCCATGCGCTGCACAGGGGGTATGGACGATGTGAGGGAACTGTCTCTCTAGCAAGACGCCCATCTAAACGCAGTTGGTGGCATTGTCCGTCACCACCGTAACGACATGCTGGGGGCCTATGGACAGTATGGAAGACCTAATGACGTCGTACACGAAATCTGCAGATATGACTCTCCCCCCCCCTACTGCAATCCACGGCTCTCAAAAACTATGTACCCATGCAGTTGGAGACCAAGATGTTGAGGATCGGCCTCCTCCTGACATCAGTCCAGCCATTGGACATGATGTTGCATCCATATGTGGCCCAGTGGCGGCGTAGAGGCTCCATATCTCTAGACAAGGACTCAACCCTATCTCTCAGCATGTGTGTGCGGACAACCTCTGAACCAGGGACTCTCCAGCTAGGGTTGACAGACTGTGCAAGGCAGAATGCCCTTCTGAAGGGCTCAGAATCGGTGATGGCAAAAGGTAGGTTCAGCTCGTAAATCAAACTGGCCACAGCCTGTGTGGCCTCTCTGTCCATGTGCAGCTGATGCGCGTCGCGAATGGTCTGCTGCACAAGGGCTCTACCTGGTGGTCGACGGGTGGTGGACCTCCAGCACGGTGCACCAACCGTGACGGGAATGGACGATGACGCGACAGGCTGGGCACTAGTGCATGCATCGGCTGTAGACGTGGAATGGGGAGAGTGGGATGCACTGGCAGGGATGGGTGCAGCAGCATAGGTGGGGTGCACTGGTGGAGGGGCAACATCTGGCATGGGGTACGAAAACTGCTGGCTAGGGAGGTTATCCGGATGGGAAGGGAAGGAAGAAGGGATCTCATCCACATCCTCAAAGGCCTTGTCAGCAGCATCCTGGGCCTGCTCGGGTGGCGGAGAATCCATGAGAAAATCGTAAACAGGGGGCGTGCGAGCAAAAGGACGTGGTGGTGGAACCGCAGTGGCAACTGGTGGACGTGATGGGACGGGATCCTCCGGAATGGGTGCAGATGGGGGTGCGTGTGGCGGAACTGTCTGAGGGGGATGAGGGCAATGGGACCGTGCGTGCCAGCCAAGCAGGCAGCAACTCTGGGTCAGCCACATAAGGAGCGATGCAAAACCGGAGAACGCCCTCCGAAATGGTGTTCTCCCCCGCCACGAGCCGTGCCCCGTAGGTGTCCAGTAGTCGCTGCCTGTCGGGGACGGACATGCTGCCACAAGGGGCAGCATTTAAGGTGGCACCATTTTTGGCGCATGCACCGAGCAGGTGGCCTTTAAGGCGAGTGAGGGACGCAGCAAATTCGACGAGACAGTATCGGCAACGCATGATCTTCTGATCGGTCTTGTTGGACTTGTCGGCAACCCACCTGACAATGTCTACCTCATCCCACAGACCGGAAAGGTCGGATTGCACCATTGCGATGGAGAAAACTAGGGAAAAAATGCAGATGAAGCTAAAGCTGGAAGGATGGATTGGAAAAAAAACAACAGGGTTCACTGTTGGAGAGACGCTGAAAATGGGCGAAGGCAGGGAGAGGCAAATCAGATGCAAGGCAGGGCGGTCTGTGGGCGAAGGGCGACGCAAATCAGAAGAGGGGCGAGCAAAGGCAGGGCAGCAAAACCAGGAGCGATGGCAGGGCAGCGATTGGCTGAAAAAAATTTGGGAGAGAAGAAGCGAGTGGGGCGGGTAGTTTAGGTTTAAAAAATGTATATATATATATATATATATTAAATAATATATATATTATTATATTGTGGTACCGCGGGACCGATATAATCCGCGGTACCCAGTACCGCGGGACCTATGATCCTTTGGCTGTTCGCTCTCGTCAGAACCGGCAACTTGCATAAATGCACTGCTCTTGTCAACAGCTTCAAGCTGATACCCATATTGCCCACTCAATTTTTTTTATTATTATTTTTTTTTTTTAATTTAAAAAAAAAATATTATATATTATGGTACCGCGGGATGTATGGATCCGCGGTACCACTGTGGATCCGTGGTACCGGGATTCGCGGATCCTGGTACCGCTGGATCTATGATATATATAATAATATATATAGATATATATATAGCATAGTACCCCGTGGTACCGCTGGTATGGTACCGCCGGTACCATATCAATGGTACCGCCGGTACGGTACCGCCGTCAGACTCGCGGTACCAGGGCGGTACCATTTTTAATATTTTTATTTTTTTTAATTTTTTTAATAATTTTTTTTTGCATATTAACTATCAAAACAGGACAAAAAAAAGTAAAAAAAAGGGGTTCTGGGTGTAAAAAAAGAGGGTACAGTACACGATGCAGGGGACTAGTGCAGTGGCACATGGGCACTGCGGGTGAGCAGACCGAGGGGCCAATGGGAGACCAACACAGGGGGGTAGCATCACATGGGAGCAAGTACAGAGGCACATGGGCACTGTGGGTGAGCAGACCATGGGGCCAATGGGAGACCAACACAGGGGTGGAGCATCACATGGGGGAAGGTACAGAGGCACAATGGACAAATCCGGACAGGTACACCTTCACATGGGCACTGTGGGGGAGCAGACCACGGACCCAATCGGAGTGCAGCATGTGGTACAGGTACATGGAGCAGGTACATTAGCACATCACAATTAATGGGGACAGGTACAAGGGCACATGGAGGGATCATCAACAACTACACATGGGGGAACAGGCTGTGGGGTTAAATAGGCACTCGCAAGGCTGTGAGAGCCAATGAGAGGCTATGAGAGAGAGGCTGTGAGAGGCATTGTGAGAGTTATTGTGAGAGGCATTGTGAGAGCCAGTTCGAGAAACAAGGTGTCGTGAGATGGCAGAGCGCATAGCACCAAGGCCTGAGGGCGAAGCTAGGAGGAAGCTCGAGGAAGATGTCCGAAGGCACAACGACAGGCATCGGAAGCAAGAGGCAGACATTGCAGAGATGTTGCGACAAACACGGGATAGACACCCAGAGCTGCAGATCCCCGCCCTTGCTGTGGCCCCTGCTCCCGCTGTCGAGCTGGATTTGGATGAGCAGATCGGAATGAACTTCACACGACGGCAGCTCATCATGGTCAGGGAAAGGGCTACCCGCCGTCGGGCTGGCCAGGAGGCGGCTCGGGGTAACCGGGAGGCAGAGCGAGAGCGACATAACAATGCTCCTGACGAGGGCGAGGAGTCAGTGGAGGATCCATAGGAATGTTTAGCATAGATGGGGTCTAGCCGTATGTGGCTGACTGTTGTTATGTAATGTTCATCAGTAGATGAGGCAGCATTTAATGTCTAGCATAGTGTAAAAAACAGCCCCAGCCGTATGTGGCGGGAATACGTATTGTTATTTTGATACATCTGATGAATTAATGTACCGTGTGTTTTTTGTGCAATGCGTGCCTTGTGTATTGCAATCTGATGTATGTGTTTATGAAATGCTATCAGGAGGGTTGTATTTCTGTGTTCTGCATATGCTCTCAATCTTTGTAGTGAAAACTAATTGAAAACACGCACACACCATTTGAAGTAAAACTGCAAGTAGAACATGACAATTACAAGTTGACAAATACACATTGTGCAGTGAATAGAATACGTCCAACACTGAATATAATATGGAAAATGGTCTGAATACAGTGTTCGACCGTCTGGTCGCCAAACATGGAACATGATATGAAACTGCTAAAAATAAAACAACAGAGCCACAATCAATGCTCTGGCTCTGGCTCTGACTCAGACGAATGCTCTGGAGACAACTCAGGGCCCCGAGCTGACTCTCGCAGCCGATATCTGTGCCTGTCTGGAGCTGGCATGGGCTGTGTCTCAGAAGAGGAGGACTCGTCACTAGCATCATCCCAATCTGCCTCCGCATCAGCCCCTAAGCAAGCCAAACCAGCAACACCTGCTCCAGCTCGCTGTAACGGTGCACCTCTAGCTGTACCTGGAGCCCTGCGTGGTCGTCCTCTCCTCCCTGGCAGTTTCTGTGCCTTGCCTTTCTTGTTCGGAGCACCCTTGGGCCTTCCTGGTCTCTTGCGGACAAGAGGAGCTGTCAATGCCTCGTCACCCCCATGCAAATCACCTGGCTAGCTAGGCTGGGCCCAAGCTGAGGCCGGCTGGGATAGGGAAGCAAAAGAGGGAACTCCTTGTGCAGCTGAGCTAGGATGATGAGCTCCTGGAGTGTGTGCCCGTGGGGCTGCTGCTGGTGGAGGGACTGGCTATGAAGGAGGCAAGTACAGCAGCGATATGTACTGAAAGGGGCGCTGCGGTGGCCGATACTGGTACATCCTGGGTGCTGCCAAAGGGGGAGCCAGTGGAGTGGGTGCTGCCAAAGGAGGAGGACGTGGAGTGGGTGCTGCCACTGGAGGAGCAGCTGGAGGAGCCACTGTGGATGTGGGCGCTGCAAGAGAAAACCTGGGCACAGGTGGTGGCCTGCCATGGAGAATTGGTGCTGCAGAAGTGGACGGCGATGGAGGGGCTGCAGGCCTGAATGGCATCGGTGGCACTGGAGGAGTTGTGCGGCGCACATATACCCTCTGAGGAGCTGGAGGAACTGTGGGCACCTCGTGCGGCTGCTCTGGCTGTGACTCTTTGTATGGCATGCTGGCAAGAGATGAAGGGGGTGCCCTGACACTCGGCATCTGCTGGGCCTCTGAATCAAATGTGGCAATCAGGTCGTCCTCTCTCTCTCATCTCGGCAAGCTCCCTCTCTCTCTCTGCCATCAACTGTGTGCCCAGGTCACCTACAGGCATGGGATGGGTGCTGTCCGTAGGCAAGTCAACCTGGCACTCCAAATCTGATATCTTCGTCTGCAAGACCAAAATTGAGCGTGTCAGGAAAACAACTTGATCAAAAATTGAAACCTACATTTTAGTGAGACGTCAACCAACATGCAATGGGAGAATAGCTTTTCACCTGCAATGCGCTCGTAATGGTCGACAGTCTCCTGGCGAGACGTGCGCTGGTGCTACAGAATACCAACCGCTCCAACTGACTCACTGACAGCCTGTTCCTTCTCCTCGTGTGAATGTGTAATAGCTCCTAACACCACAGTAGGGCAAACACTCCTGATCCACCCAACCTTGCCTACTCCCTGGTATAGAGTAAGCCCCTCCTAGCCCAGTGTGAGGACTGGTAGCATGCTACTGCCAAGTGTCGGCCACGTGGCACTGACGTGGCCGACTGCACGTCGGGACCCAACTGGGGGCCCTATCCTGCTGACAGGGTCCCTAGGCTGTGTTAGGCCCGCCATGGCTATGGACCGTGCTGGGGCACACTACTCACACTGTCTTGCCCTGTTGGTCATGTACACTGGACACGACCCTGACTGTGGTATCTGACCTATCTGTGTTCCCTAGGGTTCGGCACTGGTTACGAGCTCGTAACACTCCCTCCCCCTTAAGAACCGTCTTGGTCCTCTAAGACAAAGTCTGGAAAAATCTTGCGAAGGACGCTGCCTCTTTCCCAAGTGGCATTCTCAACAGGCTGATCATTCCACTTAACCAGATATTCTCGGTATAGAGTATGACGAGTCTGCGTCTCTCTACTATCAAGAATTTCCTTTGGTTCATGTGGAGGTTGTTGAGGATCCAATGGGAGAACTAGAACACTGTCCCCTACCAGATTATCTGATCTGGTTAAGGCTTTTCGTAACTGACTTACATGAAAGACTGGAAAAATCTTACTGCTGTGTGGGAGTTCTAGTTCATAGGTGACCTCGCCTAGTCTCCTACTGATGGTAAAGGGACCACAATACCTTGGAGACAACTTAGCACACACTCCTGATTTGAGGGTTTTAGAGTCAACTGGGACTCTCAAGTAGACTTTCTCACTAGTGGAGAACTGCACATCCCGTCTGTGTGGATCTGCATAATGTCTGGCTCGATCCTGGGATTGTCTAATGCTACGCTTAGCGTGTTCTATCATCTGGTTTAGGTCTTCTAAAAAGTTTCTGGCTGCTTCAACTTTTTCTTGTTTAAACCCTACAGCTGTGGGTGAGCGTGGCTGAAAACCGTACATCAGCATAAATGGGCTGTATCCCGTAGCTGAATGTTTGGTACTGTTGTAAGCAAACTCTAATATCGAGAGATACTCCTCCCAATTAGTCTGCCTCTTGCTGACGTATGCACGAAGCATATCCTCCAGCACTTGATTTACCCTTTCTGTTTGACCGTCCGTCTGTGGATGGTCGGTGGTACTCATATTAAGTTTAGTATGGAGATGATGGAATACTGCCCTCCAAAAATTTCCAGTAAACTTACTGTCCCGGTCGCTGACTATGCCGGAAGGTAGACCGTACAATTTAAATAGCCCGTCTACAAACAACCTCGCTAACTCTGGAGCTCTAACGGTTGTTTTGGTCGGAATAAAATGAGCCATTTTGGTCAGACGGTCAACTATGACCCATATAGCGTCATTACCCTTTTGGGTTTTAGGCAGGCCTACTATAAAATCCATGGAGATACTCTCCCATTTACCAGCTGGTATTTCTAAGGGATGCAACAACCCTCCTGCCTTTAAACGCTCTGCTTTACTTGACATTTCTGGCAACTGGTTACATACTGGTGGACGTCCTTTTTCATACTGGGCCAGAAAAATTGCCTACGAAGAAGCTCATAGGTCTTCTGTATGCCTGGGTGTCCCGCGCTAGGATTGTCATGACATTCATATAGGACCTGCTGCCTATAATCCTCTGAATTGGGGACACATACTCTATCTCTATAGAGCAAGTACTCATCCTGAATGGAATACTGTTTCCATTTGAATCCTTGAGTCAACTGACCCTCAACCACAGGGGTTTGCTTGGGTAATACAGGCTCAGAATCCTCAACGTCATTTGACGACGTATACTCGGACTCATCATCATCCTCAACGGAAGCTGCCGTATTCTTGGATGAACTGGCACTAGCCCCGGGAACTGGTTCTGGAGTCTGTAACTGTCTGTTCTGGACTGAGTTCCAGATAATAGAGAAGAATGCATCATGCTGGCATTTCCCTCTCAAGGACTCGAGTAACTCATCACGAATCCGAGTAAAACTCAGCTCGTTTATCATAGGCATTCTGCTAAGGGCATCTGCTACTATATTGAATTTTCCACGCCTATATCTGATAGACATGTCAAACTCTTGCATCAACTCTGCCCAACGAGCTTTCCGACCTCTAAGCTCAGGTTGATTGCAAAGGTATCTGAGACTCTCATGGTCTGTCAGGACCTCAAAGTTGGCACCATACAAATAATGCCTCCAAGTCTTAAGGGCATGAACTATAGAAAAGAGTTCCTTTTCATAGGCACTGTACCTAGTCTGAGCTGGCTCGAGTTTTTTACTCTCGAACGCAACTGGTCGTCCACCCTGAGTTAGCACAGCACCTACTGCAAAGTCGCTAGCATCTGTTTCGACCACAAATGGCTGATTGGGGTCGACAACTTTTAAAACTGGTGCTGTAGCTAAGGCTGTTTTGAGAGCATCAAAGCTCTCTTGTTGTGCGGACAACCAAATGAACTCCTTTCCCTTCCCCTTAAGAAGATTTGTCATAGGAACTGCTATCTGAGCATATTCCTTGACAAATCGTCTGTAATATCCCGCCAGACCAAGAAAGATCTGAAGTTCCAAAATATTCTGAGGTCTCAGCCAACTGAGTATGGCTTTAACCTTATTTGGGTCCATCTTAATCCCATCTGAAGAGATAATGTGACCCAAATATGCTACTTCTTCAACGAAGAATTCACACTTGGATTGTTTAGCATAAAGCTTATGCTTTCTGAGCAGTCGAAACACCTTTCTGAGGTGTTTTAGATGCTCCTTCCTCGTTTTGCTGTAAACGAGGATGTCATCTAAAAATACGACTACAAACTTACCCAAGTATGGTCTGAGGACACTGTTCATCAAGGTCATAAAGGTAGCTGGAGCATTTGTGAGCCCAAATGGCATCACCTTAAACTCATAATGACCGTGACGAGTCCTAAAAGCTGTTTTCGAGACATCTTCCGATTTTATACGGACTTGATGATATCCCGATCTGAGGTCTATTTTACTGAAAAACTTAGCCCCTGTCGAGTTGATCAAACAACTCGTCTGCCCGAGGCATAGGGTATTTATTCTTAATTGTGACTTTATTGAGGGCTCTGTAATCTACGCAAAGACGCATAGACCCCTCTTTCTTTTTCACCAATAGGACTGGTGAGGCCCATGGTGAACTACTGGTCTGAATTTGGCCTTTCCCAAGATAGTCTGTTAACTGCCTAGTTATTTCTTCATCCTCTGTTCGGCTGACCCGATACGGAGGTTTAGAAACAGGTGCTGTACCTGGTACTAGGTTTATTACATGATCTACCTCTCTGCTAGGTGGTAAACCATGTGGCAAATCTTCAGGAAAAACATCTTTAAATTTAGACAATAAAGTTTCTAATTTACTGATTTTCAGCTGAATAGAACTGGAAATAGAAACTTCAGGAATAAACTGAAAGTCACATAAGAATACCTGATGGTCTTCGTCTCCGATTAGCTGACAGAGTTCTGAACTGCAGACCATAGGGCTGTTGGGAACATCATGCTCCCCATGCAACTGGATCTCTCGGCCTTTATGCTGAAAGCTGAGGGTGTTCTCCTGATAGTTTCTGTGGAGGGAAGGTCCTAAACTGTAGAGCCAATCTCTCCCGAGAACAATGTCTGTTCGATCCAGGTGCATTATCTGAAAGTTTATTTCATCTTGGTACCCCTAAATACCAAGATTTAACTTACTTACCATAGTTTCCCATATTTTTTTATCTTCACCCTTAGCTAATGAAACTATGTACCTATGCTGACTAGGTACTTCTGGTAGTTTAAGCTTTTTAACCAGGGTGTGGTTGATGAAATTATGGGTTGCCCCATCATCAACCATGACTCTTACTGACTGGTTACCAACTTTCCCATGCATACGTACTAGGTCATGCGGCCCAAAGCTGAAGGGTCTCGCTAGCATTGCAGAGGTCAGCTAGCAACAGTGTTCATGATCTTCATGATACACTTTGATCTCGGAAGCTGCCGAGTCACTGGGGAAACATACAGTCTGAACAAGATGAACTTGTTTTTTATCTTTCTTATCTTTTTTAGTGAAAGGCCCCTTGGGACACTGTCTGACTGTGTGTCCCTTGCCCATGCACACAAAGCACAAACGTTCTTGTTTGGCTTTCTCAAAATCATCTGGTTTTAAGGGCTGTATGAGTGAAGGGCGTTTCTGAGGAGCTTCACTTTTAAATTTGTCTTCTTTCTTTCTTTTTAAATTTTTTTTTTTAAATTGAAAGTCTTTCTGAGAAGGCTGTTCAGAAAGTGGCTGTTGTCTCGCCTTCTTTCTACCCACTGAATCATCATAGATTTGAGCATATCTGAGAGCTTGCTCAAGGGTAGTAGGCGAGTTTCTCTGGACCTCTACTTTATATTCATCTTTAAAATTGCTTCTCGATACTGCGAGATATATTGGATGAGGGATTTATCCATTACTGTTCTTTCCCAGGCTTCCCAGGCTCTATCCAGTTCATTTTCTGGTAGAAATTCTCTTAGGAAAGCTTCTTCAAAAGCTTTCCATGACCGGGGAGTCTGCCCAGTCTCCTGGAGATTTAACCACCACTTATAGGCCATAGGTCCTAAGGAAAGACTGGCCTCAATAGCTTGCAAATGGTCAGGGGTCTGTTTAAGAGCATGAATGTTCTTCCATTTGTTGAGGAAGGTTTGTAGAATATCTGCATTTCTATCCTTCTCTTCCCCATTAAAAGTAGGAGGCTTTAAATCTTTAAAAACACTGGGGTGAGACCGTAAGGTCTCACCCGAAACTGATGGAAGTGGAGAAGGGGATAACTGAGAAGTGGAGGGAAGGCTTCCTTTCGCGGAACTCAAAATCAAGTTTTTGAGTTCAGCGAACGAGTCGTCCACACTGGACTTGAAATTGGCTAATGCCAACTTCAGTTCATCCACTTCTGTTACCAATTGGAGGAACTGCTCCTTGGTAACCAGTTCGTCGAGTTCTTCGGCGAACTGTTCCTGTTCTTCTACTTCCATGGGTTCCTTCCCTTTTCTGTAAGCCAAGGCTTCTGTTTCAAGTTCGTCGAAGCCTCTCTCCGGGGGTTGATCAGGTCCCTGAGGAGTGGTCATCTTCGGAACTGAAAGAGAGTTACCTTAACTTCTGAAGGAAAAAAAAGTCTAAAAGACTAATTTACAACAGTACAAGGGAAAGGAAACTTAGCTCTTTCTGAGAACTGTACTTCCACAGAGAGAATACAGAAAAGCCCTTCTCAGCTTCTTTCTCAATCTGATTTGAGGTTGGAAAATGTGCAACAAGATCTGAAACTTTTGCTATCCCCCCTCGCTGGTCTGACAGCATCTCAATTTGTCCACAAAATGGCAAATCTGAAGTCCAAAAAAGTGGAATTTGGGCCCCAAAACTTGTGAAAAATTCTGATCTATGATAAGGGGGAAACCCTCGCTGTCTGCTGCTCCAGAAATCTCAAGTTTAAGACCACAAACCGGTCTAAAATTCCGGAGTTTGAAGGAGATTGCTCGCTGTTTTGAGTAAAGATCTGATCCTTCAAATCCACCCTCATCTGCTCAGGAATCCACTGCAAAACAGTGATGAATCTGCCCAGAGATTGCTCTCTATCCAGCGCTGGATCTACTTCCAGATTTCTACCTCAAACCCGCTCTGATTTCTAAAGTTTGCACTCACAAATCAGGGATAGATATCTAGTTTTTACAGCGACTGATCTGTACTTGCAATCTGGCTCAGGTTCTACTCAAAAAATGAGTAATTCCTCTTCTGATAGATTTCTCTACTGCTGCTACTAAGCTCCCACAGAAGGAGATGGCTCTGATACCAGTGTAATATCTCCTAACACCACAGTAGGGCAAACACTCCTGATCCACCCAACCTTGCCTACTCCCTGATATAGAGTAAGCCCCTCCTAGCCCAGTGTGAGGACTGGTAGCATGCTACTGCCAAGTGTCGGCCACGTGGCACTGACGTGGCCGACTGCACGTCGGGACCCAACTGGGGGCCCTATCCTGCTGACAGGGTCCCTAGGCTGTGTTAGGCCCGCCATGGCTATGGACCGTGCTGGGGCACACTACTCACACTGTCTTGCCCTGTTGGTCATGTAGACTGGACACGACCCTGACTGTGGTATCTGACCTATCTGTGTTCCCTAGGGTTCGGCACTGGTTACGAGCTCGTAACAGAATGAGTGCCCATGTGCTCCAATTACGCTGACACACGGAGGCAGCGCAGTCCTGTGGTACGTGCAATGAAATGGTTCAGCACACGTGCACGGGTGGAACGTCAACGAAACACAGCAAGGGAGGATGAGATGAGATGCATACCTGTGAAAGGACCCGCAGTGCAAGACGCTGTATGGATGGATAGGTGCTGCCGAACATGGTCCACCAGGTAATGGGGAGCTGCCTCCTCTCTGGATCCTGAGCAGCCGGGTGACCGAACGTGCCCATGCCGAAACGAAATGCAGCGAGCTCCTCCATGAGCCTGATAGAATCCAAACCTATGTGTGGACCCACCCTGTGAATGTACTAAAGCCAATTGGCCTCGAGTTCCCTGTCTGCGATCTGTGTCGGAGAGAGGAAGAGGGGATGTAGCATGTGTGCAACGCTGTGGATACTCCTGTAGAAGTAGTTCCACCGCATCTCCCATATGAACTTCAGCTCTATCATCCTACACGTGAGAGGCATGTGGTTTAGGGCATTACGAAAAAACTTAACATTGCCAGAAAAACAAACTAGCAACCATTGAAAAGATAAAGAACAATTACAACAATGTACCGCTTACCTCTCTGGCTGGAAGATGGGCAGCTGTAGGAACTGTCCAATCCAATCCATGAGCTCATACACTAGTCCAAGTGTCGACCCCTTGCTGTCAGCCATGCGGAGCACAATGTAGAGTGGTCGAAGCAGTCCTGACAATGTCTGTGCATCCCTCCAGAACTGGTCTCCCCTCACCGTGGGTCGATGACCACCAAGTCGAATGCAAAGCGTGTGGGGGCTGGCTTACGGAGGTCCAGATGGCTAAACACCCGGAACATGGCTAGAACACGCCTCTTTCTGGTGACAAAAGTCACCAGGAAGAGGGCCTCCCGGACGATGGCTCTAACCCAGGGAAGTGCTCCTATGTCCCCCATCAGAAGGTCTATGTCATGCGCTGCACAGGGGGTATGAACAATATGAGGGAACTCGGCCTCTATCAGTACACCCATCTGAATGCAATTCGTGGCATTGTCCGTCACCACCGTGACGACATGTTGTGGGCCTATGGCTAGGATGGAAGACCTGATGACATCAAACATGAACTCTGCAGATATGACTCTTCCCCCCCTGCTGCAATCCACTGCCCTCAAAAACTGTGTGCCCATGCAACTGGAGACCAGTATGTTGAGGATCGGCCTCCTCCTGACATCAGTCCAGCCATCAGACATGATGCTGCAACCGTAAGTGGCCCAGTGCCGACGAAGAGGCTCCATCTCTCTAGACAAGGACTCAACCCTATCCCTCAGCATGTGTGCGGACAACCTCTGAACTAGGGACTCTCCAGCTAGGGCTGATAGACTGTGCAAGGCGGAAGGCCCTTCTGAAGGGCTCAGAGTCGGTGATGGCAAAGGGTAGGTTCAGCTCGTAAATCAGACTGGCCACGGCCTATGTGGCCTCTTTGTCCATGTGCGGCTGATGCGCGCAGCAAATGGTCTGCTGCACAAGGGCTCTCCCTGGTGGGCGACGGACCTCCAGGGCGACGGGTGGTGGACCTCCAGCACGGTGCACCAACCGTGACGGGAATGGACGATGACGCGACAGGCTGGGCACTGGTGGATGCATCGGCTATAGACGTGGAATGGGGAGAGTGGGATGCACTGGCAGGGATGGGTGCAGCAGCATAGGTGGGGTGCACTGGTGGAGGGGCAACATATGGCATGGGGTACGAAAACTGCTGGCTGAGGAGGTCATCCGGATGGGAAGGGAAGGAAGAAGGGATCTCTTCCACATCCTCGAAGGCCCCAGCAGTAGCATCCTGGGCCTGCTCGGGTGGCGGAGAGTCCATGAGAATGTCGTAGACTGGGGGAGTGCGAGCAACAGTGGGTGGTGGTGGAACCGCAGTGGCAACTGGCGGATGCGATGGGACGGGATCCACCGGAATTTGAGCAGATGGGGGTGCATGAGGCAGAACTGTCTGAGGGGGATGAGGGGCAAAGGGACTGGAGGAGGATGCACTCCCTCTCCTCGTGCGTGCCAACCAAGCAGGCAGCAACTCTTGGTCAGCCACACAAGGAGCGGTGCAAAATCGGAGAATGCCCTCCGAAATGGTGTTCTCCCCTGCCACGAGCCGCGGCCCGTAGGTGTCCAGTAGTCGCTGCCTGTCGGGGACGGTCATGCTGCCACAAGGGGCAGCATTCAAGGTGGCACCATTTTTGGCGCGTGCACCGAGCAAATGGCCTTTAAGGCGAGTGAGGGATGCAGCAAACTCGACGAGACAGTATCGGCAGCGCACGATCTTCTAACCGGTCTTGTTGGCCTTGTCGGCAACCCGCCTGACAATGTCTACCTCGTCCCACAGACCGGAAAGGTCGGATTGCACCATTGCAGATGAAATGAGGGATGGATTGCTGGAAAAAAAACAGCAGGGTTCACTGTTGGAGAGACGCCGAAAATGGGCGAAGGCAGGGCGAAGCAAGCGAGATGCAAGGCAAGGCGTTGCGTGGGCGAAGGGCAACGCAAGGAATCAGAAGGCAGGTAGGCAAAAACAACAACGATGGCAGGGCGGAGGAGGGCGCAAAAAAATTTGAGATAAAATGCGAGGGGGGGCGGGTAGGTTTAGGTTAAAAAAAAAATATTAAATATCAAATAATATATTATATTGGGGTACCGCGGTACCAACATGGTACCGCGGTACCGGGATCCGCGGTACCCAGTACCGCAGGACCTATGATATATAGATAACCAAAAAAAAGATTCATAATAGCATTCCAGAACATGGTAGCAGCAGAATGCATTCCGCTGCAACCATGGAATGTCCATTATCGAAGCATTGCAAAAATAATAGCATTGATTCAAAAAAATTGCAGACCATTAATGTCAAGAACAAAGAGGTAGAAATCTGTACAATGAGATCAACAAGTCCCAAACTTGCTTATTCTAGAAATATTGTGTGATAACTCAAGGCAAGGAAAATATGTTAACTATATTCTTTTAAGATGTTGAATCAGGCATTAGGTAACAAGAACACACCTGCCACCAAGCACGCTTAAGAAGCAGTTTGAAGTGCTTTAACCACCCATGCTTTTTGGCTGCTGAAGTCACACCTTTCCCAGAAATAGAAGGCTCTCTTGTGGTGTTGTAAACAGTTATATCCATGCCTGCTAATAAGCCTTTCTTCTTTGTAAAAGTTGCTACTAAGCTTGCTACCCGTTTGCGAGAAGATGATTCATTTTCAGGAGAGCTGAAATCAACAGAAATAAGGTCTGCAAAAAACTCTGCAGGATTCACATGCTCTGGGCATTTGTACCTACACCATGAAATAAAGGACCAATGTTGTGGATAAAGGAGCAGCAATAGATCAAGTTTTGAAGGTCTCCTCGAGAGAAGACAGATTATATGTTTACATAGTCGTCTGTCAAAGTATGCTTTTTGTTTGAAACATTGGGGGAGGTTTTGGTAATATTTGAAGACATGCTAAATGCAAAGATTGAAGTCTAGCCTTCTTCAGTGTTGAGTGATTCTTTTGCCCTTTCACTTCCACAAGCGTAATAGAGAAGCTGTCAAAGGTCTAGGTTGTAAAATTATGTGAAAACTTTCCTTGCAAACTAGTGACTTTACAAAAATAAAACTCACCCAAGCTCATCGAAGTATGTCAGAGCTTCATCTTGTGCACGTCCCCAATATATAAGTGTCCCTTCCGAAAGGAGCATAAGGTCATCAAACTTAAAATAAATGGACCCTCGAGGTTGATGTATTGAGCATATGATAGTGTGCCCATCCTTAGCAAGTTTGCGGAGTGTTTCCATTACTTGCTCTGCCTGGAAAGCATCCAATCCTGCTCATGCCACCGAAGCAAACATTAGTCAGAAAATTTTGTAATGCGTTTGACACTGATAACACATGCAAAGAGAAATACTGAAAGGAATCTTTCATTATCTTCTTGAAATCGTGTTACTTTTCCACCCAAAACTGGAGAGCTTTCTGGTGGTGTCTTCCCATGTCATAAATCGTAAGATAAATAATGATCAAAAGATCTATATTTGGGCAGTCTTAGCTTTGTAAGGAAAAATGCATTCTTTATACAGATTTAAGCACTTTGTCAAAATTGCAAGAAATGATAGGGGCTAGGAGAGTAGGGGGCACTCATCCATGATCGTTTTAGCATTCTATTCCATGAGAAATCTTCCTAGCTAGTTCCTTTTCTCCACCTATATGTAGGTAGGCGTGGAGAAGGGACAAACTTCCCTATCGTGATTTTGAAGCTCAAGGTGTGGAAAAGTTGCAATCTAGAGAAGAGGAGACTTTGTAGCCATCTTCCTATGTTGGTTCAAGAAAAACTTCCCATCTCCAAGAGCAGATCAATCATTGGCAAGGATATTTTGCACCTACTTTATATGGTATTTATGTCATAATTTATCATACAAATTCTAGATGGAGTTACTAGTCCTACTAGCACTCACATAAACCAAGCATATAGAACCCACGGTTCCCAGAACCGTGGGTCCTGGGAACCGTGGAATGAACCGTACCACGGTTCATTGAACCATGGTACGGTTCCTGCAATTAATTAATTAATTCATTAATTTTATTTTTTTTGCCAATTAATTAATTAATTGATTTTATTTTTTTTGCCAATTTCCCCCTAAAATAGTTTTTGGCCCTCATTTTACAGTTTTTGGGCTGTTTATGATAATTCGAACGGTAAAATAGAACTGTAAAAATCCACAAACAGATTTCAAAGATAGACACTTTTATTGGCCTTTTTTTGCATGTTTTAGGCTTTTTTGGGGGGTAGGAACAAAAAATAAATAATTAATTAATTAGTACGGTTCCCCCTTAAATTTTCTGAGAACCGTACAGTTCACTGTACAGTTCTCAAAACCGTGGTGAACCGTACACGGTTCATTAAGTGTATGAAACCAAGCCTTAGAAGCCCGTTCCGAGCAAAAAGGGTCGAAACATACTGGGTCGGAACGTTTTTTTTAATTGAAAAAAAAACAGGTGATCATTTCTACTTTCAAGAGATGAGCATATTCGCCAGTTGATGTGCAAGCAATATATCTCGAGGATGTGGAATACAAATGACTGATCCCCCTTATTTGTCAAAAGGAAGAATGTTGATCCCTCAAAATAAAAAGCCATTTCGTAGTAATGAACAGTAAACTTGCAAAAGCAACAGCACGCGTGGAACCATTTTGGCTTCTCCAACGGCCCAGGCGATGATGTTGCGCTTGGTATGGGCACCGGGGAAGAGACGAGAGACGAAGGCGAAGGCGAATACAAGGATGAGGGAAGAGGCACTGCGTTGTAGGAAGGCAAAGCTCCCTTATCTGTTCCTCCCCTTCACTTCATGGACCTTACTGATCCTGCAAATTCTCACTTCGCTATGCCTCCGCCAGCCAATCTGCAGCTCTCCACTTACAACTCTCTCTGATTTCGCCCCACCACTGATGCTAGCTTGGCTTCGCGGCCCTTTGTCCCCAATCGATCAAGCAGCGCTCGCGCAACCGGTAGGAGCAGAAGAACGAGGCGAAAGCACAGAAATGAGGCGCAATAGAGAAATGCCAGGAAGAGCAATGTTATGCGATATTACAGTATCGCGGTTTTATTTTGTTTTTTCCTTTGTAAAAAAGTGTGTGTTTTTTTTTTTTTAAATTTGGTCCTGTCGCGTTCCAGAACTCGTTCCGTTCCGGAACGGGCAACTTAGAACCAAGCATAGAGATTAAAGAGAATTCAAAGATTGTTCCGTACTCAATCTAGTAAAATAGAGTAAAAGCTTTTATGAAGTATAGCACATCCTTCTTGACCAGTACTTTCGCTCCCTCATCAAAAGGTTCAGTGATTACTTCAGATTGTTCACCTCGGCCCATCTCGTCAAATGTAGCATCCCTAGAAATTACAAGCTTCTGTGCATTTGTGTCATACATCCTGTATGCCTTGGCCTTCTCATCATATCCAAGGAAAATACACTTGATAGATTTTTCATCCAATTTCCTTCGTTTCTCATCAGGAATATGAGCATAAGCATCACAACCAAATACTCTCAAATGAGAAATATTAGGTTTCTTTCCAGTAACAGCTTCATGAAGTGTCTTACCTTCCACGGATTTTGTAGGACACCGATTCAGGATGTGCGTAGCTGTGCTACAAGCTTCTGCCCAAAAGGTGTTTGGCAGACCCTTGCTTTTGAGCATTGCCCTAGCCATCTCAACAGTAGATCTGTTCTTTCGTTCTGCAACTCCATTTTGCTGTGGTGAATAAGGTGTTGTAGTCTACCTCTTGATCCCTTGATCTTTGCAGAAATCAATAAATTTTGTCGAAAAATACTCACCACCTCCATCAGATCTCAAAGTTTTGATGCAACATCCTGTTTGCTTTTCAACTAATGCCTTGAATTCCCAAATTTTAGCAAAAGCATCTGATTTCTTGCTTATGAAATAAATCCAAATGCATCTGCTATAATCATCAATGAAGGTGATAAAGTAATAGTAGCCACTAAGAGATCTAGTCTGCATAGGTCCACATAGATCACTGTGGATAAGATCTAGGATGCCACTAGCTCTCCTTGCTCCACTTTTGGGAAACCTCTCTCTGTGTTGTTTTCCCAAAATGCAACCTTCACAAATTTTTCCTTCAAAAGAAATATCAAGCAATCCTATAACTAGATTACCTCTTTTGAGAATCTATAAACTTTGAGCACTAATATGACCGAATCGTTGATGCCAAAGATCACTTCGACTATCAACCGTGCTTACCATAGCTTGAGCAAAAGATCTCGCATTCAATTTGTAGAGTCGATTCCCGTTGACTCTAGCTCCTGTAGCAATCACTTTGTAGTGATTCTTGATGTCTTTGACAAGACATTTGTCGCTGTCAAACTCAACCTTGAGTTGTTGATCAGCCATCGTCCCAACAGATAGTAGATTGTTAGCTAAACCAGGTACATATTGCACATTGCTTATCCACTTTATCTTCCAGTTGGCTAACTTCACTGGTACCACTCCAACTCCTTTAACAGATAGCAATTTGCCATCAGCTTGTCCAACTTCATCACCATTGTGAGTTTCCTTGAGTTTTGAAAACCACTCTTTCCTTGAAGTCATGTGTTTGGATGCATCACTATCACCAGGTATCCTTGGTTTCATCACTTGTCATTAATGCTGTAATGAACAATTTTGAGCTCTCACCTGTATCATCTTCATATTGATCATCATCGTATTGATGTTGATCAGCATAATTTTCTTCATAATAATCATCATCAAATTGATGTTGATCAGCATAATTGCCCGCTTGCCATTTGCCTTTTCTTTGTTCTATCTCCTTCTGTTTCTTGAAGCATTCACGCTCCCAATGGCCAGGTTTGTTGCAATACCTACAATTTCCAAGTTTATTTTGCTTGGAATAGTCGCGTCCTTGACCTCGGCCTTGATTCCGATTGCCTCAATTTGGGCCATCATTGGATTGTTCTTGAAATTTTTGGAACGATCCATGATATGAGTTTCCACCTCTTGATTGGTGTCTTCCACGACCAAATCTGCCAACACGTCCTCTCACTGCAAGAGCTTGATCAAATCCCCTGTTGCGATGACTCAAGTTCTCTTGACGTTGTTCTTCCTACAAAAGCAATCCACCTAACTCTTCATAGGTTGGAAGATTTTCTCGTGTGGCTATACTTCTCACAAACATTTGATGTGACTCACTCAAACTACTCAATGTCAACTGCACGATCTCCTGTACTCGCTCTCCAACTGCTGCTAATTGGTCACGAATCTCTTTGATCTTCAGTAGGTGATCAGCAACAGTTGCACCATCATCCATCCGCAATGTGTGCAGCTTCGTCTTCAGGAATAGCACTTGAGATGTGTTTGTGGTCTCAAACAATGTCTTCAACGTATCCCATGCTTCTTTTGGTCCTTCTGAATCCGAAATGTAGGGAATAATTGCATCTCTAATTGATAAGTTGATGACATTTTGTGCTTTCTGTTTTCTCCTATCAAATGCCCGCTGATCTTCTTCAATCACTGGCCTTGTTTCTTCACCTGTCACGATCTCCCATAACTCCTTTTCCATCAAAATGTTTTTCAGTTGGAATTTCCAAACTGCATAGTTGCTGGCTCCTTCCAATTTGCTTGACTCATTGAGGACACTCTCGCTTAGAGTTGCCATTACTGAACAGATGAGTCCGGATCAAGTAATTTATCACACCACAGAACTGTATATTTTTTTGGTTATACACCTGATATCGGAATGGAGCGCGGAAGTACGGCTGCTAAGGATCCTCTTTAACTTGTGCGCGTGGATCCGATATTGGAGCATGCGATATCGGACTGGAGCGTGGATGTACAACTGCTCGGAATTTTCTTTAGCTCGTGCGCTTGGATCCGATATCGGTACGGACAATATCGAACTGGAGCGCGGATGTACAACTGCTCGGGTTTCTCTTCAGCTAGCACGCTTGGATCCGATATTGGTACGGAAAAAAAGAGAGAATATAAGAACTTTCAGAGGGAATATTCCAGATTTCAAAACGAGTGATCGTTCAAACAGACAGATATCAGTAATGTGAAAGGTATGAAGCCACAAAGCTCTAAATGGTTACACAATCATAATCCCCTCGATCAAGGCTTTCATCTGATACCCATATTGCCTAAAAAAATTTCAAAAAAAAAAAAAAAAAATCGATTCTACACGATTCTGGGAAAATCACGATTCAGAATCGCGCTGCAACTATGGTTTTAACAAGGGTTTCTATGCGTTAGCTAATTCTCCCAACACTAGATTATCATTTTCAGAGAGGAAGGATAGATCTCATGGTCGGCCACAATCCCTTGAGCCCTCGTGGCTCAATTGGGCCTCCTCGTAATGTTGCTACTCTTTCTACCTGCCTGTGCCTCTGGGCCCTCCTTTATACATCTTCATACTAATGGATTGAGCACATGGAGTTCTCTCTATTTCTCTTGAAGTGCAACTTGTTCTAAGTTTTCAAGAGTAGAAATAGTGTCCTTTGATGGATTGAGTTATTTCAAAAAGAGCTACAACAATTGCGAATTTCTACCTTTTGTTTCTTGCTGTTATTGATCAATGTTAAATTCGAACTCTTTGACGGCAGGACATTATGCTAAATGCTACCAAATCAAGAAATCCCTCTTGATCAGAATGTTCAGAAAAATATTGCAGCATTTGAAATGCAGGGAAAGTGCAGTTATCGCTCCAATCCTCCAAGTCAGTATAAAATGCACATGAGCAACTAATCGGAAGGCCACTTACTGGTATAAGAATTTACCAAATGATTATTTCACCTTACAACATCTTGAAAACTTTCTCTCGTAATCAAACCCAACCCATCTAGGAACATCAAGACAAATACATGGGACATTGGGAGTTTCACAAAAGAAAGTAGGAGTTTACACCTACGTGCTCTTCATTGCCCCTCATCGTGTCACCAATCTTATCTAGAGAACATATCAAATCTATAAATGCCTATAGTTGAGTTGATAGAAAATGCCTATAGTTGAGTTGGTAGAAAATTTTCGATTGACAGGACTGCCAATCCACCATAAAAATTGATCATCTAGATGCAACTTATATTTTCAAAAACATGAGAATGTGCTTATGATCCTGGACCTGTTGTTGGTTCATCAGCGAAAATGACTGACGGACTTGCAATAAGCTCACAAGCTATTGATAGTCGCTTCCGTTCGCCTCCACTTATACCTCGTACCTTCTCATCACCCACACGAGTGTCTGCACAGCTGACCTGCATTATGGGAACAAAAAGGCAACATCAGATATTAAACATCCAAACATATCATGAAGAATCTTATATCTTAAATTCTGAAAGAGCTTAAAAAAAATTGGCAGTCCATAACGTATGCAATTAAATTCATAGCTCTTATGAAGCACTAACTGTACATCAGAAACTACTTTCCAGCCCTAGCCGAGAGAGAAGCTCTTCAACGTATTTTTCTCTTGCTGGGCCTGACATGCTGTATGGCAACTGAAGCTCAGCAGCAAGGGACAGTGTTTCCCTTACAGTCAACTGCGAGAAAAAAAGGTCCTCTTGTCTGATATATGCCCACCTACATAGCAAAAAGAGCACAAGAAATTGTTGAATTACAAATTCCCTACAGGCAAATTACCCATTTGTAAAATGCAACCTTTCAGACAACTTATCAGAAATAATGAATGCAAATTTCAACGATGACATGAAAGACAAGAAACTCACTTTTGATTTGCAGAAGAGCAAGGGGTCCCATTGACATACAGGAGACCTGTCAATTTCATGTGAGGTGCTGCAGGTAGCTGGCCTGCTAGAATATTTAGAAGAGTGGTCTTGCCAGATCCTGATGGACCCATGATGGCCAACAAACGGCCTGCTTTTGCCGCACCACTAGCATTTTTAAGCAATTCTTTGACCTGCTTGCCAACTATATGATCGTAAGAATCTATTGAGAATTTACACAGCAGTCACTTACACATGCATGCAGCAGCAAAAATCCTCTGAATACTGTACTTTACAAGCAGTCGGCTGATTGTTTGACAGCTGAAAGCTCTTATCTTTACAATAAGATTGTTCTGTACTCATTGACTGCATGTAATTACTCCATTGATTATTTATCTTTGACCTGCTTGCCAACTATATGATCGTAAGAATCTATTGAGAATTTACACAGCAGTCACTTACACATGCATGCAGCAGCAAAAATCCTCTGAATACTGTACTTTACAAGCAGTCGGCTGATTGTTTGACAGCTGAAAGCTCTTATCTTTACAATAAGATTGTTTTGTACTCATTGACTGCATGTAATTACTCCATTGATTATTTATCTTTTACCTCCCATGTGGCCAGTTTTCATCAGAACGGCAGCAAAAGGTTTTGAAAGCATAGAAAAATCATGTTCTATTAAGTGAACTTGATCATTTAATACGAGATTACCCTACCTCTACTCTCAACTAAAACAAGAACAAAACTGAAAAGACACTTAAGTCACAGCAATCTCTGTCCTTTAACCTTCAGCATGGACAGGCAGTTTAAGTCCATATGTTAGAAATTAATGTTTATTTGTACCCCTAATGTTTGTTTGGCCGTGCCTGCAAGCTATTATAGGGGCTATTTCTATTTTTAGTAAATTATAAAGTCAAGTCAATTAGAATTGCATGTAGGAGGGCGCACTAGTTCTAGTTTAGAACCTTGTTTTACACTTAGAATTTCAATAAGGGTCTGTACCCAAAATAGATAGCAATTATAGCAATCAGCTTCTTGCCTTTAGCTTTTGCTTCATGCTTTTGGCTTTTCCAGAAAGTATATAAGGAGGCTGGCACCCCACCTCCATTCATTCCATTGTAGAGAGCACAGCTCTATCTTCTATTAATCCAAGTTCTCTTCAGTCTCTTATGTTGATTTTGATTTGTGAGTGTGAGTGCTAATATGATTAGTTAACTCCTATCTAGAATTTGAGCATCAAATTCTGACATGATATCAGAGCAAGCTTCGTGATCTCGGAAGCTATCAAGATCCTACGTGTGAGAGAGAAAGAGGAACTGAAGCTGCATGTGGAGTCAACATTGTTATGAGCACAACGTGAATCTTCTAGGAGAAGATTGGATTGTTGAAGGGAAGTTACAGGCTGTTCGCTGGTTGGTTCGCTGGCTACTGACCTAATCACTGGCTGGATTGCTGCTGACCTGAGTACCTGATTGCTATCTGAACCTGTTCACTGAGCTGGATCATACCTACAGACCTGTTCGCTGCCTGCAATGTTGATCGTTGCATGCAGACCTAATTACTGGCTTGACAGCAGACC
This sequence comes from Diphasiastrum complanatum, assembly GCA_029204225.1. NCBI lineage: Eukaryota > Viridiplantae > Streptophyta > Lycopodiopsida > Lycopodiales > Lycopodiaceae > Diphasiastrum > Diphasiastrum complanatum. The sequence goes on from CM055095.1 coordinate 52,919,674, forward strand.
TGTCCGCTGATTGTACTATTGTTACAGCTTCTACTCCCTGTCCCAGTTGTTTATTGTTTTTACATACAAATGTACTTTTGTAAGAAAGTACATCGCTAAGTCACCAGCCCGTGGTGACATTTGTAAATGGCTAAGTCACCAGCCTATGGTGACACTTATAAAAAAAATGTAAATAAAATGGTTATCCATGTTACTGTGCCTCTCAGTCGCATGCTGAGCTTTGGTGTAGGGTACTGGGTCATTAATTAGGAGTGGCTGGAGTGACCACCTATTTTGTAAGAGAGGGTTGACTGGTCAACTGACACTTGTCATATGCTCACTGGGACATTTGATCCAGTGAATGAGTGACACATGTCAAGGTTGACCGGTCAAACAAGACGTGTCATATGCTCACTGGGACACTTGGTCCAGTGAATGAGTGACACATGTCGACCAATGTGCTTGCCTATGTGTCAGAGTATTGCCGAGTGGCGAGCGTCAGCTATGGATGGAATTGCCCATGTGTCGACGACAGGAAGGGTCAAGGTTAAGGGGTGCTTGAGGGTCATGGATAAGTGAGCCTAAAGAGAGGCATTCCTCATCATGATCTATGCAGCAAAGGCTAGGAGGAGACGACGCAACCAGCTCCACTATGTTTGTGTTTGATGCTATGCGCTTAAGGGAATCAGAAAGGTTTAAAATTTGTGACGATCAGTGCATGTTTGGATGGGTGTCGGTTAGGAGTTCACGGAGAGCCTGACAACTATTAACCTATACTTACACAAATTCTCAGCAATCCTATTCACTATCACAAATTTTCAGCAACCTATCACATTTGGGAACTATAGTTCCGAAAACCAAATTTGGAAATATTATATTCGAATCTTGAACCAATTCTAATCAATTCCAAGAGCTTCAAGTCACAATGCTTTGTGACTATCGTTAAGTCCTATTTCACACATCCTCATCCAAAATCAATCCAGCTTCTATTCAACTAAAAGCCATCAGAGTGAAGATCAATAACTACCTGAGGGGCCTACCACATTTACAAGTTAGTTAACTTCCAATAGTGTTTAAGGTTACAAGCCGATTCGAATCGGCCGATTCGTCCCATTGAACCGATTCGAACCGGCTAGCTCCGTTCAAATCGAGAAATGGTTCGAACCATTTTTTTTTTGTTTTTTGTTTTTTCGTTCAGAGGACCAAAAAATGGTTCAAAGAGGTTCCCGGTTCGAATCAGCCCCTAATGGTTCGAAGGTTCGAACCGCAGTAGGCGGTTTGATGCAACCATGAAATTTATGTTAGAGCTAACTTGTGCTAGTTAACTAGCTGGCATGCTTGCTGCCCAATCTACAGTTATCTGGTTCAGTTGTGTTTGCTGTAACTGAGGTGCTGCCCCAATTCACACCCCTCCACGCACGTGAGTTTGAGGAAAATGCTTTTCACAGAACTTACACACCACCTATCCGAGGGAACTCCAGCCTCTAAGCTTGTACATCACCCTGTTTCGTCATGTCGAACCCAAAGGAGCAAGAATTGTTATTTTTGTTGATGGGCTAGTGCACTATGGCAACTCAAACCGTGTCAAGGGTTAAGGAGACTGTGGGTTGTTGGCTGTCCATTTGGGAGGTCATTGGTAGGTGTAGTGATCACTAATTGCAGCACAAATTAACTTAAGGAAGGGGAAAAGCAACAGTTAGTTAAGCAAGAGCACAAAGTACTCTAATCCAAGTTAGTGCTAATTGGATCAAGTAATTAACTTCTGTGAGTTAGGTCTATGTAGGGCCGCACAATTCTCGGTTAACTTCAGTTAGCACTGACTGAATTCGCTAACTTGTAATTGAGGCAGGCCATTTGATAAAATGGTCACTGCTAACAACATGAAGCACTAAGAAAAAGACAGGAATCCTTTTGCCAATATTGGTAGATGTAATTTTTGCTATCAATGAACTACAAAGCAAAATAAGTTGATTTTATATAAGAGCATGCTCTTCTGTCTGCAAAATTGAGGAGCAGAAATTGGAATACCTGTTTTCCGCTCTTGTTTTTCAAAATGCATGTGATGTTGTGCCATTTCAGGGTCACTGGCTCCACCGGCGTCCCTGCCTTTTCTACATCCTTCACGGATTTGTCTGAATTCTCGTCATCCTCCACGCGAGCTCTCTTCCCAGAAAATAAACGCACAGCGAGGGTGGTGGCAGCAGCAACCAAAAGGACACCGATATTCGCATTAAGCTGCTTCATCTTCACTTCAATGATTCGCAAAACCAAAGTCCCTAGATTAATCTCGTCTCTCAAGCGATTGAGTGGCAGCGGCTACTCAATTTAAAGCACCCGTTTCTTCGCCATTCTTAATGACCGTGTGCGAATGAAAGAAGAGACTTGGAAACACATGCGAGTTAAACATGAAGTAGGCAGGGAAGGAAAAACCCTGCTTTCATGAACCAAGGAATGGAATGAGAACAAGTTATATAATGAATGAATGGGAACGCGAAGAGGGTCATTGAGTGCGAATGTTCTGCGCGCTTTGTATCCTGTCCTCGTATCTAGTGCATACACGAGACACGATCATCTAAAGCCCCGCCACCGTTGGATCTTGTCATGAACGTTCAAATTTTGCCACGTTGTTGTTATGATCGACCATTGAAAGGAACCAAACTCACACGCGTGCCACGTGGCAGAAATCGAAGAGGTCGGGCATGAAATAGTTTGTGCCATTAAGCCTTATCCTTGTCCATAACCCTACAAGTGAAAGACAAGATAAAGATTTGGCTTGGACCTATCATTCTTTGCCACGTGACCCTACAGCTGAAAGACCTTTAAAGACCTATAATGCTGTGCCATATGCGGAATAGACTTTCATTCACAAGATAAAATATATGAAACTTTGTAATATCATAGTAGTAGCCTTGATCGGGATCCCAAGGAGGTAGTGGTTGGTATTGATTGATCCATGTACCCAACTACTTGGTTATCAATCATACCAACTCCCATATAATCTCGTAGTTGGGACAATGGTGTAGGTGCTACTAGCGGCACTGATAAATTACTTTCCAATTTGTAGCATAAACTTTATGAGAGTTTCAAAACTCTCATTCATTTTATCAATCCATGTTATCAATGGACCTTTTCTGCAGCTACATTTTTTCTTCACCCCCTTAAGAACGTTCGTTAGGGGCACTGTTATTAAGGCATAGTCCATAATGAACCTGTGAAAGAATCCTATGAAGCCCAAAATGAATTTCAGATCACAAATTGTTTGAGGTTGCGGCCATTCTCGTAATTTACGAACCTATTATAATTGATTTCAATAAAGAACTCACATTTCGCCTCTTTAGCATAGAGCTTTTATTGTCTTAGGAGACCCAAGACAATACAAAGATGCTCCTCAAGGGTCCGACTATAAATTAATATGTCGTCCAAATACACTACCACAAACTTTCCCAGATTTAGATGAAGAATATTTTTCATCATCTGTTGGAAAGTGGCAGGTGCATTCGTGAGTCCAAAAGGTAAAATAGTATGTGACATTTGGTCATCCATAATGGTGCCACTTGGCAATAAACTATTGGCTAATTTTTATCTATTTTCACATTGTGACCGCTAAGGCTATGCTCATGAATACTTGCATGACCGCCTTAACTACATCACACTATTCGACATGAGAATCATTCGATGAACCTGAGATATACATGCATAACCCTAACCTAACCTTTACCCTAATATAAAAAGTATTTAGAAAACTTCTCTTTCTTCTGTATGAAAATCGTGTATTTCGTACATTCAATGATTTTTCCATGCTCTTGTCTATTGAAAGTAGCATAGCATCATGTTTCCATCTATGTCTAGCATAGATCATAGTTTCAAACATGAATCACTTTGCTTTATGTTTTATCGATCTCATTTAGTATTGTTTTGTTTCTATGCTCATCATAGTCAATAAGTTTTTATTTCAACTTTAAGACTACATGTAGTAAATCTATTATGCTATTTCAATTAATATATGTAACCTAATATTTATAAAGGATCTATCTACTTTACTACACACAAAAATCTTGCATATGAAAACAACAACCAAAAGAGTTTTGGCATTCAAGAAAATGTCTTATTTTTTAAAAGTCATTTTTTTTTATGAAATTGATTTTCAGATAAAGATGTTGACTCAATTCATATACTTTGTCAACTTTCTTGAACACAGTAGTTGTGCAAATCGATCATTTTTCAACAATTTTCTATCAAAATTTTGTTTACCCTAGGTTGTTGGTTAGTTTGACACTAATGGGATTGATTGTTGAGGTGAATTTAGTATTGAAATGAGGACTTTTCAACAATCTGAATTTTCATACGTCATGAACCTAGCCTTTGCCTTCTTTTTGGCCTTGTCTTGTAAAGGCAATACTATGTGCTGAGGTTGGTCAATGGAGTTTTAAAAAAACCATCAATGATAAAGGACAAACGGTGGTTGGTCGTCTCCACTTTTAACGTTTGGACGTTTGGACTTTGGTGGAGGGCTCAATTACCCAAAGTGATCTTGCATTCATGAAGAAAAGAATGTAGCCTGCATGCATGAAAAATAAAATAAACAAATTTATTTGGCTATTGTATATTGATTGTGAACATGCAGATTATAATAATCACACATGTGAGTAGGAGACTTAAAAGCTAATGCATGCTTGATTCCACAATATTTTAGTTCTTCTTCTTCTTCTTGTGCTCTTCAAATTGTTACATATTGAGCTAGAAATGATGTTGGAGTTACACAATCAAATTGCTTGCTATGAGAAACAACTTCTGAAGGTACCGCTAGTTTGCTCCACCTTCTATGATGTGCGCTCTCACTATCCAAACCTGACTTTCGTGCCCAAAAAAATTGAGGCCATGAACAAAAACCTAGGACAACACATGATTTGCAAAGAAGAACCAGATTAAACTCCAGCTACACAACCCAATACAGCAGCACCTTGAACAATGGCAACAACAACGCCTCATCATCAATCTTCCAAGATCAAAGAGCATAAGAAGAATAAAGAAGTAGAGAGAGGAAGAACATAATTAGTAAAGCAACGATCGATCAATCACCAGGAAGGATTTATTTATATCTCTGTTCTCCTTCATCGTTGCTTCTCTATCCTCTCTTCCACTTTGCTTCTTAATGTCCATCTTTCCTCTTTCCTTTTCCTAACCATTGAGTATAATCAAGTAGTTAAGCCTATCGATGAAGGATCTTATTAAGCTTGTTAGACTGGATCTCGTGTCTGGGGTTCAAAAAAGAGATAAAGATTTGTGCAAGGAGATCTATGGTCATGATTGCAACATTGCACTCATTGACACAGGGTGTCAAGTGCACTCGTTGAGGAGAACCTATCTACCTAGAGTGGCTCAAAAGATGGTCAATGAGAGACATGAAAATCTCTTTGGTCACGATGGGTTGGGGAGATCAACTCGTATAACATGACTTGTGTCTCTAGACTCTTCATGAGTAAAACTTTATTTTTTTCATTTTGTGATTTTTTTGGCCCTACCTACCCTATGGTCCTATTGTATTCAGGTTTGATTTTGAATTGCTTGTGTTCTTTTTTTTTATTGCTTTTCATGACCTTGTCCTACAAAGGCTATTAATACTATGTGTTAAGGTTGGTCACTGGAGTTTTCAAAAACATCAATGTTAAAGCATAAATGGTGGTTGTTCATCTCCACTTTTGAGGTTTAGACTTTGGTGGAAGCCTCAATTGCTTGAAATGAAGGTGAGCCGCATACATAAAGATAAGAACATAGTCTACATGTAAAAAAACAAACAATTTCATTTGGTTATTTCATGCCTGATTTTACACATATAGATTATTATAATCACATATGTGAGTAGGAGACTTGAAAGTGATGCATGCTTGATTTCACAATGTTGTAGTTTCTTCTTCTTATTATTGTGCTCTCGCATGCTTGAATGAAAAATATGACAAGTGACTATGTCAATAATTTCTTTGACATTATACTTCAATTGTTTCTAATGATGTCTTTTTTGGTAAGATGTATACAAAATGTCTTCCATATATTTAATAAAGAATTCATGGATGCATCTTGAAGACTATTTGATTCGTGATTGGCAATGATTACCTAAAATCATGAATACCTGAAAGCAAATATCTTGAATAGTGATCATGATTATTGTGAATACTAATCGTGAATACTGAAATATTCTTATTATCAATTGTGATTATTGTGAATACGAATCATGAATGTTCTTGAATATTTGCCAACTTTAAAATTCCAAAATGATGGACATATTTCGTGATCAAAATATTAAACATATTGTAAAAAATTATCATCAAGCAAAGATCATCTATTTATTGGCAAAATCATTTCATACACAATTCTTAGCTTTTTTAAGTCCCAATATGCAATCTTAGTTCTACAATTGTACAAATTTTAACCACTTTTGTGATAGTCATTTTGATAATGTAAGCTCTTGCAACTTAAATCGTTAAAAAAAATCAAATAAATCATCATGTTACCAATACTTTTAACTCTATAGCAAAAAAGCTAATAAATGCATTTGTCTGAACCTCAAAAAACAGAAAGCCAATATTAAATTTTTGTTTTTCAATCCAACAATATCAATGTCATGACAAGGCCTTTGTGATATAATACCACAACACTCTTGTTTCAAAATTTGATTCTCTTAGTTCCTGTCAAAAAAATTTAGGTTTATAGTTGGCTATTGATGATGGTATTCTGATTTTTTGTGTGATTCATTCAAAATTTGACTTATACTAGCAAAGATTTTAGCGTTCAAATTCTTTTTTTAAATTTCAGATATTTTTATAGATTGTGAGAATCATGATTTTAGTGTCAACCAATGTTTAGAGATCTTGTAAATTGATCTGCATTTAAAACCTATCCAATAACGATTTTAGAGCCTAGAAAGTTTTGACTTAAAATCTTGGCTTCAACACTAAATAAATCTTCATAATTTCATATTTTTGATGATTTATGGAAATCATAATTTTGTTGTCAATTGATGCTTTTGAGATTCTCTGAATGGATCTATGTTTGAAATCTATCCATCAATGATTTCAAGGCCCTGAAGTTTTTTTACTAGAAATCAACTTATTTCAGCGCCCCACCCCCCCCCCCCCTCTCTCTCTCTCTCTCTCTCACAAATGGAGCCAAAATTCATAAACATGAATAAGAGCAAAAAATACACAGAACCCGTGAATAAGAGTAGATTGTAAGCATTGAATAAAACTATCAAAATCTATAAACCATGAAGCTTTTGAAACCTCTGAGAATAATGGATTGTAACAATTAGCTAAAAGACAATGGGTGCCATTCAAGCTGTACAATCAAATAAAGTAGCACTACACTATGCACAATATCTTACAGCACAACAGATTGGTTGCCAAGTGTAAGAGTAGTAACTTGCTTATGCAAAAGTCAAAACAACTACGTCATTTACATGAATTCTTCTCAGCCTCCTTGTCTGCTTAAAGTTCAAAGAGCTACAAGTGGATGAAGCTACTAAGATTGTTCACAAAACATTCATCTTTTGAAGCCCATAGTCACCCCGTAGTCAAAGTGGAGGCACACTAACATATAAACTACTATATCATTAAGACTCTTCTGTGAAAGTAACTAACTGTAATAGATTAAAAGTAAAAGCACTTCAGAGCAAACTAAATCATATGCAACGCAAAAGTGATTTGCTTTTCAACTTGTGTATAATGAATCTAAACTTAGAGAATGTAAAGTAGCAAGCAATAAGGGATCAGAACGCTCAAGATAAACGCCATGCATAAAAAGGAAACCACCATACAGCTACATGATTTCTTTGCAACCAATCAAACAAGAATGGAAAAGTAGGTGTATCTTAGAGGCCAGCAACCATGCGATTGAAACAGTTGGAATTTCAACCTAACCATGACAAGGTGACTGTCAAATTATAATCCATTACTCTCGATAAAAACAATACTCTACTGAAAAACTTTGAATCCACCTGCAAATATGAAGTCAAAAATCTGCAGCAACGTAACCTAATATAAATGTTTGACTGGCAACTTTCTTATAAATAGAAAGCTAAATTCTTCCCACTCCCCAGACTCGAATATGTCCATCTGTGTAGCCACTGAAAAGAGTGGTTCCATCAGCGCTCCAATTCAAGCTGGTACAGTAAGGAACCTGACAAGATTAACCTTGAATTAGTTTACGTTCAGCAGTCTCAGACGACTTTTGAAAACCGCCTGATACTAAGTAAGAAATCAATCAGAAAAGGAAGTCCATAAATGAAAAAGTTGCAAACCACTAAAGGTTAATAATAAAAAACCCCACTTGATACTGAGTAAGAAAATCATTTTCATCGAAAAATACAAACAGTTGCAAACCACTAAAAAGGTAGATTTGGAAAATCATTTGATACTAAGAAAGAGAATCACTCAATTGGAAAGGAAGTCAAAAAATGCAGTCTAAAATCAGATTTGAAATTTGACTTATTTCCAAAGGAACTGGCCTACATACCTGGGCTTTCTTGCTTAACATGAAGTCAGGACGCAATTCGTCAACAATGCTTTTGCTCTCAAGATCCCAGATCTTTATGCATTGCTGCGTAGCAGCACACAGCCAATACCTGTTCGGACTGAAACAAAGTGCATGAATGATATCACCTGAATCCAAAGAATAAAGTCTCTTTCCTTCGGCCAGATCCCACAGCATTGCGACACCATCTTTACCTCCACTAGCACACAATGATCCATCCGGCGAGACAGTGACCGTGTTCACGTAGCCGCCATGGCCACTCAGATTAGTGCGAATCTTGCAATTATTCAGATTCCAAACCTTCACTGCCTTATCCCATCCAGCAGACACTATAATGGGGTTACTGGTAACCGGCGAAAAGCGAACACAACTCACCCAACCAGAATGAGCATCAGCATCCTGAATCGTGTACTTGCACTCACCCAAAGTGTTCCAAAGCTTGATGGTCCGATCCCTGGAGCCAGAAACAATCTGCCGGTTGTCAGCAGAAAAAGCCACACTAAGAACATCTTTGGTGTGACCTATGAAACGCCTGGTGGTGATGCCAGAATTGAGATCCCAGAGGCGGAGGGTGCCATCCCAGGAGCCCGAAAGCGCAAACTGCCCATCAGAAGAGATCACAACATCCTGCACGAAGTGGCCGTGGCCAGTGAGACGGCGACGAGCAAAGCCATAGTTGCCCTCCTCACGGGTAAGCTGCCAGACGATGATGGATTTGTCCCTTGATCCTGAGAGCAAAATGTCAGAGTTGTCAATGGGTGTGGCGATGGATGTCACCCAGTCTTCATGCCCCTTTAGCACACCTCTCAGCACCAGCGTCTCAGCCATCTTCTTCTCCCTCCCTTTCTCTCTCTCTCTCTCTCTGCCCCCTTGCTTTCACGATCTTGCAGAAGCCGCGAGCAGCAGCAGGAGAAAGAAGAGCAAAAGAAAGCTTGGAGAAGAGCTGCGTACTTACGCGGCGTTCATAAATACAAACCCTAAGCCCAAATTTAGGGTTTGAGAGCTTGGTCTTTGAGCTTTGGGACTGTCTTCACTTTGGGGCTGAGACCCTATTTGCATGGACAACTCCTCAAGTCCATAGAAAAGTCCTCACGCCGAGAGGAATGCATTTCCACATGCTATCGAAGGGTGGTAGAGATTGGAGTAATGTATTTTCACTCGTTGTCAACAAGCCCAACCTAATCGAAGGATGGTAGAGACTGGACGAGTAATGTATTTCCACTCGTTGTAAACAAGCTCGACGTAATTGAAGGGTGGTAAAGATTGGAGGAGTAATGTATTTTCACTCGTCACATGCATGTAGATTTGTTCATGGCTAGTTGAGAAATTGCCATTTGGAGAAAGTAGGTAGAAGTTAGGTGCAATCTATGCATGCTAGCAGTTAGGTGTCAAGTTAATAGTTGTTTGCACTTGAATAGGTGTAGGATGTGCATTGAATGCAAGGAGTACCACGAATTTTGGCTCTCCTATATATGTACATATCATTCTCATTCACAAAGTAATGAAGAACCAAAGTTTTGTAACTATCTCATGCTTGGTTGGATCTAAACTGTTTTTTCTTGTTATCTCTCAAGCTCTCTCTCTCTAACTCGTGTTGAGGCTAATGCTTATGCATTGTAATCTTGTACTTTTAATCATTCTTTGATTCATTGCTATCATAGTCTATTGATTAGCATGCTAGATTGTGAATTAGCCATATCTTCTGAACTAGATCTTGTTGAACAATCTAGAATCAGAGTATTGTGCCAATCACAAAGCTTAATCAAGATCAGTCACTCTTGTGGACATTCCCCACACGTGTGAATTCTAGAATTTTCAAAATCTTTTTCCTTTTTATTGGCTAGCCTTTGATATTGCGCAATCTCTTGGTCTTGATGTTGGACCTTGCTCTCTAGAACTTGATGCTGACTGACCAACCAATGCATGTGATAGCTCATTTTGGATAGGCCAATCATTGAGTGTTTGGCTGCTTCAATGAGCTTTTCAAGGTTAGAGAGGGTTGGGTACTAATCTGGGGTGTGGGATGGTGAGGCTAAACCAAAAAATAGGCGTGGTGTTAGAACTAAAGATGGAGGTGGAGGTGGAGGTGGTGGGGGGGTGATATTAGTGACTGTGGTGGTTAGTGGAGGTGTCTGTCTTCTTCTTGGCTGCATCCCCTTTGTTGGCTCGTTGTCGCTTATCTCCATCAGGTCCGCAGCATCAGAATATTGAGATGTGTCCAATATGTGGACTTGCTGGGCCTGTGATTGTTGATCTTGTGACTGTTGGACTGCTCCTGTGTCTTGGGGACTGGATATCTCCCCCCCCCCCCAAATAATTGTGCCGATAGTGATGTTGGTGGCGTCGGCGTCGTAAGGGATATGGGTGGGGTGATGGCTGCATCTGGTGGTTGAGTAGCAGAGTGTGATGTGATGATGGGTTGGGTGCTGCTGATGTGGTTGCTCCATCACCCCCCTCATGGACATGTGAGGGTGAAGAGTGTTGTTGTGATGCGGTCGAGGAACTGCTATAAACCGAGATGGAGCCATCGGAAGCTGATCCCATGGGTGATGTACTGCCAGCAAGAAGCTTCTTTTGCATGCGTTGCTACTAGGTGTCAGGCATCTGGGCCTTGGAGGTGTCGGCCGCTTGAGGGTCAGATGTTGTTGCCGCTTGTGGATCCGGTTGTGGGCTTGTTTGTCTCTATACCAGTGGTAGGATGTTGGTGTTGACCCGTTTAGGCTGTGTTTCCGATGGGGAGGTGGCTCATGACCGTGCACGCTTGGACTTTTGTTGATCGATGGGGATGTCCCATGCCTTGTCCGCAAGCTGCAGGCTTTGTTGAAGCTTTGGCCCGTTATTGGTGATATTTGTCAAGAGATACCCAAGCACTATTGTCTGGTGCTTGTTCTTAATGCATTCATGAAGACAGTTTGAGACAAATTGTGTCCAGTCATAGAGATTTTGGGAATGCAGTTGTGAATCTGCCATCATGTGAAACAGGGACATGGGTACCCTCTATAGCTGTTTCCTTAGTCATTGCATGTACTTGGTCAAATATGCACATGCTGCTTGTAGCTGTGGGTCATTGATAGCCTCGACACAGTTGTCGTCTTTGTTCTTCCACTTGGGCACTGATGGGTCAATGAACTTGAAGTAGGCTGTCTCCTCAATTTTTTTCAGTGTCCTCGTCACAACATTGGGTCCTCGTGGAAACTCGAAAGGTTGCAGGTCTGCCGGTGCAAAGGAGAGGTTGTACACATAGTTCTTCTCAGGGGGAACTATTAAGCTACATGACCTTGTTGTAGCATTGTAGTTTGCATAGACGATATGCACGAGATAGGGGCTTTGATACCCCGTGAGTACATGTATTTGGAATTCAATTGCTAGAAAGAATGCAGCTGCTTGTTGATACCAGTGTTGCATTTCTGTCAGATCCAATTGGGACAATTGGATGTCGAGCTTATGAGCTTCATTGTCATTAGAGCTGGTTGTAGGATTGGTAGACATGATGAAAAAACTAGAAAAGAAGGATCTGGTAAAACACTGTCGGTTGAGATGGAAGTGGGGGATGTCGGTTGAGATGGAGTGTATGGCGTCGGCTGAGATGGGAGTGTATGGCGTCGGCTGAGATGGGAGTGTATGGCGTTGGCTGAGATGGAGTGTATGGCGTCGGCTGAGATGGGAGTGTATGGCGTCGGCTGAGATGGAGTGTATGGCGTCGGCTGAGATGGGAGTGTATGGCGTCGGCTGAGATGGGAGTGTATGGCGTCGGCTAAGATGGGAGTGTGATAGATTGACGGGAAGGAGTGATGGTGGGAAAGAGGTAATTGGGGGAATTGTGGATGGGAAGTGGAGGTGTTGTGGGAAGGTAAGTAGGGCATGCAGAATGGGTTTTAGGAGTGGCGAAAAGAGGACTTTTGGTATTTGGGTGTAATGAAGCGGAAGAGATGAAGAAATGTAAAGAAGGTGACTGGCGGTTAAGGTGGGTGTTTGGATAGGGTAAAACAGTGGGATATGCAGAATAACTGGTGATGTTCAATAGTGTCATGGAAGCATTCTGAGAGCTTGCATGACACTACCCCTCATCGTGAAAATATGAAAAACGATGTGGTGCTCCTCTGGCGATCTGACGTTCGGATATTGTCTGTGATGGCGCTCTTTGTGGAACTCGGATGAGGTTTGCTGAAAACAGGTAGGAATGGTGTAGACATGGTGATGGATGCACTGGATGAAAGAGCGCCAGGATCGTGGAGGGTGTTCACAAAATCGTCAGGAGCTCCAAGGTCGCACGTCGCTGAGACGAAAAAGTGTTCAAAATGGGAGGATTTATGGACGTCGTCGGGTCGGCGCAGTCGCAATGGGACACGTGTGTAAGTCGGTCAAGATTTAAAGGGCGTCACGTCGGTTGAGTTCTGATAAAAGCATGCCGGTCGAGATTGAACTGAAGGCTGTCGGTTGAGATTGAAGTGGATCCCGTCGGTTGAGATTTATCAAATTTTCAATATGAAGGAATGGATCTGTGGTATGCAAGTGAAGAACTTCAAGGGTGAAAAAATATGATTGAGGCACAGAGTAGAAGTTTTTTATGAAAAGAGTGTATCCCCAGGGATGTTTGTATGCTGGAGATACTAGTTAGTCACAGAGATGAGGTGGCTAAAGTGGGAGAAGCAGCTCCTATGGTATAGCCTAGGATTTGTTGACCTAGAACCTTCATGACCCATGAGTATGTACAGGAAGGAAAAAAAATACATAGAAGGGACATAAAAAGAAGGCATGCAAAACTAGAAGTACAAGTAATAGAAATAAAAATAAAATTTAAAACAATAAACATAGAGAAATGTAGAATATTTACTAGGAAAAGATGTTAAATTGGGTCAACAAAGAACAACTCTTCGTAATACCGCCGTAGATGACCACCATTTATGACAGTGTCTAGGAGTATCCCGTCAAGTGTTTGTAATTGGACGGCACCATTAGGAAAAATTTTATTAATAATGTATGGCCCCTCACTTATGAACTTCAACTTGCCGGGGTGCTTCTTTGATGTATAAAGAAGCACCTGGTCACCTAAGTGGAGATCTTTATTGCACAGGTGACGATCATGCCAGGCCTTTTGGCGTCGTTTGTTAACTAGTTGTGCGTGATAAGATATTAGTCTTGTCTCGCATAACTGGGCTAATGTAAATAGCCTGGTTTTGATTTGTTGTTCGATTGAAGCCTTTTCAAGGAAATCTGTTGAAAAAGCTTTCGTAACTCTTAGTGAAGGTACTAAGAATTCTACGGGCATTACCACTTCTTGACCATATACTAAGTGGAAAGGTGTAACCCACCAGTGGCCTTCTTCGGGGTGGTGCGGTAAGCCTAGATAGCTGAGAAAAGTTTTGTTTCCCAATCAGAACGATTGGTTTCAACTATCTTGGTTAGAATTTTACAGATCGTCTTGTTAGTTGATTCACTTAGAATTTGCTTTGCACAGGAACACAGATCATGCTACATAGTGACACGAACAGAAAACACTCTACACAGCAAGCTCACATAGCAACTGTATTTCTCAAAATGAAATTACATTGTACATATAGTTGTTCACTTAGGCAACCCATGCATGAACCAGGTTGCCGTTGGTGGGACGCGTGTCCCGTCGACTTGCCTTGTGGCGAGGCCAACTGATCCTTATCCACTGATAGGACCCACAATATAGTAACACATTGATTCTACTTTAATTCTAACTCTCTCCCTTAAAGTAGAGTCTACTTTTTATACAGTCATATACATAGCTTTAAAGTCAACAAACTTTAAGTACAAAAAGCTTTGATCTAAACTTATCAAACTTTTCTCCAGTAAGTGGCTTAGTAAAAATATCAGCTAGTTGTTCTTCTGTGCTACAATGAACAACATGAATTTCATGACTCATCAGCCTCTCACGTATAAAGTGATACTGAATCTCAATGTGTTTAGTTCTCGCATGGAACATTGGATTCTTTGCTAACTGAATGCCACTCTGACTGTCGCTATGTAAAGTCGTGGGATTTTTCTACATCATGCCAATTTCTTCCAAGGTTTGTCTCAACCATATAGCTTCATGTGCTGCACTACACATTGCCTTATACTCTGCTTCTGTGGTGGAAAGAGCAATTGTACTTTGCTTCTTACTAGACTAGGAAAAGCAACTACCACAAAACTGGAATACATACCCTGTGGTGGATCTACGATCATCATAGTCACCTCTCCAATCCGCATCCACATAGTCACCATCATGCTTCCTATAAATCAAGCCATACTCTGAAGTGCCTTTCACATAACGCAAAATGCGTTTAGCTGCCTTCCAATGCGTTTTCATAGGTGCTGCCATAAACTGACTTACAATGCCAACAACATAGCATATATCTGGTCTAGTCATGGTAAGGTAATTCAAGCTTCCTACTAACTGTCTATACAGCGTAGCATCAAATGACTGTGACTCATCAAGCTTAGAAAGCTTTTTACCTGGTTCAATAGGAGTGTTTACTGGTTTGCAATCCTGCAACCTAAACCTGTGCAACAACTCTTTGACATACTTCACCTGTGTCAAACCCACTTCATGTCCTTTTTGCCACACTTCTACTCCAAGGCAGTAATGCATCAGGCTGACATCTGTCATCTCAAATTGTTCCATGAGGTCTTTCTTGATCATGTCTATCATCTCTTTATTATTTCCCGTAATAATCAAGTCATCAACATAAAGAGCAATCAAAGCAACCATACCATCAAAGCATAAGACATAAAGATTTGGATCAGAATGTATTCTCACCATCCCCTTTGAACAAAAGTAGGCATCAATCCTGCTATACCACGCACGTGGTGCTTGTTTAAGACCATAAAGCGCTTTCTTCAAGTGACATACTTTATTTTCCTGTCCCTTTGCTACAAAGCCTTCGGGTTGATCCATGAACACTTCTTCTTCTATGTCACCATTTAAAAAGCAGATTTCACATTCTGATGCAAAGGCCAACCAAAATGTGAAGCTAAAGCAACAAGTAGACGTAGAGTATTCCACTTACAAACCGGTGCAAAGGTCTCCTCATAGTCGATGCCTTTATTTTGTGCGTACCCTTTGATCACCAATCTTGCCTTGTGCTTTGCTATACTTTTATCTGCATGGTACTTAGTCCTGTATACCCATTTGCAACCAATGGGTTTCTTGCCAACTGGTGGTTCTACTAAGTCCCATGTGCTATGCTTAGCAATTGACCCCATCTCCTCTCCCATGGGCTTGACCCAAATGTCATCATCCTTCGCTTCACCATAAGTCAAAGGTTCTTTGCTTTGCATAATGCTAGATAAGAGAGCATAATTTGCTTCATACCTTTCAGGTAGTGTCTTCTCTCTTGATGTGTCTATCTTCTCAGCATCCTCGTCTTTGTTTTCCATTGGATCAAAACATCTATAGCCCTTCACACGATCATCATATCCTAGGAATATACACTTGATAACTTTTACATCAAGTTTACGTCTCTCTTCCTTAGGAATGTGTACAAAGGCCTTACATCCAAAGATTCGCAAGTGGTTCACCTTTGGCTTCTTCTTCGTGAATGCTTCCTCAGGTGTTATCTTTGGTATGGCAATGGTAGGACTTCGAGTATGAGCTTGCGTAAATTGTCTTTTAATCCCACATTGATCACAAAGATTTGAAGTCATTAGACTTGTACTCACCTCCACTATCTGATCTTAGGACTTTGATCTTCCTACTTGTATAATTTTCAACCAATGCTTTGAAGCTCTTGAAGTTATCAAATGCATCTGATTTCTTCTTCAAGAAGTAGATCCACGTCTTACGTGACATATCATCAATAAAGGTCATGAAATAGAAGGCTATACCTAAGCACATGGTCCTCATAGGGCCGCATAAATCTGTGTGGATTAAATCCAGGATGTTCTTTGCTTTTGCAACATCCCCTTTATTGAACTTCTCTCGATGCTGCTTCCCATATACATAGGATTCGCACATCAATTTCAAGTGATCTTCTATGGTAGGCAATCCTGTTACCATCTCCAATTTTCTCATCAAACTAAGGCTTCCCAAGTTCAAGTGACCAAGCCTCTTATGCCACAACTCAGTTTGCAATGGAATGGACGATACAAGTCCGTGTTGCCCCTTAATTGTAGCATTCAACCTGTACAATTTTGTATTGGGCTCTCTTACTCCATCCACAATAACTTTGAACTTTTGGTTCACATCCTTCACAAAGCAACGATCATGGGCGAATTTTACTTTCAACTTTTGATCAGTAATGACTCCAACATAAAGTAGATTTTTCTTCAAGCCTGGTACGTAAAGTACCTCCCTAATCATCCTGCTTTTGTCATCAGGTAGTTGGATTGAAACGGTGCCTATCCCCTTAATCTTGCACACCTCACCATTTGCTTGTGAAACAGATGTTCCATTATCCAACACCTTCAAACTACTGAACTAATTCTTGTTACTTGTCATGTGTTTTGTGGCTCCCGAGTTAATATGACATGCTTGATCATGGCTCTATGGTTTATCCGGGGGAGAAATCCAACTCCAAGAAATAGTAAAAGGATTATTGATTAGATGACAATGCAAATATTAAGATGTTAGAGTCTTCAATCTCACCCTCATCGACAAGGTTACCTGCTTGTTTTGGTTTTCCCTTGCCTTGTTTCGCCAGGAATTTGCGACATTCACTCTTCCAATGGCCCTTTTTTACCACAATGGAAGCACTTACCTTTCTTCTTAGTTTTACTGGAAGATCCCTCGTCCTCCTGAGACTTGGAAAATTGATGCTTAGACTTCTTTTTGCCCTTGCCCTTACCTTGTTTTTGGCGTGTCGCAAGTGCCTGATCGTCAGTATTTTGACGTCTAGCTTTCACCATTTCCCTACGTTGCTCTTCCTACGTCAAGATTCCTGTGAGCTCGTCAAAGGTTGGCAATATTTCTCTTGATTCTATTCCACTCACAAACATCTGATAGGGTTCTGCAATGCCGTACAATGCATTGTGCACCAGCTCCACATCACATATGCGCTTACCAATAGAATGCGGTTCATCTCTCATTGTCTTGATTCTGGTCATGTATGTCTGAATGTGCTCTCCTTGTTCCATGTGGGCACTATTCAACTTTGACTTCAGAAACATGATTCTTGACGGATTTGACGTCTCAAACTGCTCCTTTACAACATCCCATGCAAGTCTGGGTGTAACAACATCACAAATGTGGGTAATGATGTGATTCTTCACTAACAAGTTAATGAAGGTCAAAGCTTTGAGTCATCTTTTTGTCGAACACTTTGATATCTACTTCATTTGGCAGCCTTCTCTCATCACCTGTGATGACTTCCCACGCGTCTTTCTCCATCAGTATGTTTTTCATTTTGAATTTCCACACTGCATAGTTAGAAATCCCGTCCAATTTGCTACTTTCACTCAAAATGGACTCTCCCATGTTTGCCATCGTAAAACTGCTTGAAACTTCTGCCGTAGGCTAAAAACAGTATGTCGAGGCCAATAGTGATGTCAAAAGCTGAAAATAATGACCTGAACTTTTTCCCTTACCAGGCCACTCGCCGCTTTTCCACCAATTTGAAAGCCAAATCGGCGTCGCCTTCCGAAATGCACTCAGTCGTCAACTCCCAACAACGTGCCCAATGGAATGGTGAAATCACTTCTGGCATACTCCGAACACTTTCTCTGCTGCAATCACTCTGTTTTGCTATACCGTACTTGCAGGTATAGTCCAGGTGCCCTTCGTTTGGAGGTTATAGCCTTTCATTTGGGTCAAAACGGGCAAATGACCCAAAAATAGGGACTTTTCTAGTTTTTGAACTGTTTCTTCACCTTGAAAAAATTTCACTCTTCACTTGTGAAGGGATCCAACTCCAATTTCAGTATGAAATTTTTCAATGAAGTTGAAGGCTTCAATGGTGTGAAGTCTGCTTTGGTATTTTTCTTTGCGCGTTGACAAACATTACATGCTTTAAGAATAGCAAACGTGTCTTTAAACACAGATGGTCACCGGAATCCCGCTCTAAGGATAATCTTCGTTGTGGCTTCGGCAGAAAAATGACCACCTCAAATGCCCTCATGAGCCTGAGATATTATCGGTCGTATCTCAGATTCATAAGCACATCGTCGAATAATGTCGTCAACGTCCCTTTTGTAAAGTTATCCAGCAATTAACTGAAAGGGCGTTGCTTTTATCTAAAAAAAAAAAATTCCGTTGTACTCAGGCCTTCTTTTAGTCGGCTTGTTGTGAGGAACTGTGTGATCTCCTCAGCCCATAGGGGTGTGGCATCGATCTGAAAAAGGCACGCATCAGGAAGATCATCGTTGACTGGTGCAGTTGCTTTTTCAGCACTTGGTAGTCTGGAAAGGTGATCCGCCATGAAATGTTGGGTCCCTTTCCGAACGACTACACGGAAATTAAATTCCTCCAAAATCAGTAGCCATCGAGCTATTCGTCCCGTCTTACAGGACTTATTAACGATATATAGGAGTGCTTGATGGTCTGTGTAGAAAGCAAAGGTCTGGCCTAATAAATAATGTCGTAGTTGTTGTACCGCATAGACCATTGCCAATGCTTCTCTCTCGGTAGTTGTATAGTTTACTTCAGCAGGCACCAGTTGCCTGCTTAAGAAACGTATAGAAAAATCTTTGCCATACTCGTCTGGTTGTGCAAGGAGACCTCCAATGGCATATTTACTTGCGTCAGTATGCACATGGAATTCTTTCGTGTAATCTGGCCAGCGGAGTATGGGAGCTGTCGTAAGGGCTGTTTTCAACTCCTCAAAGGCCTTAATTCGTTCTTTGGTCCAGCGTGAATCTACCACAACTAAATAAACGAGGCGTGCCTTGCCGGCATAGTCGATTATAAAGATGCGATAATAGACATATACTTCCTTCACTGTTGCAAGTAGGGGCATGTCCACGATAACCTTGATTTTTGACGGGTCGGTAGAAATACCGTCCTTTGATATTATATGCCCGAGTACAACCCCATGGGTGACCCATATTTGGCATTTATCAGGGTTTAGTGAGATGCCGAACCTACGACAGCGAATGAAGATTTTCTCCAAGGCATCTACGTGTGTAGCAACAGAAGAATGTACACCTAGATCGTCGAGATAAATTTTCACGACCTGATGTAACAAATCTTGAAAGGCCAGTTGCATGACCCTTGGGAAAGTTGAAAGGGCGTTACATAAGCCAAAAGGCATAACTTCATAAGCGTAAACGCCATTCTCTGTGGCAAAAGCCATTTTATGTTTATCTTCAGGGGATATTTGAACAAGGAAATAACCACTAAATCCATCCAAGAAGCTAAAAGCTTCAGCTCCTGCCATTTTCTCTAATATTTGGGTCGTTAAGGGCAAGGAAAAATGGTCTTTCTTCGTAACGACATTAAGGTTCTTGAGGTCAACACAAATACGAAGTTTGCCGTTTTTCTTGGGTACAACCACAATGGGTGATACCCAATCAGTATGTTGGACTTCATAAATGAAGCCAACATTCAGCAATTTCTTAATATCCTCGTCGATCCTCTCACAATAGACTGGGTTACTGCAATAAGGTTCAGTCCTAACAGGCTTAGCATTGTCTTCTAGAGGAATCCGATGTACTACTATTTTAGGGGGAATTCCTTTCATTTCAGTATAATTCCATGCAAATACATCCCTGTATTTGCATAATAAAGTTTCTAGATCAGACAGTTGGGTTGATGACAGATGTGCACCAACATGAACTATGCGATCTATGTCCTTGTCAGGATCTTTAAGGTTTAGTGGAATTGTCTGAGGGGGTCTTTCAAAGGAATTGGAACTTGGTGTAGGTTCCCGATGTGGCTACGGTAACTACATAACAATGTCATCCAGTGTAAAGTCTTTGAACTTCTGTGGAAGATCGAAAGGTGGGTCCACAAAATGTTCTGGCACTTTAGGAATCATTTGAGTTGATTCTTTACCAGACGTGGAAGCTTTGTCGGATTGTTTGTTGTCTGTCCCCTCTAACAAGGGCTTGATTGGCTGTTTAAGCTTGGCACGCATTTGTTTTTGATGCTCGGTTAATTTTGTATCAATAATTTTATTTTTTTGTAACCGAGGTTTTTGTGGTTTTTGAATAGGTGGTGTTGTGGCCTCACTTACCATATCGGCGTCAATTGTATCCCAGACTTCGTTGAGATACACGTCCCAAGTATATACGCAATGGCTATCATTGGTGGTCGTTCGGACTGAGGGTGGTGAAGTGGTCGGTCGTAATATTGCGGTTATGGTGGTCTGTGATGGTGGATGGCGATCAAGGACGGTTGTTGTTGATTGTCGATGGCAGTTGGAGGTGATAAAGGAGCCAGAGACCATAATATTGCGGTCTGCTACGGATGGATACAGTTTCACTGTGCAGGGAGGTCACTACAGATCAATGCGGTCGTTTGCGTTGAATGTGATCTCATTTTTAGTAGTGCAATAGAGAGATAAATTGTCGGATAGATCGTAAATGCAAGCTACGGTTTTGGAATAGGCTGTGCGTATCCGGTCTGATCGTCGGTGGAACTGTCTAGGGGCTAGCGTGGATCTGGGTCGATGGAAGTAGGCCGTCTATTGACAGTTGTCTGAGGTCGTCGATTGAGATCTGACTGAGGCCGTCGATTGAGATCTGACTGATGGGCGTCGGTCGAGATTGGAGCGAAGGCCGTCGGTTGAGATCTGAGAGATGGGCGTCGGTTGAGATCTAACTGATGGACTTCGATTGAGATTATACTGATGGCCGTCGGTTGAGATAAGTCTGAAGGCCGTCGGTTGAGATAAGATTGAAGGCCATCGGTTGAGATCCGAGAGATGGGTGTCGGTTGAGATCTAACTGATGGGCTTCGGTTGAGATTATACTGATCGTCGTCGGTTGAGATAAGTCTGAAGGCCGTCGGTTGAGATAGGATTGTAGCACACCGGTTGAGCTGTGAGAGATGGCTCTGGTGCCGGTTGAGATGGAACCGTGGCTCAGTTGGGAATGGAACGTGAAGCATCTGTTGAGGAGTGCGGTTTGCAGTAAGCCGGTTTGAAAAATGGTGTGCTATGATATGAAAGCGTGGAAGTGCAGAGAGCAATGGTTGTGGAGCACAGATCAGAATGGTTTGAGCTGTGTAATGTCCGTGGAGCTGTGGAACGGTGCCAAATGTTCACAGATTCACTGAATTTGTGAACACGGTTTTTTTTTTCTCTTTTCTTTCTTTTATTGCTTCTGATGTTACAGTTCGTTATGAAATTCTTGTTAGAACAGTCAACAACAGAAGCATTTCTCAGTTTCAATGTATTTCCCAGCCTATCAATGGGAGAACAGGTTTGATACTCAGCTACATGCATACACTAGCCATGTAACCATCTACAACTCAAGAGGATCAGCGTTTCAGAGCAGGGAGCAAACCTACACTAACTACTGAATCAAAGAACAATCAAGAACTAGATTAGCTACTGAAAACAAGATTTAAGAAACAAGAAACAAGAACAAGAAATTCCTAACAGCATTTTAACAATCTAAGAATCAAGAAACACTCATCACTTGATGCTTAGATTACTCAAGAACAATAAAAAACTGGATTGTAAGGAAATGTGCAAGATGTATGCCACAAACCAGCCTATCTAGTTTACTTGAATGCTGAATCCTACTTTAATCCACAACAAGAACTGAATCCTAATCCACAACTAAGCAAGAAACAAAGAAACTAGATCCTAGTTAATCCACAATGTAAGGGAATCAAGCATGCTCATAGAAACCTCACTCAAGAGCATTGCCATGAACAAGGAGCTTAGTGTTCTTCAAGAAATTGTAGAGGATCCTCTTTATTAGCTCAAGAGAACTTGAAATACAATAAAAGCTCCCTCACAAGAGAGGGGGGCCCTTAAATAAGCAAGAAGACTGCCCATGTGGAGCCCAAGTGGCAATTCCACCAAACTAGAAATTACATGTGGAATTTGCCCTTCCACTAGAGGTCACCATCAAAAGGTGGCTCACTATTACTATTTTAAGGGGGGCCTACATTTATTACAATTATTCAAGAAAATGCTACTAGCTCTTACATGGTCATTCCTTCTTTGTGATACACCATGTAGGCTCACATAGTTACTCACTATCTTCCTAGCTAGTATTTCCTCGGCTCTCATGCTCGGCTCTCAGCTTCTTCTGCTCTCTTCCTTCTGAGACCTCCTCGGTCATGGGTGAGAGATAACTTGTGTCTTCAACTTGGCTCAGCATCTGAGGATTCTCTGGAATCTTCTAACAATTACTTGCTAGCAACAATCTTATCGATTGCAAATGGGTCTTTAAGATCAAGTACAAAGTTGATGGGAATATTGATCGAAGGAAGGCTCGTCGACTGCAATGAGACTCTTAGTTTGGTAGTCGATCCAAACACTCCTATCGTATGCTGCAGCAGCCGATCTCGAAGTATATTAGCTCGATGTACAAACAACCTATTTGAACGGAATTATCGAAGAGGATATCTACATGGTGCACCCCGAGGAATACATTCTCGACGGTAAGAAGAATCATGTATGCAAACTCCATATGGCACATTGTAGTTTAAAGTACTCAACAAGGGCTTGGTTTCACAGGATCAACACATTTCTCATCCATCACGATTATAGACCAAGCATTGTCGATTCAAATGTTTATTTCAAGTTAGTGCAACATTCCTTTATAATTATGACCTTATATGTTCATTACATAATGCTTTTTAGCAACAGTATCAGCCTAGTAAAGGATGTTAAGCAGATGTTGTTTCATTACTCAGCAAAGATATCTTCATAATACCCTTATTAGACAGAATCTAATTAATTGCAAAGAAGCTCACTCACCAATGGACCCAGGCTTGCGATATGTCCTCAAATGAGCAGGAAAAGGAGAAAATGAGAGAGTATCCCTATTGGTCAATACTTGGGTCTCTCATGTTTGCAATGGTCTACCAAACTTGACATTTTTCTGGTAGTCAGCTCACTAAGCCAATTCATGGCAAATCTTGATATGATCCATTAGAAGGCTCTTATTCGAGTCATGAGATACATTCGAGCTACAACAGACATGTGCATATGCTATGGAGAAGTCAACGACGACTCAATGGATATACATATGCAAGCTAGAGAGTGTTGGATTTGTTTCCTCTACTCTCCTAATCCCATTTTAATTTGCCTCCATTCATGCTGCATATTTACTCACGTTGTCGCGCAGTTTGCATATTAACATGCAAATTCTCACAGGCGATGAAAAGACGAAAAACAAAGACTGACGTCGCACTCTTTTCACGCTCACCCCATGCAGCTGTGCTAACAGACTGGACAACGATTGCAGCCACCCATGATCTCCTACAGACAGCACATCCACTCTGTACTTTCTTCATCTGCACACCTATAACATTATGTATATAGATACTGAATACATATAATTTGTCTTGCTATTCGCGACAAATTATTCTTTTGGCGCATCATTTATTAATGTTTGGCTGCGTAATCAAGAATGACTGTGATTTCCATCACTAACATTCTGTTCGTTCTGATAGGCGTAGTCATGCTTATGGAGAGAGTCGTATAGCTCGTTCCACTACGCACGAACACTTTGTCTTCGAGTTTGTTTCTGTTCGAGTTTGGTTCTCATTTGTGTTTCGTTTCTCGTTCGTGTTTTGTTTCTCGTTCATGTTCGTCTTACCACCTTTTTTAGTTAATTTTTTATTTCTCACACACGACACCTTCTTTTCTCTCTCTCTCTCTCCAACATGGTATCAGAGCAATTTTCATAGTTTGATAAGCTTCCACAGTACAAGACTCTACTAGCCGATAGAGTGATTGTTTTCTTGTTCTGTATTTTCAATGTCAGATTTTCATACTTAAGTCACTGATAGTTTCTCCTATCACTTAAACTAATTATTCCACATGGATTTCCAAGGGAAAGCCAGTCCTATCATGGACAAGCTTGATGGAGCCAATTACCATATGTGGAAATTTAAAATGAAAATTGTACTAATGGCTAAAGAATTGTATGACGTTGTTACAGGTGCAGAAGAGAAACCCAAAGCAGATGAAGTAGCAATCGCCAGATGGAAGCTGAAGGATAGAAAGGCTTTTGTGCTGATCATCCTCAACATCATGGATACCCAGATCGGCCATGTATCCGAGGCTCAGACATCAAAAGAAGTCTGGGACATCTTGAGCACACTATATGAAGTGCGAGATATAGCGTCCAAGCTACATCTTAGGAAGAAATTCTACTCCCTCAAGATGACGAATGATGATTCTCTGCAGAATCACATTAATCAATTCAAGAACCTACTAAGACAAATGGCCACTGTCGGATCTGTCATAGATGATCAAGACGCAGTGATGCAGCTGCTTACAAGCTTGCCAAGCTATTATGACAACTGGGTGATGATCATCATGACTCATCCAGAATTGACTCTTTCGAGAGTCATTACTATGTTGTTGCAGGAAGACACGCCGAGGAACGAAGCCTCAAGTTCCTCAGCTGATTCTCACGCCTTGTACACCAACAAGAGCATGACAAAGTAGAAGAAGAGAAAAGGCCCGAAGCAATCAAAACCAGACCAGAAACCAGCTCAACACAAGGAACAGTCGAATCCGCAGACAAAGAAGAAGCTGTTCTGCAGATACTGCAAGTGAAACAACCACGAAATACAATACTGTCTGATACTTCAAGCAAAGAACAACAGCAAGGGGCAGTCGAATCAAGTGGAAAATGCAGCTGCAAAATCTCCACAACCTATTCAAGAAGCGGATCATGATGCCTTCATGACCAACCATCAAGGAGCATCTGGCGATAGTTTTTGGTTCTTGGATTTTGGAGCCACTCAGCATATGACTAGTCTCATTAGCTGTTTCGAGTCCTATACCCCTTACAGTACCCAGAAATATGTCCACTTTGGTGACAATAGCACACAAGCCATTAAAGGTGAAGGCACTATAAGATTAAGCTTTGCTAATGATCAGTCTAAGCTACTCTCTAAAGTCCTTTATGTACCAAATTTATCTACGAATTTGCTCTCTGTAAGCAAAATCACAGATCTAGGACACAAAGTAGAATTCAAATGTGATCAGTGTACAGTAGTTGATAGGACAAGCAAGATCCTAGCACTCGGAAAGAGGCATGGATACTTGTACAAATTGAGTCATTGTTTTTTTGCTTCTAGTCAGGCTCTCAGTACGTCTATTCATTCAGATAAAGGTTTACTTTGGCATTATAGACTTGGTCATTTAAATCATGTTGTTGTACAACGAATGTCTAGACAATCTATTGTTCTTGATCTCGATTATCCTCGCAAAAAAGTCGAGTTACCTGTCTGTCAAGACTGTCTAGTTAGTAAACAGACTAGAAAACCATTTAAATCAAGCCATCAGCATGTTGCTAGAGGATTGCTAGATGTTGTACATTCAGATATTTGTGGCCCGATGAAAAATCCTTCGTTGAAGGATGCCAAGTATTTTATAACCTTTATTGATGAATTTTCCAGAAGGACTATGGTGTATTTCATAAAGAAAAAATCAGAAGCCTTCAACTGCTTTAGAATCTTCAAGGAGCATGCAGAGAAGGAGACTGGAAGGACAATCAAGGCCCTCAGGTCAGACAACGGTGGAGAATATATCTCTATCGAGTTTAAGGAGTACTGCCAAAGCCAAGGCATTGAGCAGCAATTCATCACTCCTTACAATCCTCAGTCTAATGGCTTAGCCGAGAGGAAGAACCATACTCTGGTTGAATCTGCCAAATGTATGCTATCGCATGCATCGTTGCCCAAGAGATTCTGGGCTGAAGCTGTTTCCACTGCAGCTTACGTCTAGAACAGATGTTTGACCAAAGCCCTCTCAGGCAAGACACCCCACGAGGTGTGGACAGGCTCTATGCCTTATTTGAAGAACCTAAGAGTGTTTGGGTGCATTGCCTACGCGCAGATCCCAAAAGACACGAGAAAGAAACTGGACTTCCAAGGTCTCAAGACCATCTTGATCGGATATACTTCATCTGAAAATACTTATAACCTGTATGATCCTGATACCCAGCAGATATGGTATAGTCGGGATACAGTCTTTATTGAGGATCAGTTCGTCAACCTCAAAGGCAAGGACATTGCTCAAGACGAGACAACGAATCAGACAAAGATGTTGCTGCTACCCAACAACAAGTTCCAAGAGCGGTTCATCAGTCGAATCTTCCCAGAAGATCAAGCCGAGTGCGCACACAACCCACAAGGTATACTCCTGAGTCTGACTGTCTCTTGATGCAAGAACCGACGACAGTCGAAGAGGCACTTAGCCAACCAGACTTTGACTTTGATCTCTGGAGAGAAGCTATGGACAAAAAGTATTTCTCTCTGATCAAGAACCAGACATGGTCATTAGTCGAAGCTCCTATTGGCTGCAATATCATTGATTGCAAATGGATCTTTAAGATCAAATACAATGCCAATAGAGCAATTGATTGAAGGAAGGCAAGACTGGTAGTACGAGGATTCACCCAGATCCCGAATGTCGACTACAGTGAGACTTTCAGTCTAGTAGTCAAACATTCGTCGATCTGAATGCTCTTGTCTTTTGTTGCAGCTGCTGACCTCGAAGTGCATCAACTTGATGTACAAACAACCTATCTGAATGGAGTTATACAAGAAGATATCTAAGTTAGAATTAAAGTTAGAATCACTGTGTTACTGTACTGTGGGTCCTATCAGTGGATAAGGATCAGTTGGCCTTGCCACGAGGCAAGTCGACGGGACACGCGTCCCGCCAACGGCAACCTGGGTCATGCATGGGTTGTCTGAGTGAACAACTATATGTACAGTGTAATTTCATTTTGAGAAATACAGTTGCTATGTGAGCTTGCTGAGGAGAGTGATTTTCTGTCTGTGTTACTGTGTAGCATGATCTGTGTTCCTGTGCAAAGCAAATTCTAACATGATATCAGAGCCGTACAGGGAATGTACACAGTACAGTGTCGCCGTTGAAGAGAGCTTCGGGAGAATTGTCTTCTGAGAGTTCGGGGTTTTACGACGGGGTGAAGACGGAAAGAGAAGCACTGGTGCACGGTTTCTAATTTATAGAGGCTTGCTAAGCTCAGCAGAGGGATTATTAGCATGTGCATAGCATCAGACAGGGAAAAATTTGGTGAAAAATTGACAATTTCGAAGCCAGCTGAAAATTGAAACCGGACTTGGGGTTACGGTTTTTATAGACAACTGGTGATTTCTTCGCTGTTTGTGCACCGTTTTGGATGCCGTAAGGACAGGAAGGAAGCTAATCACATTGTCAATGAGCTTGGAGAGATTCTGAGGTTTGTGTCAGAGATTTGTCTTCAGACAGTTAACCTAGCAGATTTGCGGTAAAAAGGTGAAAAAGCCACTTTGTCAAGTTGAGCTAAAATCACCGTTTCTCCACGGAATTTCCTGACTGAACACTCTACAGTCATGGATTCAGTAGTGCGACCCTACTCCAGGCCTTAGATCATGTTCAAAACGATCTACAGGAGAGGTTGATCCAACATTTTTCAGGGAAGGAAGGCGCAGCCGCAGGCAGGGAAGTCATGGGCTGTTCGTGCGCCCAACGCAACACTCAGCATAGTGTATCAAAGACCATAGCGTCTGCAAGAGTTAAGTTCGATGCCCAGATGTACTTTGAGCCTGTGGATGAGGTGTCAAATGAATCAACGGTCCAGCATCTGTGATGGGAGAGAAATGTGAACCACAAGATCTGGTTCAGCCATTGGATGAGCTTTAAACAGGGTCCTGAAGAATTGAAGTGCATTCTGGCCTTCAACTTCATTAAAAATTTTCATACTGAAAGTTGAGTTGGGTCCCTTCACAAGTGAAGAATGAAGTTTCTTCAAAGTGAAGAAACAGTTCAAAAGCTAGAAAAGTCCCTATTTTTGGGTCCTTTGCCCGTTTTGACCCAAACGAAAGGCTATAACCTCCAAACGAAGGGCACCTGGACTGTACCTGCAAGTATGGTACAACAAAACAGAGTGGTTGCAGCGGAGAAAGTGTTCGGAGAACGTTAGAAGTAGTTTCACCATTCCACTGGGCGCGTTGTTGGGAGTTGACGACTAAGTGCATTTCGGAAGGCGACGCCGATTTGGCTTTCAAATTGGTGGAAAAGCGGCGAGTGGCCTGGTAAGAAAAAAAGTGCAGGTCATTATTTTCAACTTCTGACATCACTGTTGGCCTCGATATACTGTTCTTAGCCTAAGGCAGAAGTTTTAAGCAGTTTTGCGATGGCAAACATGGGAGAGTCCATTTTGAGTGAAAGTAGCCAATTGGACGGGATTTCCAACTATGCAGTGTGGAAATTCAAAATGAAAAACATACTGATGGAGATAGATGTGTGGGAAGTCGTCACAGGTGATGAGAGAAGGCCGCCAAATGAAGCAGACATCAAAGTGTTCGACAAAAAGATGAGAAAAGCTTTGACCTTCATTAACTTGTCAGTGAAGGATCACATCATTACCCACATTTGTGATGGTATTACACCCAGACAGGCATGGGATGTGCTAAAGGAGCAGTTCGAGACGTCAAATCCATCAAGAATCATGTTTCTGAAGTCAAAGTTGAATAGTGCCTGCATGGAGCAAGGAGAGCACATTCAGATGTACATGACCAGAATCAAGACAATGAGAGATGAACTGCATTCTATTGGAGAGCGCATACGTGATGTGGAACTGGTGCATAATGCATTATGCGACATTGCAGAACCCTATCAGATGTTTGTGAAAGGAATAGCATCAAGAGAAAGATTGCCAAGCTTTGACGAGCTCACAACAATCTTGATGCAGGAAAAGCAACGACGAGAAATGGTGAAAGCTAGACGTCAAAATACTGATGATCAGGCACTTGCAACACGCCAAAAACAGGGCAAGGGCAAGGGGAAGAAGAAGTCTAAACAGCAATTTGCCAAGTCTCAGGAGGATGAGGGATCTTTCAGCAAAACTAAAAAGAAAGGCAAGTGCTTCCATTGTGGTAAAAAGGGCCACTGGAAGAGTGAATGTCGCAAATTCCAAGTGGAACAAGGCAAGGGGAAACCAAAACAAGCAGGTAACCTTGCCGATGAAGGTGAGATTGAAGACTCTAGCATCTTCATATCTGCATTGTAAAATACATGTACTGATGCCCAACTTGGACTTTCATTTATTGAATGAAAGAGTCTATACATAGAATTCTACTAAACTTTATTTGAAGCTATTGTTCTTCCACAATGGTGATTGTTGTAGGTAGATCTTTGTAGCACATTATCAACTCTTGTCTTTTTTGCATGTGACATGACAAATATTAGTGAATGTGCAATTGTAAATTATGTCATTTTCAATTATTTTGTACTATTTTGAAATGGCAATAAACATAGAGTACTTACAAGTCTTCCGTTGATGATAAATTTGAAATATGTTGGTAGATTGGTTTGTAATAGCATGAGCTCTGTTATGATAAAATCAAGCTTCCAATGCTCTTCCACCTCAACCATAGTCAAATATTCTTCATTGTAGATAATGCTTATCTCCATTCGGTTTGAGTAACCATTTAGTTCAAAGTCTTGATCCAGTGGTAGCCATGTACCTTCAATTTTCTTGTATCTTTGATAGCTAAATGTGAGACTAAGAATTTGTTTTCCGATATGATAACAGAAGACCATTGATGAATTTTTAATCCCAGTCTTGATCCATGAGATCTGACAAAGTCTCATATGATAAAGCCTTGCAAACAAATAAAGTTGGTGTCCTTTGAACACTAGCACTTGAGAAAAAATCAACAAATATATGCAATGAGATAAACCAACTTAGGTGAACAATTTTTGAACCCATACTTATCTTCATAGCATTTCTAACATCAATGAGTAGCTTGCATCTGAAGGATTCAGAAACAATACTGTCAGGAGTAGGCCACTCATCACTCTGAAAACTAGGCAATGGAATTGCTTTGAGCTTGCCAAAACCTCCATCCATTTGTGGCATATATAAAGATTCATAAAAATATATACCACAATCTGCAAGTTGCTTTGGACTTCTTCCTCTGTATTGCAGCTTTCCAACATCAGAGTGAATCATGTCCAATATTTCTGCAAGTGATTGTGCTGGCTCCCATTCACTTATGCATGATGGATATAAATCTAAAAGAAAAAAAAATGTTGAGGCATATAAATCATAATTTGAAGAGCTTCAATAAAAAAAAAATCACCTGTGATTGTAGTAGAGTGCATACATTTTGATATACTTATAGTTACATTTCCGATGATCATGAGGATTGATATCTTGTACTTTTATTTTTGAATGCATATATACATGTTGTACTAAAACTTTTGATATCGAGTGACCTCCCGGAGTAGTCTTAAACTCCAGAATTTTTGCTTTCCAATAAGATTTGTATGTCATTTTTGCCCTTTTCTTCTGTCGAAAATTGCCCTTTGATGGTGGATGCAACAACACCCACAAATTCTTCATATATTCTGTTGGCTTCCAGTTATCAACTTCACCTTTCTCATTGTAAAGAATCACAGACTCAACTGTAGATCTTGGTCTCCTTGCCATTGCTATTTTGAAAGCTTGGGTGCCAAAAATCTCTCTGATATGATAATTTTAATTTTTCGTATCACATTTAATCTAATGTGAATGCCACCATAGTCACAGTTATTATGCATACTATACTTTAAGTAACTGTGCATACTATATTTCTATAACTGTAACTAGTATGGCTAGCAAATTTTATTATACTAACCAACATAGTTAAGTAAATTTAACTTGAGGTATTGACGTCGGGCAGATTAGCACATGTTAGGCAGGAAGACCAAAACAATGGGATACGTCCATGATCGCCAGACACAAAAGTTTTCTATAATGTACTTTTATTTCTCAGTTTATTTGAGCTATGTTACGTAGATTCAAATTTGTGCATTTTGATTGGGCCAGGTGATGGTCAAAACTAGAGAAAAAAAATAAAGTATCTTTACAAAGGGTCTTTTTTAATTTTGGAACTCCTCTAATGTCTCTTAACCTGTTGTAGATATGGTGAACTACAAAGCAAAAATATGCATGAAGAACAAAGCAAAAAACCTCTTATTGAGAAGTATTAAGTTGTTGAATTCCAACAAGTAGATGGGCGTTGTAGATCCAAGCCTCCGTCG
Organism: Diphasiastrum complanatum; assembly: GCA_029204225.1. Classification (NCBI taxonomy): domain Eukaryota; kingdom Viridiplantae; phylum Streptophyta; class Lycopodiopsida; order Lycopodiales; family Lycopodiaceae; genus Diphasiastrum; species Diphasiastrum complanatum. The sequence continues at coordinate 52,951,302 of CM055095.1, forward strand.
AAGAAAGGAGAGAGGAAGAAGAAGGAGAAGAAGAAGAGTGGTGAAAGTGTAGACCTTAGTCACTCTTCTATAGGTTCTACCCTTTCTCTTACCATAAGAGATGAGGCTAACCAAAGCTATCCAATAAGTAACTTCTGAAATAAGTCATTGTTTACATCCGTTGGATATTTTGGGATAGATCTTGACCATCCATGACAAATGTGAAGTTGGAAGGGATATTGTATAGCACCAATATTAAGTGCGAGACCACTATTTCACAAGAGAATTAATTGTAACCCATCATAGCAAATATTGATAAATGTCATATGACGTAATTAGGTACCATCCATGAGAGAGAGAGAGAGAGAGAGAGAGAGAGAGAGAGAGAGAGAGAGAGAGAGAGAGAGAGAGAGAGAGAGAGAGAGAGAGAGAGAGAGAGAGAGAGAGAGAGAGAGAGAGAGAGAGAGAGAGAGAGAGAGAGAGAGAGAGAGAGAGAGAGAGAGAGAGAGAGTGATCTTTCCCTATTGATGAGAGAATAACTTGAGGGGCATAAGGAGGGCAGAAATGACATTTTTAAAGAGGAGTTTCTGAAGTGGAAAACAGAAGGCATACCAAGCGAAGGAAGCAAATTTGTGAGGTGGGAGATCAGATCGAAGGAAGAGGAGCAAAGTCGGTAATGTAACTCCATCCGTGTCTTAAATTAGGAATCAACATTCAAGTAAACCATTTAGGCTAGGATTGTGGCATAGTTCTTGTAAATCCATGAACAACCTAGTTCTTGATGTTCTTGGTATGTCCAAGAATCAAGAAATGTGTGTTTCTTGATTCTTGGACTTTCAAAATGAGGTTTATTTAGTTTTTTGTTTCTTGCATTTTGGTGGAATGTATGTCTAGATTAGTTTTCAGTTTGTAAGAATCTGCTAGTTTCATTTTGTAGCAATCTATTTTGTGGAAATCCATTGACGTTCAATTGATCAAGATGATTTCTTGATTGAACATATTGGCTTGCATGTTTGGTATTGAATGCATGTGAGTACAGTTCAAGAGAGACCTTCTCGAGTGTCCTTTGATAGGCAGGACACTAGTATAATGATTTCAGACATTCTACTTGATCTGGGCATTGAAACAAGATAGATACAAACCAAGAAATGCCCAAAGAAGCCTTGGTAACAGGCTGAACAGAGCCGTAACCAGAGAAGTAAGAAAGAAAACTCGTTGACAGATCCCAAGCAGAGCATCTTTCAACATTTGGCACCCGTTGTTGCTTGAACTCAAACACATAATTAATCCAAAATTTGTTGCAATAGTGTTCTCAATCACCCCTATCGAAACATCTTGCAAATTCTGCAATTATTCATCCATCCATAGTTCCTTCATCCACACCTCTGTCTAGATCACCCACAACCTCCAGACGCTCCCCACGATATCTCTAAGTTCTCCTGCCCAAGCCATTAGCCTCTCTGCAATGTTCTTGTTCGATCCACAAATCATCAAGCTTTGGGACAATAAAAATCTACTCAACAGACAGCAACTAGACATTAGCTGACTACTATGATGTCTTATGATTGTGTGGTGCACCAAATCACATTTCAATTGAACGATCTGAGTAGTTTACTTCATCATCTGACCGAGCCAAGTTGTTTCCTTCATCCAACCAACCGAGCCGAATCATCAACTAACTCCACCTGACCGAGCCGAATCACAAACCACCGCAACATCTGACCGAATTGACCCACGTGTCTTCTTCACTTCGGATCGAGTCATCCCCACTCTTGACCAAGCTGACCCCTTCCATATACATCTCAGCCAAGCCGAGTCCACAGGAAACTCCCTCATTGACTCCATCACGAGCTGAGCAAAGTCCGCGGGTGACTCTCTCATTGACTCCATCATGAGCCGAGCTGAGATCCTAACAGACCTTCCAGATGGAACACCATTACAATACCAATACCACAGAAGAATACCTACCTAAAATGGTGTCACCCACATCTAAGCAAATTTGACATAATAGGTTCTCCCAAATGAAATCCCAAATACATGAACCTTCCACAAACCCATTTGAGAGATGGGAATCTAATGGAGCCGAATCTTCATATGTCTGAGCCCATTTTAATGGTACTGAATCATCACATGCCAGAGCACACCTTAATGGAGCTTTCACTAACCATGGGGCTCATATTGAAGAACCCCAAAGTTAGATCTACCCAAATACGATGGTAGCTCAGACCCTCAAAGATTCTTACAAGTATTTGAGAATGCATGCGAAGTTTATGGAGAGACATCCAATGACACAATGGTCCAACTATTTTCAATGACCATGATTGACAAAGCATGTGAATGGTTTTTTAACCTGGATCGTGAAGATAAGCTAGAGTGGCCCATATTGAAAGAGTCCTTTATCAAACGTTTCAAGCCCTTTCGTTTGATAGAAAGCCCTTTTGTCAAATTGAGTAACATCAAGATGGCAAAAGATGAGAAAGTACGAGACTACATAGAACATTTTAAGCATTTAAAAAGTCAAGTACAGGAACATCCCACCGAAAAGATGCTCATAATATGGTTCTTAGTAGGCCTTCCTCGATGGGTTAGATGTGAGATTAGATCTAATGATGAATATGAGAGCTTAAAGACAACTACGTCGGGAGGAAGACGAAGGATCAAATGTTGATGATTCTAGGGAAAGGACAACACATCGTGCTATCCATAAATCGAAGCCGACCGAGAATACCCGAAATCAACTTTGGAAATTACAGATGGAGTTGCTTAAAAAGCAACATGAACTGCAAATGGACAAACTCACTAACGAGTTTTGAGATACCCTGAAGTCTATCCAAAGTAATATGCCTAGTCAGCTATCCACTGGACAGGTACATCATAGATGCAAAAATATTTGGTGCCCACACTACAGGGCTACACATCCTACAAATGATTGCCCTTCATATCAACCTATTCAAGCAAATTCCATCCGATGTGAAGACCAAACATACCAATCTAGAAATTCTCTGCCTTATCATGAAAATCATCTCGAAATCCAGAAGTGCTAGCCATACAAGATGGCTATGTAGAGTATCTCAAGAATAAATTTTCTATTCATCTATCCATCTCCACCTCACCTTGTAGATCGTCTAGGACTTTTGTGCATATTCCAAATCTGCGAAATCCGTGTCATTTCAGAGTTGATTCTTGTCTATCATTGAGATATTAATCTTTGAGTCAACTGTAGCAAAATTGTAAAAAATTAGTCGAATTTCGGTCATTAATCTTCAGTCGAGGAGCCGAATGTTCAACGTGCTTCAACTACTTGTTCCAAATGATGATCCAACCTTGCACATGTAGAATACCAGCAGCAATATCTCCACCAACAAAAAAAAAACTAGAGGAGAGAGAGAGAGAGAGAGAGAGAGAGAGAGAGAGAGAGAGAATTTGCAAACATCCACAAGAGTAGCCACATTGCCAACAACAACATGAGCAAGATCACCAGCCAAGGTTTCAAAACCAAAAATGAAAGAGACAAGGCTAAGAAGGCAGATGGGCAATCCAAAGGGACTCAATCAAAAGAAGTACCCCAGTCATGATGAAGCTCCTTCAGAAGATGGGAAGTACAAGTATTGGAAAATTAGTTTTCCTCTTCAACCACTCCTACGTTCACATCATCTACCAATGCCACCACCACCACCCTACCTTCCATATTTCTGTTTTCCACCATCCCACTATTTATCTGAGAAATTTCCAATTTTTTCAAACCTTGATAGTCTTACCAAAGCATCTAAGAGATCATTACAAGTGTCTTGCGCAAACCAACTACCACCTACATTGGTTGGTCAGCCAAAAAAGATATCTAAGAAACCAGGTGAAGCAACAAGAAGAAATAAAGAGAAAGAGCCAAGAAGCTGAGGAAGAAAGGAAGAAACTTAAGCAACAGATGAGTCAAAATACTCTCAATCAAAACAAACTCTTCGGAGCGATGATAGTCGAATCCCCTCCTATGAAGTCCGAAGAAATCCAAAAGTAATGGATCAAAGAAAGAATGAGCTGCAGAAAAGAAAAAGATGAAGATGACGGTGAGCTTGCAGGACAAAGTGAGCTCGTCACCAAGCAAGTAGTGGTCAAAGCTCGACACTGCCAAGGTCTAAGGCTACAGTTGTCAGTTCCTTCACCTTCCTACAAAGCCCTTCATCATGTTTCCCTACCATCACCAACCCATCCATCCGAATCTATTTCTGCCACCAGTTTGATGATAAGCCCATCCCCTTGGAGACTGATAACCCAAGGTTTGTGCAACCTACCAACCAAAGATTATCCTCTTCTCGTCAAGGAAAGAGTGTCGATAAGACTGGGACTTCGACTGGGAGAAGAATTGAGGAAACACCCAAAAGCGGAATGGATGACACAAAGAGTGCCGAGGCGATTGATGAATATCTAGCAAGGCCTCCTAGAGAATTAGTACATGCCAAGAAACTAGAAGTGAAATCGTCCACGACAGATGCAAGTGAAAATAAAAAAATAAAAATAAAAAAGACACAAGAGAGACACTCAAGCATGCAAGGTTGTGAAGCTGTTGGGAGCTCTCCAATTTTGAGGATATCAACCATTTGCAGCAATAGGACATTTTGTTTAAATTGTAGCAATTTGCTATACAGAGTTTTCTGGTAAAGACCGGCAGCAATAAGCACTTGGTTTTATGCAAGCGAACGAGGATCTACACTTTTCCAAGTGACAATCGAAGATGCCAATGTGGAAGCGAAGCAATATCATTCAACATGGGTTGCAGTGGGTCCTGCAACACATTAGGGGAGGGATGATGTTGGCTGATTTTGACGAATCCCCAAGATACTAGGCCAGAGCTAATCCAAGAGCACATCTCACTTTTGACCAAAGAGGTCTCTAAAGAAATAGGGATGAATGAAGAATGGCTGAGTATGAGAGTTGAGAAATGCTAGCTAGAATGACAGTTAGAAATTATGTGAGCCTCATGGTGAATCCCAAGAAATGGAATGACCATGTAGGAGTTAGTATTTCTAGGCATTCCCCTTTGTAGAAGAGAACTTTTTGTGTAATGCAACTACTCCATGTCCTAATGAGAATAGCCTCCACGAGTTTGGTGCATCCATGAAGCTCTTTGATCATTTTTGTTTTTTTGAGTGATGCATTTATGATCTTGCCCTTTCATTCTTTATGTGTGGTTGTGGATCTAGTGCAGTTGAGGATTAGTTGTGGAATAAAGTAGCGTGGATTAGATTTCTTGCTTTTGTGGATTAAAGTAGGAATCAACATTCAGGTAAACCATTTAGGCTAGGATTGTGGTTTAGTTCTTGTAAATCCATTGACAACCCAGTTCTTGATGTTCTTGGGATGTCCAAGAATCAAGAAATGTGTGTTTCCTGATTCTTGGACTTTCAAAATGTTGTCTATCTTGTTTTTTTAATTTTGCTTTGTGGTATGCTTAGCTTAGTTTTCAGTTTGCAAAGATCTGTTCACTTGATTTTACAGCATTAGAAGTAGGATTTCATTTGATGTTCAACTGAGCAGCACGTTGATTTCTTGATCGAACACACATGTGGAAAGTGTACCTGAAAAAAAACTAAGTATGAAAAGTGCTAGCTCTCGGTAGAGAGAGAATGCAACAAACAAGCCTCGAGTAGAGAGAGAATCCACCAATGACCAGAAATTCATAATCTCAAATTGATCTCAAAAAATTGAGTACATAATGAGGAAAAACATCATACTAGTAGTAACTCATGGTAGTCCATGATCAATTCCTATTGGACCCCATCTCTACAACCTCTTACATTCTATTGGATGAGTGATGCATCCACCTCACAATTCTGTTGGACCCTCCTCATGAAAATCTCACTTGTGATTGGACCCCTTGATTCTTGACAACACTTGAAGTGTGTCACTCATCAAATTACATCTACACATGTGTCACAAGCCTAACTAGCTCGAGTTTGCATCATATCCTACTTTTGCCCAAATGATGTCTTTACATCTGGAATTGACCAATTTGGCTGCTAAGCCAAAAATGGCCCTATCAAACTTTTACACCTAGATGCTTGATACAAAATATTTATCAAACCCCTAAAGTCAACATTATCAATTTACTTTGACTATTTTCTATCAAAAATCAGAATAAATGACTCATTTTGATCCACAAAAGATCAATAAGAGTGATTGACAACTTGGAATGCTGATCAATCTTGAAACTATCATCTACTTGACAATTTCTACACATCCAAGCAAGAACAACCAAAAATAATGATCCAAAGGCTTCACGCGTGTGAAGTATAGCAAGTGTATGGCCTGATAACAACAAATAAGTTTACTTGAGAAATCCTAAGCATTCATCCACAAAGAACTTGCTTAATAGAGTGAAAACACCAAGATTGCTCCCAAATCAATGTTTCTCATCATTAACCTCACAATGGATCCATCATGGATCAAGTACACAATCATCATAATCTCTCTCTAGGTTGCTTCTAGAACGTGTGGGATAGCTCATTGTACTCATCCATATCCACTTTGGATAAGATCTACCTAATTTGCCACATTACCATTGGTGGTTAGTGTTGACCTTCTAGATTCTTACAATCTAGGAGATAACTCCCCTACAATTTAGGAGATTTGGCATTTGACTCAAATAAAATCTAAATACAATGGATCTGAATATTATGAGTGACATTTCACATGTGTGGACAGGTCCCGTGTGGATCCACATAGATATCAAACAAATTGCATTTACAAAGTAAAAATTGTAAAATCTAACACTCCTCCATTTTTACTTTGATACATCTATGGTACATCTATTTACAACACCTAAGGGTGATCTTAACTTGTAATTGAAGCCTTTGGCAAGGCTTTAGTGAGTAGACCAGCAAGGCAATATGAAGAAGATACATGTTGTAGCTTGATCTCGTTGGCTTGAACCTTTTCCCTCACAAAATGGTGAGCAATCTCTATGTGCTTGCTCCTTGCATGGAATGTGGGATTGGTTGCTAATGCTTGGCTTGATTGGTTGTCACAATATATGATTGGCTGCTCCTCGGCCTCCATGACTTGTAGCTCCACCAATAGCCTCTTTAACCACAAGACCTCCTTAGTTGTTGATGTTAAGGCCTTGTATTCCGACTCGGTTGAAGTATCGTGTCTTGCTTTTTGGAAAGCCAAGACATTATGCCATAACAAAGAAAGGTAGCAAATGCACTTGTGGACTTCATGTCCACCTTATCACCTACAAAATCAGCATTCAAATATGCCCTCAAATCAAGGTTAGATCCATGATACAAAATGCCAAAGTTCTCTGGTGGCCGCGATGTACCTTAGCACCCTTTTAGCATTTTTTCAATGACAAACCAATGGATTTTTCATAAATTCCTAAGCTTACCAACATATAACTTAGATTAGGCCTAGTTATAGTAATATAGATTAGGGAGTCTATAAGTCTTCTATATAGTGTGATGTCCTCAAAGGATGCTTCATCATCACCATTCGAGACTTTCACATTTTGCTCCATAGGAGTAGACAATGTCATCTACATACAAAATGAAAATGATGATCTTACCATCATCGAATCTTAAGTACAAAGAAGGTTCATAAGAACTAACAAAAAAATTAATAGAGGTTAAGAAGGCATACAACCTAGAGTACCAAGCTCTAGGTGCTTGGTTAAGCCCATAAAGGCTTCTTGGCAACAAACATACTTTTTCTTCTTGATCTTCCTTGATGAAGCCTTCGGGTTGCCTCATGAAGATCTCCTCTTCCAAATAGCCATTTATAAAGGCATTAGTCACATCAAGTTGAAAAAGAGGCTGGAATTGAAAGTAGTTTCAAGAGAAATGATCAACCTTGTAGAGACTAGTTTAGCACTAGGAGCAAAAGTTTCATCAAAATCTACTTCCTTGGTTTGCAAGAATTCCTTTGCCACTAGCCTTGCTTTATGCTTGTTGATGCTTCCATCTTGATTGTACTTTAATCTATAGATCCATTTGCATTCAAGTGGTCTTCTTCCATGAGGAAGATCCACAAGTTTCCATGTATGATTCTCCATAAGAGCATCATACTCCTTTTGCATGGCATCCTCCATTCATGTGACTCCATAGCATCTTTAGAACAACTTGGCTCATCAAGCATAGATGTAAGAAAAGTATAAGAGGTAAGAGAATGAAGATCTTCCCTTTGTTCACCTTTGTCAACATAGGCGAGCCTTGATGTCTCGGCCCTCCTTCTTGTAGATCTTCTTGGAGCACTCGAGTCTTGAGATGGATCCTCAAGATCTTGATCAATAGTGAGCTCCTCCTCAAATCTTGCAAGATCCTTGACATAAGAGGGATTAGTAGCACTTTCATTCATCTTGTAGTAGTTACCTTCATCAAATGTAACATCTCTACTCGCTAAAATCTTTTTAGTGATAGGATTACAGACTCTATATCCCTTGCTATTTTCACCATAACCAACAAAGACTCCTTTTATGGATGTAGGATCATCCTTCTTTCTTGTATCTAATGATTGAAAAACATAGCAAGTAGATCCAAAGATTCTAAGATCTTTTAGATTGGGCTTCTTACCAAATAGGGCCTCATGTTATGCCTTCAATGGGCTTACATGACAATCTATTACATAAGTAATTTGCACAAATAATGGCCTCTCCCCAAAATGACTTAGGTAGAGAAGAATCTAGCCTTAAAGCTTTTGCACACTCAGTTCTATTCTTTCTCTCAGCTATACCATTTTCTTGAGGACTATATGTACATGTAAGCTCTCTTTTAATGTCATTGGATTTACAAAACTCTATCATCCTAGTGGAAATGTACTCTCCACCATTATCACTCCTCAATATTTTTACTTTAGCATCAAGTTGATTTTCAACTAGATTTTTGAAACTTACAAAAGACTCAAACACTTTACTTTTGGTATTGAAAAGTTCAATCCAAGTGTCTCTAGAGTAATCATCAGAAAAAAAAAAATACATACATTAATGCACCTCCATTAGATTCTTTAGAAAACGAGTGCACATCACTATGAATGAGATCTAATGACTTAGAAGATCTAGTGGAAGAATTAGCAAATGGTAGCTTGTGAGCCTTTGAGAGGCTACAAGCCTCACAACTCTTTCCACACTTTGAGAATGTCTTTGGAAGGCCAAGTGCAAGCTCCTTTGTGCATAGGATATCCATTGATTTGTATTTGGGGTGACCCAACCTCTTATGCCAAAGATCCACTTGTGTAATCTCCTCCTTAGCCATGTTCACACTTCCAAGAAATACATCACTATCAAGGCCTCCCTTGCTTGAATCCCTTTACAATGCAAGTGTCATTCATCATAATAGAGCAAACACCTTGCTTAAAATGGACATCTAGACCATCATCCATCAATTGTCCTACACTAAGCAAACTTTTAGTAAGTGTAGGAACATAGAGTACATTTTGAAGATCTAGTCTTTTAGAGGATCCAAGACTTAAGGGAATAGTTCCTACTCCATCTATTCTACATTCTTGATCACTTGCAATTAGAATAGACTTTAAGAGTTGAAAAAAAATCCTTTTGGAATGTCATGTGGGAACTAGCCCCACTATCAGTCTACCATGTGTCATTGGAGTAGCTCTTGATTGTTGATGTAAATGCCATAAGGATGAATCAACTTCATCCTCATCTTCCTCAAGGGTAAAGGTTTCTTGCTTGCTCTCACCTTGTGAATTCTTCTTTTTGTAGCACTCGGATGCAAAGTGCCCCTTCTTTCCACAAAAGAATCCTGTAATAATTTCAAAGTTCAGATGTTAAGCTTAACAACTTGAAGTCATTGAAGACTTGGCCATCTTCAAGGACTTCCACAAACTTGCATTTAGAACGAGTCTACAAAAATACATTACTTTCGAGACAGTATGCAGAAATAAACTATGTTCGAGACAAGTTCGCGAAATGTTCACGAAAGTTTTGCAAAAGTCCAAAAGTTCAACTATTTTAAACACCCTCGACTTTTTTGCGAAATGTTTGCGACAGTTCAAAAGTTCAACTAATTTTTAACACCTTCAACTTTGTTCACGAAAGGTTCGCAAAGAGAGAGAGAATTCCTGAAGGTCATCTATTTTTCATGTTGAACTGTGTTTTAAGGGCACCTTCGCCTTTTTTGCAAAATCCCGAAGAGAGAAAAAAAATGCCGAAGATCATCTACTTTGAACGAAGAACGTTCCCAGTCACTTCCCAAATTTGAAAAGTGAGAGAAAGCCGCTTCCCTTATAAAGTGAAATGAGAGAATTTGCAACGCCCTCATCCACGTCAACGTTCCCTATGGGTTGACAGTAAACACTATGTATAGTTGTCACAGAACCCATATACTTCCAAGTACAACGACTTACCTAATTAGGTGACAATCATTTATTGTAGTTAATACACTGATGAAATCTATAAATAGATCATTCAAGCATAGCCTTATTGGTTGCTCCGTCCATAAGACGCATTATTTGAACCTCCCAATTATGCCGTCAATTTTTGGTTGTAATTGTTGTTTGTATTGTGCTTCAATGTAATATAGCAGTAGCTTGTCTTTTATCTGTGTACAACAATGTAGATGAATGCTTGTTGTGATTGAATGCACTTTCATTGTTGTTTGATCACACTTGTTTACTCACTCTGATCAGAAGACGGACGTTTACGACTCCTCAATTTCTGAGAAGATGATGGCTATCTTTGACGCTTGAGAAACTCGCAATATCATACTGCTCTTCCATTTATTTCAGAACTATACTTCATGTTGAATCTGATTTCAGTAGTACCACATACAAACCATCTTCAATTTCTTCGGTGGACTGTACTCTTGTCTCTTGTTTTAGAGCATGAATTAATTTTTAAGATCCTGTTGGGCAATCAAAACGTATAAAGCTGTGATTATCTTTAGCATAAGTTGTCTATTATATTGTTTTTGCACCTAATAGCCGATTAGAATGGGAGAGCTGCTCCGCAATATTCTTGCTCTCTTTTCCATTCTCGTTTTTCCTATCTCCCTTGCCCCATCAGGACTTTGTCTTGCCTTTTCTTGAGAAGTTGGCCTTCTCATTTCCACCAACTTGTAGTTTCAAGGAACCAATCCTTTGTCTCACATGAAGGATCCTACTCTCCTCGGCCAGAAGGACACTATGGAGCTTGTCAATAGAAGGTAGAGAATTTGGAATTGCAAAGCTTTGTACTAGATTGGAGAACTCATCTCCAAGACCATTTAGTATGATTTGCACAAGTTCATCATCATGAATTTTTTCACTAATGATGGAATGTTCTCAAGACATATTCTTGAGCACTCTCATCACTACCTCTAATGATGGAATGTTCTTTATTGAGAGATTCTATCTTCAAGACATACTCTTGAGCACTCTCATCACTACCTCTAATGCTTTGTAGAACTCTGTTCCTAAGCATAAGCACTCTAGAGGTGTTTTTGGATTCATAAATCCCTCTCAAGTAGTCCCAAGCCTCCTTGGACGAGGTACAAGATGCAACTTCTTTAAGATGTTCATTACTAGCATTCATTTTAAGACAATGTAATGCTAGCCTAGATCTCTTCTTGTACTTCACTAGATCTTGTCCTCCTTGAGGATCTTCCTCTTCACCAAGAACAAGATCATACAAATTTTTGAGCGCTAGAATTGAACCCATTCTTACTTTCCAAATTGAATAGTTACTTGAATTCAACCTTTCACTAGCTTCTCCAATTGAACCCATTTTTATTGGTAACAAGTACAACAATTGTACTATTTAAAGGCTCACCCTTCTCTCTTTAGAATTTAGCCACAAAGCTACTCACTTGAATCTCACAAAACTCAAGAAGTAAGATCTTTAATGATCTTAAACTCAAAAAGACCTGGGAAATAAAATTCTACACACACTATCCTCTTGGAAAATTTTGATTTGACTCTTGGAAGTGCCAATGCCTCCCTATGGTCTTTAGTTCAATTTTAGTCTCTCTCTAGAACTAAAAAAGCATCAGCCTCAAAGCTCACTCTCAATGATTTAGAGGTTGATCAAAGGTCTAACACCATTTCACATCAAATCTACAATGAGATTGTTGGATTTTTACAAAGCAAATCACTAGTTTCACTCTCACAATCTTGTTTGAGGCACAAACATGGAAAAAAATCACATAGATATGGTGAAAGTACAATTCCAATAGCCTCTCACACATGTGGGAAGTACACTTGAACTTTACACACTCATTTGAACTTCAAATCTTCAAGTAAACTATTGGTTAGAGTCGCCCTTCTTCAATTTAATTTTAGCACCAATGCTTTGTGCATAATGAAGAGATTTGGATCATTATCAAAGCTCTTAGAATTGGCTCTAATACCATGTCAAAAATTAGAATAAAAGACTCATTTGGTTCTACAAAAGATCAATAAGAGTGATTGGCAACTTGCAATGTTGATCAATCTTGAAACTAGCATCCAAAACTAGCTTTTACTTGACAATTTCTACACATCCAAGCAAGAACAACCAAAAATAATGATTCAAAGGCTTCACACATGTGAAGTATAGCAAGTGTATGACCTGATAACAACAAATAAGTTTACTTGAGAAATCCTAAGCATTCATCCACAAAGAACTTGCTTAATAGAGTGAAAACACCAAGACTACTCCCAAATCAATGTTTCTCATCATTAACCTCACAATGGATCCATCATGGATCAAGTACACAATCATCATAATCTCTCTCTAGGCTACTTCCAGCATGTGTGGGATAGTTCATTGTACTCATCCATATCCACTTTGGATAAGATCTATCTAATTTTCCACATCACCATTGGTGGTTATTGTTGACCTTCTAGATTCCTACAATCTAGGAGATAACTCCTACAATTTAGAAGAATTGACATTGCCTCAAATAAAATCTAAGTACAATGGATCTGAATATTATGAGTGACATTTCACACGTGTGGATAGGTCCTCACACGTGTGGATCCACATCGATATCAAACAAATTGCATTTACAAGGTAAAAATTGTAAAATATAACATTTTCCACACGTGGGAACATGCTCCACACGTGTGAGATTTACTCTCATACAAGAAAATACAAATTAGCCAAGCTAGATTTTGATCAGTTTTCACAAAGAGAACCAATCAGTGAGTGATATGAATAGTTTTTCATGTCCAACTATTTAGACTGTATCTTGGGACACATGTTTAGATTGAGTCTAATAGAAGAATTTATTGTTGAGTTAATAGATATGCATTCTCAAATACATAGTACTTGTGAATTATATATTTAAAAATATCTTTGTTGGTCAGATCAATAAGTTTTTTATATCTATCTCTTATAACGTGAATGCCAAGCAAAAAATTAATCAAATTCTTTTAGAAAAACTGTTTTACTCTTTTGTAATAACAAAATGCTACTGCTTATTTTCAAAGAATCTTTTTTATTTTTCTTTTATACCATACTTCCTTGTGGTTGCAATTGCTCAATGAGATGTGGTCGCTAGTATGATTGTTTTGTTGGTGAAATTTGAATTGGAAAAAGTGGGATTATTGTGAATATTGATCGTGAATATCGTGAATACTAAAATATTCTGAATACTTGTCGTGATTATTGTGAACATTGATTGTGAACACCCTCAGAATAATGATCATGAATGCTCTAAATACTAGTAAGAGATAAACATTTTGAATCTGCATCATAAACATTGATTGTGATTACTTATTGCGAATCTATGAAATATTGATCATACATTAGAGGAGTTTTCGATTCCAAAAGGGTCGTCTAAGAAATTGTGTCGTAGTAAGAGAATGTTAGAGAGAGGATAATAAAATGACCGGAATTTTTTGTCATCTTTTTAGTTTTCGGTGTTGTTTGCCATCTAACTTGTGTGGTTGGCTCAATTTCTGAAGTATATTAACAATGTGCATGAAACAAAGCACATTGCCAAGAAACAAAGCACGCACCACAAGCGGGAGAAAATTCTCTCCAAAATTTCATGTGCAAAGGAGTAAACAATTCCAAAAGCCCATGATCAACATTTGTAGATCGAAGTTTTACATAAATAGAACCTCTAGTCTTTTAGATTTCTTTGATCATGTTGTCACACTAATTTGCGTTGCACCTTCTCGAATACTTGTGAGTCCTTCTAAAAATGACTTTGAGGAGCTTTGTGAGAAATTTTTAGCAATGTAGACTCCTTTTGCAATTTTTTATTGATGATGTATGTCTTGTTCTTGCAAGTGTTGATTAGTTTCTTGGTTAAGATGTTCAAATACGAAATTAAAAGTGATAATTTTACCTGTTTACTTGGATTCGAGCGATAGCTAAGTACTCTAAATGTTTCAACAAAAGCAAGCTCACATATTTTACTTTTTCTTGGTACTAAAATGTACAAACAATTGATGAGGTGATATATCGCTATCATGCGAGGATCTACATTTTTTGTAAGAAAACTTATCAATTCTCCCATGATTCCGATATGTATGGATATTTGATGATGTGGCATAAGTTCTATTTGACTTTGTTGCAAATGTATATATTAGATTAAGCACCTCTTTGTGTAGATTAAGGGTTTGGAAGACAAGGCTAAACCTTGTAGAGGTTCAAATCCTCTTCCCTTAAACTATTACAATAAAAAATACTTGAAGCTAGATCTGAATTTTACTATATACTTTTCTCAAATTTGAAAATGTAAATTCAAAAAGAACTCAATCATGAAGTAGAAATATGCAATATCTGAATATTTCATAGTGTTCTATGCAAAGAGTAGATCAATTTTGCTTTTTATCTCATCTCCATCAGAGTTCAGATAAGAAAGTTATGATAGATCAAAGATTGTTACCATACATTTGATGATGTGGCATTAGATGACATGGCATATCTCCACCACGCGCCGATCTGCATTTTGGTAAAGAGAAGTTGTCTACTGGCGCGTCATGGCGATATGCCACATCATCAAATGTGTGATAGCAATCTTTGATATGTCATAACTTTCTTATTTGAACTCGGATGAAGATGAGGTAAAAAGCAAAAATGATCTACTCTTTGCATAGAATCCAAAGGAATGATCAAATCTTGCATGTGATTTCATAAAAAATTTGAAAACTTCTAGGAAAATTATTGTTGTTCTACTGATCGTTAGATTAATGGCTGATGTTCTTGTAGATGATGTTTTGCAACTACTTGCAAATTTGCCCTTTTTAAACCACGTAAGTTTGTTCAACTATGGTTTGCTCGATATATATTACTATTAACCATAAGAGTTGGGTAGTTAGAAGTTTTGCGAGCAACAAGTATTATCAAATCACAAGTTGCCCAGCAGGAGTTTCGAAATGTACACAAATATTGCCGGAAAACTCCAAACTTTTTCAGACCGACAAGTTATGTTACATAACTGCACAAGTGTAAAAACTTTATTGGGCCACATGTACACGAAATGGTTGAATAGTCAACAAAAGCATTTTGATGGTGCTTGGACCTCCTCTAATGAATAGAGATTCGGGTGTGAAATGTGATTATTCAAAGTAAAGATTGTGATATCTAATAATCCGTAGTACTTAAAATTGTTGCATAGGTTGAAACCATCTCTAGCAACAACAAATGGTAACGACTTTGGTAGTGTAAACTCTTGCAACTTAAAACTATGACAAATGAATAAATCATCACAATCACTTACCATACTTTGCCTCTTCAAAAGAAAACCTCAAAGAAAAGAAAGATCCATAATTTTTCAATGGAACACTCTCACCATCATTAGGGCGCCAAGGCCTCTATTGCCATAGTATGCTTACTTTTTCTCTTGAATGATTGTTCATTTTTCAATTACAAGCATGAGAAAGGTGCCGTAGATCTACAAATGTACATCATAGGCTTGCTTTTTCTTTTGTATGCCCTCATCTGTGCAGCAATTGGAATTGAAATCCTGACCTCAATGACAGGAAAAGAAATTCTCACCATTCCATCACTTATTATTACAGAATTGCGTTCGGGATGAAGAGGTATCGAGGTCGCGCATTAACTCTAGCTTCTTCGTCAACCTGAATACCTGAATTGGAAGTTCGAGCTGGTTGATCCTGATTTTTGCTGGATACCTGAATTGGAAGTTCGAGCTGGTTGATCTTGATTTTGCTGGATACCTGAATTGGAAGTTCGAGTTGGTTGATCTTGATTTTTGCTGGATATGGCTCGTCTTCCCAACTCCTTACGGAGGGAATCTCTTGCATTTCTGCTTCACGTTGCACATGCAAGTCAATCTGAGACTCCTCTTTTTCATGCTCTACTTGCTCTGTTTGAATTGATTTAATGGTTTTGTGATCAAAAGTGCCATTTAATATTTACTAGAAACTCAGAATTAGTGAAGCAAGTGACCTTAGGCGGTTTGCTGTATGATGCGTTTGACTCGGAGAAGCATTCAGCCTCGCTAGATGTCCGCATTATTCAAATCCTAGATGTCTCAATTATTTTAATCTTTCTTTTTGCTTCCAAGATTCTTTGTACTTTTATTCGTTCTTTCTTGAGGTTCCTAATCAAAGATCGCGGACTAGAATTTATGTTTAATATTAACGTGCTTTTGCTTGATTGCTAGTTGTCAAATTCTCACACATCTTTATTTTCTGCATTTTACCAGCGACAGTAAGTCAACCTGTACTCAAGAACCTTTTCTTTCCAGAGTTGAGATAAATGATTTGTTATATCGCTGCTTCAAATTTTATTTTAAGCACCATGCATTTTCCTAATAACAAGTTCAGTTGACGATCGAAAGGGACTTTAGCACGTTCTAATTATTGAGGTTATTTTCATGATCCAACACTCGAGAGTTCTTTAAGCCTCATGCAGGATTACTCCAGTACCTAGTAGCTGTGCCTGTTAACATGTTTTTCGAATAGATGGATACACTTCTTGCTACCCCAAGTTAGATGTGCAGAACAGACTTTTGTTTTGTCTGATGTCGTGACACATGAGAAAATATTTGCCTCGTTGCGAAGAATTGTTGCATACTCACCAATGGCACAATCTACAGTGGACCCGTGACGACGATTGTTGCTGTTGACAGTTGATTATTAGATAGATTTGTGTCGTTGGACACAGATCCAATCAAAATAACGTCCGGAACAATTATGGCATAAGTTTCAGGATTCGCAGGACTTCTTCGAACTGTGTCCCCTTTATGCTATTTGTGCTGTGCTTCTCCTAGTGTTTGTCTTGTAACTAAACTCGCTCCTAGTTTTGATGCGGACAGGTTCTGAAAGCCCGTCGCGAAACCAAGCACTGTGCTTTGATGTTTTTTGGCCATCGCTTTCTTTATAGCATGGAAAGGTGAGGCATAGCTCCAACAAGATATGCAAACCTTTGATATTGTACATGCAAACCTTTGATTCATTCATGCTCATGACATAGTGCTGAGAGGCTTTTATGGTATGCAAATCAAGTTTGGAAGACGAGAAAATTATGCAACGTGCGTCGAAGAGGAGCTATTTGCAACTCATCGGACTTGCTTCTTTCTGGATCGCTAGCAAGGTTTGTTTCACTGCAGATTGTAAGCTGTACTCAATTTGGCTGGGCATTATGAAGATCATTTCAAGGATATTTACTTTGCGAATGACGTTGAATATGACCTACAGATTCACGAAACACGGCCAACACCTTTGATGCACTTGGAGGAAGTTGCCAACAAATTGATCACAGACGTGCATTTCACAAAGAGAGACTTTGTCGAGGCAGTGAGGACTTCTACTTCGTTGCCATCACTTAGAGAATATAGTAATCAGCAAGTTCACAATAATATGTGATCTGACACTGGCGGGCCTTCTTTGTTTACTTTAGATTAAGTTATATAAGTTTTCTTAAGGAATAAATCATTATCGTGAAGACATCCATAGGATATAGAATGTGCTCAAAGGAAACAAAATCTGCATAACATTCGCAAGTTTTTAGTTTATTAACTGTCAATTCTAATTTTTTCTCCCAATGCCTGTTCACTGTTGTTTTCAATCCAAATATCCCGAAATGCTGCATTGAGATTTCAGGAGATTCTTCTTTTGAATGTAATTTTCCCTCTTGCCTTAAGCTTCAGGAACTTGTTCATTTGAAGGAGATTTTCTTTTAAATTGGCGTGGGTCATAGGCTAATGTCAAAGTGGTTGATACACTGTCCAACTTTGGGTGCACTGGTATTCTGATCAGAGATAAGAAGGTAGTTAGCTGTTTCCTTGCCAAGTCCGCTTTCAAGCCTCGAAAGTTTCTGAAGATGTGACTATTTGTCCTCTTGCATTACCTCTTTATTTCTTTTATCGGCAGGTAAGATCGTGAATTTGCAGGCAATCAAGTTCGAATTGGGGTTTGGAGTTCTTCTGTGTGACGTTGTGGAGGAACTTGTGCAAAAATTCAGGTAAATATTTTGGGGAGCAACACACTAATAGTAGCTTAGCACGTTGCAAAAAAATAAAATATTTGCTTATTAATAATACTCACAATTGTCTTTAAATTACTTGGTCTTGATCTTGATTTTTTGCTCGCCAATACAATGTCACAATTTGGTTCTTAAATAAATGTAAGAATGCTCTTTAGTTTAATATTGAACCGAATGGTTCCTCGATGAGGTAAATGATGTCGCTACCGTATATTGTACTCACTACAGAAAACAGTCCAGCTTCTAAAGAAATAAATTAGCTGCTGAAGAATTTGTGCACTACATTTAGCAACACCAAGTTTTATTTTCTAACTATAATATCTTCCCCAAAAAGAAACTATAATATCTTCCCCTTGTATCTATCATTTTTGGAACACACTCAAATGCTCTAAGAATTGGGTGATATGTCCAATGATCATGTTTTCCCTACAATCTCTATATAAAGATCTACAACTCATGATATTTAAGACGTTTTCTAGTCTCTTTCATGCATAATTTACATCCACTTTCACATTAGAAAAATTCTCTTTCCTCACGATTTGCCAATTGGATTACCGACACTTGATTTTGTGATGTAATGGTACCATCGTAACTATATAGATATCCACTTCAAGCTTCTTTGAGTAATTACGCCACTTTGCCCTCTCAATTTACATTTTGTTTTCCATCTTCACAACAATATCATAAGGTGCTTTTTAGGGATTGCACTTCCACTTTACTCTTCTTTCTTTTTGCAATGGTTTCATTTTTATGTGCATGAATTTAGCTAGAGGCCTAAAATTGGACCTACTTATGGTTTTACTATAAAGACCCATGTGATTGCTTATTATATTGGATCAAGTCTTCTCTAGACAATTTGTCTAACATAGATTGCAAATAGGCAAGCAAAAGCTAGATTTAATCATAAAATTTAGATACCAATAACAAGCTATAAGCTGAAAACTTCTTGCAAATGTAAGTTTTCTATATAAAACTTCAATGGAATTTTTAGAATAATGAAATCTTAAGTGTCGGTCTACATTGAAGAGCTCTAGGTATGCCTATGGTAAGACTTCCAAATACTCATTTCTAGGGTATGAGAATGGTCTTAAGGATAATGATTTGGAGATGCAATCACATCACAAGACTCTGGTAATCTAATCTATAATTTGCATTTTTCTAAATCAAAATCATCAATAGATTACAAATTGAATGAATTCCTTGTTTTCTGATATTGAATCAAACTTTTCTAAATACTAAAGCCCGCTCTAAAAATGCTCACAATTTAGCTTTGAAAACAAGGATGATGACTGTTGGTTTCTTATCATTTATAGCTTCTCTATAAATGATAAGAAACCAACAGTCACTTAAATGGCCATAACATGCTACTTAGCCGAAACACATGAATAATTCACAACTTTAAAAAGTCATCAACCAAGTTTACAAAGCTACCACACCAAACTAGTGAAACTAACACAAAAGTTGGATTACATGATAGAATATTAGAAAACCTGAAACTTGAAATTTGTTGAAGAAAACACAGAACTCGAAGTGTTTTTGTCAGAATTGATACAAGCGATATACAAATTTCATCTCATGTTGTGATAACAAAATTTTGTTGTGCCAATCATTATTTCATGATTATTGGCATTCATTTTATCATATGAGAAAACCAAGAAACTTAAAATGTTTCTTTCTATGAAAAATAAATAAATCATGTTTCCTTTTCTGTCCCTGTAGAAAAGTCGCTACAGTTGGAAGATTTTTGGAAATTCAGACAAGCTTCGATATCATTGACTTACTATATGATTGCGAGGAGCTTAACATTCAAAATACACCCTCAAACCTTGTTGCAGCTTCAATCGTGGTAAGCATTTTTGTTTCAATTTATTCTCTAAGCTAAATCAAAATGATCCAAATCATTTGGCAAAATATGAAGAGGCAATAAAAAAAAAAAACCACTAGACATATCTAGTTTTCAATTGAAGGAAAACACTAGATACTCTTCTACTTATGAATTTTAACAAACAACTTATAAACTCTTCATTGCAGGCTGTGACGTACACCCTTAGTGTGAAAACGGAAATGTGCAACTTTCCTATCCTACCTTGGTGTAAGAGACTATTGATGTACAAGTGATTTGTTGCAAATAATCATTGATATTCAATTTTTGGTATTTTAATTCTAGCACTTTCTTGCCATTATGCATAATAGCAAAATTGTTAAATGCTCACTTTTAGTGCAATTTTTTTTCCAGGTGATCTCAACCATAGGATAACATTTTCTATCTTAAAAGAACTAGTTGGCAAATTTTTTACAATCAAGACAATTTGTGATTCATGATTGAGCTTATTAACTCTTTAATGAATGTGAAGTTGTATGTGTCAATGATACACTCAATATCAAATACTTGTAGTGATTAATAAGTTTCATCCTCATGATTAACCTTCCTTAAAGCATTCCTTATATCAATAGAGGGTTCTCCTAAAAGCTCCTTTCACGTATTTTCCATCTATACTCACATTACTTATTAAGAAGTGCATACTCTATTGTGCTTTACAAAAGACATTTGTAGAACTAACAATTTTTGTTTTTTGTGTTGCAGTAATTGCAATTTGTAAGGGTCATTATGATGAAATTCGATTCCTTGTTCAAAAGATCCTCTTGAAAATATTCAAAATCAAGTCGGACACCATCATCGATGAAGATTCAACTAGTGGAGATGAACATAGAGATTTTGAAGTGTGCAAGTCAAATACAAATATGATTTTATTACCTTGGCAAGAGAGAAATTTCAAAGATGATGACTAGCAATAACTTTGCAAATGTGTTATAACTACACAATTGTAAACCCATAACTTTGCAAATGTGTTATAACTACACAATTGTAAACCCTAGTAGATTGAGCTAGTAGAAAGTTATGGTTGCAACATATATACCACTTTGCCTTTTATATTATTTGATATTTTTTGATAAAATCTTGTAGAGAAGCAATTTATTTTACTAATAGCATGTTTACATCAATATATACATGTGTGCACATTGGATCATGTCTTAAGGTGAGGAAAGGATGCATCAAGTTTTGGGACCATTTGTTCATGTACATAAACCTCTTTGGTTAAGATACTTGGTGTTTTATGTAAGCACAAAAGTTTAAATCATGATTCTCAAAACATGTACCTTAAGTACTCCAAGACCTAACAACATATATGATTGTCTATTGGTCTTTTATCCTCACAAAATCTAAGTTGAGATGTTAATGCTCCTATTAATCAACCATTTTCTTCACATCATATTTTCTCATCTCCAAAAGATCATTCATGCAACTACTCAAGAAGCATGACTCAATCAAATCCATATAAGCAACCCTAAATGCTAAACAATTGCTATGGTAACCCATATTGACATAACAATTGATGTTCTGATATGAATTTCGTCCAAGTAGGAATACACTAAGAATCCAAAGCAAAAAAATTTGCCTGGCAGTGCTGCCTCATCTCGATGGAGCGCTGCAAGGCGACAATGAGATAAGTGCGTAGGAACATTTGCAACGTAAACTTCTCTCCAAAGTATAAGTGCGTAGGAACTACACGGGGGGGGAGGTCCTGCTCCGAGGCCCTTCCGCCCCGGAAGAGTGTGCGCCCGAGGGCGCACGGTCTTCCGCGGGCGGAAGGGCCGAGGAGCCGGCCCTTCCCTTCCGTGAATTCCGTTTTTACATTTTTTTTTCTTTTTTTTTGACGTAAATTTTTTTTTACACACACCTTCCGAGCGGAAGGTGCATGTAAAAAATGTAAATAAATTTACGTGCACCTTCCGGTGTCCGAAAGGTGCCTGTAAATAAAAAATTTGTCAAAAAAAAATTTGCCCCACAGATTACGTTCTGTGAGGCATCACCATTTCCTTTGTAAAAATTTAAAAATTGATTTTACGGTCCGAGACCGGCTTTCGAATCCTTTGCAAACCTCTGAGATCGTGACGCAACTGCTTGGCAACGCTGCCTCATTGCGGTTTAGGGGTGGCAAAAGTTTTTGCTTGGCAGCATTGCTCGCCGGTGAGCAATGCTGCCAGGCAAAAATATTTTGCCTGGCAGTGCTCCATCACAATTTGGCAGTGCTGCTAGGCTAGGCCCTTGCTTAAGAGGATGTATTGATGATACTTGGCTGGTAAGTTGTGCTGATCGAAATTGCTCCAAATTTAGCAATCACGATCCATCATAGCTGAATGAGTTTCTACAAACGTTTACACTACATTTCCATCTGCACGTTGATTATACTGCTAATGCTCTGGATATTTACTTTGTTGCTTTTGCTTTTGTTATTGTAAAATGTATGAACTGACACCTAACCCTGGATGCGTCATATGCTACATGAGCACATTCTGTGATGTATGACCACATCTACCGCTTAGCAACTCTTGATTGGCCAATGAAACCATGTGGATTGCTACGGTGCTGCCCCAGTCAAAACGACTTACAAGTAATGGTTTATCTCCAAATATTGTTGTTCTTGTAGCAAAAACGTTGTCCAGCTTCGGTCGTAGAAAGAGCATAAGCTAGAAACGTTGCCAAGTATATAGATATCACAAGTAGCTATTTCAAAGACCAAGAAATAGCTTAATTTGTATTACATCGGACAAACTGAGTCGAATTGCCATTGTTTGTCTGGCAAACAAATTTTGGTCTGGCGCATTGCTCGCTCGCGAGCAATGTGCCATGCACCTTTTGTTTCCTTGCTACTTCACAACTCTCCTATTGCATCAACACATAATTTCATATTTCTTTGGACCTCCAACACCTTGCCCTTTATTCTTCGAGTATGAATCTTCTTTTCTAGAACATTCATCCTGACATCCTTACGTAGTGATTCATAGAGATTGTTTCGACCAACAAGAATATTCATGATGGTTCGTGACAAGAAACTGACCTTTGGTAGTATCTAATATTCAGATGAGAATTAGGTCTTATGAAGAGCTACTTTTAAAAATAGCTTTTGTGTTGTTGCAATTGGAAATTGCTGCAGGCAAAAAAAATTTGCCTGGCTGTTGTAGTTGCAGCCAGGCAAGAAAAATTGGCCAGACACTCTTTTTTTGCCTAGCTGCAGCTGCATCCAGACCTGGGTTCGAGCTGCAGCCAAGAAAAAAATTTTTGCATGGCTGCAACTTAATCTGAGCTAGATCGAGGTACAACCATGCAATCTGAAATAGCATATATCTACAGCCAGGCAGAATTATTAGGGCTTTACCATGGCATGTGCTTGTGCGGTGAGTAAAGTGCTACAAGATCGTGCTACCATCAGAGCTTGAACAAGATCGTAGACAACACTTGAATCAATAGCAAAAGTCGATGAGCACCAAGAGCAGCTTTATGAGTCTCACAATAATGGAAGGGAACAGTTTTAGCACAGAATTTTGATGAATAACTCAATGGTACCTTTATCAAATTTTTTTATAGACTTTGCAACTCACAAATACCTCCTATTGAAGCACATATGGTCGAGGCCCAAACTCAAATGTTATCATTCAATTTGTAACAAGTTTGCTTGAATTTGTTCTCCACAAATGCCACCTTGTAAAAAGTTTGCATAGGTTTGTTCTCCACAATTGCCTCCTCTCAAAGTGCATAAGGCATTAGCACAATATTGTTCCATAAGTCTTCACTATGTTTGAGAGGGCTATGGTGATTAAGAACATCTTGCCAAAAATATCCAACATAGATGTATTGCACATGCTACATTTTGTCCTAGCTTATCTTCTAAAGTTCTTGAGGATAATTCATCTTTAGAATTAGCACTTGGTTCTTCAAAGGTCTTAGGGTTGTTTACAATAATTCTATAATGTCTACAACCAAAGTGTTGTAGAGCAATTCTCCTTACCCATTGCAATTATATTCTTTCTTTTGGTATCTTTCCTTGAGAAGCTGGACTCCTTCAAATATGCCAAACCTTTTGGAAGAAAGTTTAATAAGCAAAGAGTAGGCTCACCCAACCCATGTCTCCAATAGTCACCATCCCATTCTTCACTCTCTCCATCACCTAGCAATAACAACCTCTACTAAGAAGAAAAAAGACCAAAAATTCTTTACTAAAAAAAATTTACTTTCTAAAATTGCGGAGGCTATAAAACAAGTAAAGTAATCAAACTAAATATATTGCAAAGTCTTATAAGCTTCATCATGGGTCTATTTGCCATGCATACAATCATTGATGATCATACCATCTATGCATGTGTATGCTTTGGATGATGTTAAGGTGAATAGCAAAAATGATATTAATTTGCTCTCATCCTATTTGTTTGTGAGTATTCATTGTCTTGTCTCATCTAATAAAATAATATCCAACTTAGCCATGTCAAGTACCAGTAGGAATTTCCTTCTACTACAATGGCTTGCACTATATTCCATGTTAGTGTAATGTGGGCTGCCACCGAGGAAGATGAGGTTTAGCTATCTATGCAAAGCTATATCCTTTTCTAGCAACGACTAACCTCCACATGTAGATCCAGTAAAGTCGATGACCATGCGAGATAGTTGTAAAGTAACAAAATAAATTTGCAAGTTTCAACCTTATGTCATCTTGTTCTTGCTCATGTGTGTCAGATCATTTTTTAGCAATAATTATTGACAAAGAAAAATGAAAATAGATAGATATTATATTTTATTTGGCTCTATTTAGTAAGTCTTTTGTTATAGAATATATATATACTCTAAAATATTGGTTGATATGATCAATACTTTTTTTTTAAATAAACTCACAAAACTCGCAATTGATTTACTCGCAAAATGTCTGGACTTGAGGATGATGAAGGTGCAAGAAGTTTTGGCAATTCCATCCTAGAATTGGGTTGGGAGCCAATAATGCTCGATTTTGGCCTCTAACATTCAATTCTGGATATTGAAGTAGCTTAAGCTCCACTTTTCTTGCTGAATTTTATTGATTTCAGCATCCTACTTCATTCCTACGAAGTTTTCACATGGATCTATGCATGTATGAATACACATCTATGGAACATCTGTAAGGGATCCTTTAAGAGATGGTAAAAGTTCCTTCATGGACATCATTCTCTATAGGAGTCTCATAGGTTTCTTGTTTGTAGCTAGAATTATTCTAAAAATATTCATTCATCAAGCTAAGATTAGCTCTTGTAGAGAGCTGTACCATAGTTTTATCAAGCTAAATTTGAGGAGACGTAGTTTGAAAATTGATAAATACTAGCTTGATAAACATATATTTTATTGTACATTTTGTAATTCACATGTGTGTGTGCATGTTCACACATGTGAGAAATAGATCCTAATCATAGGAGTTAGATAGGAAGTTTGTGTCAGAAATCAGTGGGAATGAGCGGAAGCTAGGGAGCGAGCTTGGTGCGTGGATCGGAAGCACCACAGTTAGTAGCAGAATGTTCAAACTAAATTGATTCAACAAATGCAAGTGAACTATAGCAGTAGTGAGATAGATAAATTGCACTCTGATTAATATCAACAATGGGTACAATGCTTGAAGTAATTACTTCAGCTGATTGTTGTGTGTGATAACACTGGCAATGAAAATATATCTTGTCTATTACAATTTCAGTAGTAATTGTATATCAGAAGAAGTTTTCTGATGAAGATTCTAGGATTAGATATACTGAAAATATCTACAACTAACTCACATTGAATGATATCTTCTATATTAATTACAATCGCCTTGTAAGTCGTTGAATCTGAGATGGTAATCTACTGCCATTGATTATGTCCTGCAGTAGAGTGATACCTCCTTGCTTTGCACTTTCTCTCTTAAATAATAATACCTGATTTCGATATGCTTGCTTCGTGAATGAAATCTTGGATTGAGAGAGAGAGAGAGAGAGAGAGAGAGAGAGAGAGAGAGAGAGAGAGAGAGAGAGAGAGAGAGAGAGAGAGAGAGAGAGAGAGAGAGAGAGAGAGAGAGAGAGAGAGAGAGAGAGAGAGAGAGAGAGAGAGAGAGCAATGGTGCTTTGATTGTCACAAAAAAATGATTGTTAAATGTGACTGTGCAAGGTGAATATCTACTAGCAGGTGCCTCAGCCAAATTACCTCTTTAGCAGCATTCATGGCAGCAATGTATTCTGATTCGGTTGATGATAATGCTACTAAGGTCTGCTTTCGGCTGTTCCAAGAGATTGGGCCTTGATTGTATAAAAATACAAATCCAGAAGTCGATCTTCTGGTATCAACGTCCCCTGTCCAATTTGCATCTGTGTATCCTTCTAGAATATTGGCAGATTGGCTGCCTCCATAGCATATGCTGAGATATTTGGTTGCTTATATGTACTTCATGACTTTTAAGAGTGCTTTCCAATGCATTAGACCCGGATTTGATAGGAACTGGCTGAGTGAACTGATTGAGTATGCAAGGTCTGGTCGAGTGCAGATCATTGCATACATCAGTGAGCTGATGATGGAGTGGAATGGATATTGCTTCATCTCCTCCTTTTTTGCCTCGGTTTGAGGAGATTGTTCCTTTGATAGCTTCAGTCTAGAGTCGAGTGGAAATAAACTTGGTTTGCAGTTAGTCATTCCATACTTTTCCAACACGTTGGTGAGATATCTATGTTGGCTAATAAAAATTAGTTTGTTGGGTCGAATTCAAAAAATTTCGATTCCGAGACAATAGTGAACTGGACCCATATCGGTCATTTTGTACTCCTTGGACATCATGCATTTCATCTCCTTCATCAAATTCAGATTGTTATTGAATAGTAGAGTGTCATCTACATAGAGAGTGATGATAATGAAGAAGTCCGATACAAACTTGTAATAGACATTCAAGGCTGTTGAGTTTGGAATAAACCTTTTTTCAATAAGAAAAACATTTATTTTCTGGAACTAGGCTCTGGGTGACTGTTTCAGCCCATAGAGTGCCTTGTTTATTTTACATACAAGGTGTTGCTTACCCCTCATCTCGTATCCTTTTGGCTGTGACATGAAAATTTCCTCTACAACGGCCTCGTTGAGGAAAGCGGTCTAGACTTCGAGATCTGCTGCAGCTGCAAAGGAGGTTAGTAGTCTGATCGAAACATGCTTGACAACTGGGTTGAAGGTTTCAGAATAGTCCAAATCTAGAATTTGGGAATAACCTTTGGCGACCAGCCTGGCTTTGTTTCGATTTAGCCTTCCTTCAACATCATACTTTACCTTGAATATCAGCTTGCATGGAATCATATTTCTGTCCTTTGGCAGCTCGGTGACTGTCCACGTTTGATTCTCCATCAAACAATCGAATTCTGTGTCCATTGCTGCTTTCCATCGTTCAGCATCAAGTGTAGACATTGCCTCTGAAATTGTATTTGGTTCCTACACAAAGTAACAGGTTGCATCATCCATAAATCTGGATGGAGGCTGTCTGGGTCAATTTGGCCTTCTTGGCTAGATTTCTTCCATGTGTTGATCATACTCATTTTCAAAGTTAGTATCGATTTCTTGATTTTTGACCATAGGGTCAAAATTTGACTGTTCAACCTTGGGTCGGATTTTAACTGTTCAACCTTAGGGTCAGATTTTGACTGTTCAACCTAGGGTCATAAATTTGTGCAACCTTTCCCTTGGGGTTGAAAAACTTGTCCTCCAGAAAAATGACATTTCTGCTTGTGAATGCCTTTTCTGTGTCCAGATTGTAGAGCTTGTATGCCTTGTGATCTGGAGAATAGCCACTTGAGATTTTCAGGGATCTGAGCATAGGCAATGCATCCAAACACTCTAATATTCTTGAGTGATGTTTTCAATCATGTCCACACCTCATAAGGTGTCTTGCCATTCAGGGCTTTGGTGATGGATCGATTTTGTAGGTATGATGTTGTATTAACGACTTCTGTCTAGAATTTATTCGGAAGAGAGGCATGGGCTAGCATGCTCTTGGCACTTTCAACAAGTGTCCAATTCTTCCTCTCAGCTACACCATTGGACTGTGGTGAGTAGCTTGTTGTATATTGTTGGTGTATTCCGTTTGCCTCACAGAATTCTTTTAATTCTATGGAAATAAATACTCTCTCTCCATCTGAATGTAGTACTTTGATCTTCCTCTGAGTCTGATTTTCTGCAGACATCTTGAACTACTTGAAGAATTTAAATGCTTCTTATTTGTTCTTTAAAAAGTAAGTAGCACATCATCAGAAGTCATCGATAAAGATAAGAAAATATAGTGTTCCCCCTGTGGTAGCAGTCTATATCGGGCCACAAATGTCACTGTGTACAAGGTCTAGCAAATTTCAAAAAGTGTGAACTAAGTCAGAAATGAATGGACTTCTAGCATGCTTGCTGATAATACAACTTTTGCATGGAGAACTCGATTTGCTGATTTGAGACAAATCTTGTACCAAACTTTGTTTTGACATTTTTTGAATACTATTGAAGTTGAGATGGCCTAATCTGAGATGCCATATCATATCAGTTGATTCAGACATAGTGGTGTAAAGAGCTTGACTGCTAGAAGAGTAGTAGTGGGTGAGCTTGTATAAATTGCCACTTCTCCCGAAAGCTAGAGCTTTTCGAGACTTGTCAAAGATTGTGCAGCCATTTGTATCAAATTCGACTCTCTGACCTGAATCGATGATTCTGCTAACTAAGAGCAGATCTTGGTCAGATTTGGAACGTGGAGAACGTTGGACTTCACCCTTATGAAATTTGACCATGATTGTTCCTTCACCTTGGATTGTGTGAGATGAGTTGTCTCCAAGTTGCACAACTCGAGAGTGAGTGTATAATTCGTAGTCCTTGAACCAGTCTTTGTGGTGAGTCATGTGTTGTGTTGCTCCAGAATCAAGATACCATGAATCAATATCCTGTTGTTCTCCGACCTTGGTCATAAAAGCTGCCTCATCTTCCTCTTGACGTTGGGTCGAAAAACTAGTTGAAGCACTATGTGCTTGTTGTTGGTATTGCTTCTTCTTTTCATTATTATATGACAGTCTTCTGCAGTCCTTGATTTCATGTCTAGTTTTCTTGCAGTATCTGCAGAATATTTTCTACTTTGGTTGGAATGATGAAGAGTTTGAATTCGACATTGAGTCAAAATTTGACCCAGAGCTAAAATTCGACCCTGAGCCAAAATTTGACCCTGAGCCAGTATTCAACCCTGGCTGCATATTGCTCTTCTTTTTGGATCTAAACTTCTGATTTTTTGAATATAGTGCTTGTGGATCCGATCTTGAGCCTGAGGAGGAAGCTGATCTTTTGATTTCTTCTTGGAGAAGTAATGAGATTACTCTTGATAGAGCTAGATGCACCTGGATCAAAATTGCCATGACCCAATTTTCATAGGTTTTAGGCAGACTCAATAATAGAGTCATGACAGCATTGGAGTCTTGTATTTATGAGCCAGTTGTAGTCATTTGCTCCATGAGATTTTGGAAAGTGTTGAGATGACTCGAAACACTTACTACTTCAGACATTCTCAGGGAGAAATATTTCTTCCTCAAATGGAGTTTGGAGGTGAGGTCCCTGAAATCGTCAGGGTTGCTAGGATGTCCCATGCATCCTTAGCAGTCTAAGCAGCTCTTATGTGACTGATTTGGGTGTGTTTTATGTTGAGAGTGATCATGGCAAAAGCTTTGCCGTCTTTCAGTCTCCCTTTGGTGATAGTAGCTGCTTCACCTTCTGGCTTGAGTTTTGTGTCGTCAACAACGTCCCACAATTCCTTGGTTAATAGCATGACCTTCATTTTGAACTTTCAGAGATGATAGTTCCCTCCATTGAGCCTTTTGATTAGAGAAGAAGGATCCATTCTGGCTGAGTGAGATCGTTGGTAGTAACAACAATTTTGGAATATTGTTGGTTGCGCGCTTGCTAGTTTGTTGTCTTGATAGAAACAAGACTAATAATCCACAATGAGAAACAAATTACTTGGATGCCCGCTCTGATACCATGTCAGATATCAGTGGGAATGAGCAGAAGTTGGGAGCAAGCTTGGTGCGTGGATCGAAAGTGCCACAGTTAGCAGCAGAATGTTCAAACTGAATTGATTCAGCAAATGCAAGTGAACTATAACAGTAGTGAGATAGATAATTGCACTTTGATTAATATCAACAATGAGTACAATGCTTGAAGTAATTACTTCAGCTGATCGTTGTGTGTGATAACACTGGCAACGAAAATATACCTTGTATATTACAATTTCAGTAGTAATTGTATATCAAAAGAAGTTTTTTGATGAAGATTCTAGGATTGGATATACTGAAAGTATCTACAACTAACTCGCATTGAATGCTATCTTCTATATTAATTACAACCACCTTGTAATTGTAAATACATGTATAACGTAGGTGGACTATCAACGCGAAGTCGTTGGGTTGGATATCTGACCGACATTATTGAAATTTTACAGTGTATCGAATTTATACAAAGGATCGAAAAATTTACACTGGGTCGAAAAATATGCTAAGGGTCGAATTTTTCGGACCGACCCGACAGAACATGCCCGAATAATTTAGTGAAGGGTCGCAAAAATCCGAACCGATCGACCCACAACCCAGGGTCGGAAAAATCTTTGTTTTGAATGGCTTTTCAGGATGCTCATTAATAAATCGATTTGAGACTGAGCCTTGAAATCCAACAGTTTGGTCAAGTTTCCTAGAATTTAGGAGCTACCTCTAAAAATCAAGTTGATGTTGATCTAACTACCATAGATGGTATACCTAATGGTTAGGTCAAATTGACTTGAGTAGGTCAACCTAATGACGTTTTGGTACCTGAACATGTGTTGTACCTACTCATCCAACCAAGGATAGGATCCTCTTTACTTGCAAATCATTCAATCAATGTGGAAGAGATTGTGATTTTGGAGCACTGACAATTTTGATTTTTTACACCATTTGTGTTGAGAATTTTGATGTGAATGCAATCTAAAGTTGGTGAAATCAATTCTCTATTATTAGGTCGTACTACAAACTATACTTCAAACATGTGAGGTCGTTCTATAGTGCTTTTATCAAAATTAGATTGTTCTTGCTTGATTAAATCAAAATTGCCAATTTAGATCAAGATTTGAGTGCTAGTTTTGCAATAGATTGATTAACCAGGTAAACAATCACTCTTGAGGATAATCTGTAGATCCATTTAGGATCCTAAACACTAGTTTTCAACACCCTGAATGTGCTAATCTATCCAACGACGACATCTCAATGGAAGCCAGCACAATCCCTTGTAGGTATACTGGATGTGATTCATTTGGATATTTAAAAATTACAATACAGAGGAAGAACTCTAAAGGAGCTTGCAGATAGTGGTATATTTTTTTATGATTCCAAGTACATTCTAGATACGCATGGAGATTTTGGAAAGCTTGAAGGGATTCCATTGCCAACTTTTGGAAGTCATGAATGGCTTGCTCTTGATAGTATTATGCTAGAATTCTTTAGATGCAAATTATTATTAGATGTGAAAAACTCAATGAAAGTAAGCACTGAGTTAAAATTCATTAGATTAAGTTGGTTCATTTCTTTAAATATATTTCTTGATTTCTTTTCAATTGCAGATGTGTAGAACACCTACTTTATTTCCTGTAACTTTTTCAAATCTCATGGATACAGATTGGGATAGTAAGACAGTAGGAGAAATTGAATGTAGAAATAAAAATTCTTCTATGACCTTTCTGTTATCATATTGAGAGACAAATAATTAGTTCTTACATTTAACTACCAAAGATAGAAAGAATAAGTGGGACTTAGATGTCTAGATCAAGACCTTGAAATGGACGGTCACATAAATAAAAAAGAAGTGCACATTATCTACAAATTTGAAGAGGTTCTAACTATGATTGGGGCTATGATTGAAGCTAGTCCTAATGCACAATGAAATTCTACACAACTACTTCAGATTCATCATAAATGAAAAACTGGTAATAATTCATAACAAATCATTTTCAACTCCTTGTTAGTCATTAGAAATACCTATCTATTCAAGGAATATTCAAACTAACACATTGTTTTTCATACAAGTACAAAAAAGATAAGAGATCATAATACTCGGAAAGCGCATATTAGTTCCAATTCTTTTGAATTAGAAGAGAAATCCCTTGCACTTGAATAAGTTCTTTTATTATCTTCCAAAATACTACATTAATGATGATTTATATGATTCTGCTACAGATCTGCGCAGTTTTTTTGAGTAAAGAGAAGACGAAATTTTATGTCTGTTATCTACTGCAATAATAAAATTTTCTGATATCGTAGATTTTGATGTTGATGGCCTTGTTCTTAGTGTCGATTATGAAAAGGATGGAGTTCATTTAGTTGATGACGAATGCCTTCAGAGGAAATTTTAGATGTACGTGAGCATGGCCAAAGCATTCCTTCAGAAGAAGAGTCCATTGAAATAAATCTTAGTTGGGCTTGCTTTCCTTCAAGAATGTAGCTTATACATTAGACCTTATTACCGTTGATGGGGAAGAATGTGTAAGTTCAATTCTACTAAAGTTGCATTTATGTTCAATTTCTGATAGATGTTGTATGCTATGTATATATACAATTAAGTGGTAATAAGGACAATGCACATCTATTAGATCCATTTAGAAGTCAAAAAATTGTCCATGATAACAGAACCATTGGAAATGCTGATAAATTTGATGAAGACTAAATTTCTCTTTTGTATTATAATCAGTGTATCTTGTACATTCCGTAATATTACAATGTGTTGTGTAGCAATTTCTACTTTCTCTCTCCTTGTATAAACTTGCATGTTTTATTAAACTTGCTATACTCTGTAGATTTTGTTATTTGTCAGATTTGAACCTGTGAAAATTAGTAAAAGTTATCTATCATGAGTTTTGGGGGTCCTTGACTTTGCCGCCCCTTGTACACATGTTGGTAGATGATTAGGCCAAAATTAGTCAATGATGTAGCTCGAGGTAGTGTCGGCTCCATTACTCAAAAAACTAGGACAATGTAAATCCAAATGTACTAAATGAAAAGACATCTTCGATCTTGAGCTAGATCTAGAATAAGACAACCTTTTGTGACTTTGACATTGAACAAAGCTCACCAACTTGCTTCTTTGCCTTCAAACCACCATGGTTAGAACCAACAAATCCATCAAGTTTGTAGAGCTCACCTTGTCTCATGCCTTGAGCAATCAAGGCTCCATTCCTTTTGATCAAACAAGAATCACCAACAAATTCCACTTTGAGATCTTTTTGAACCATTTGAAACACACTAAACACATTCTTAGTAATGGAAGGTGTGAACAAAACATTCTTCAAGATTACATTCATATTTGTAGATGAGAGAAAAATAGGAATAGTACCAATGCCCTTGATAACAGCTTTACCACCATTGGCCATATTGATGACCTTCTTTATGACATGTCATATGAAAGCTTGCTCCACTATCAATCCACCATTGATCAATATCTCCATCATTGGTTAGCAAATAAGAAGACATAAAAAAGACACCATCACTTGAGTTTTGATCACCAATACCATCCTCATCAAAAGTGAAATTGTCTTGATTCTCATCTTGATCTCTCTTTTTCTTGAAGCAATCACTTGCAAAAAGCCCTTTGACTCCGCAATAAAAGCATTTTAGCTTGGATCTATCTTTCTTCTTGCCTACAAAAGTAGAAAGCTCACCTTGATCTTGACCCTTTGACCACTTGCTTTTGTCTTTTCCCTTCAACTTGCCCCTTGAGAACATAGCCTCCTCCTCTCCAACTTGAGAAATGGATGTAGATCCTCCTCTTGATAGAAGCCTAAACTCCTCATTCAAATCCACCATATTTGGCAAAGTCTTTTGAATAGCAAAACTTTGAACAAGATTAGCATGATCATCCAATAATCCATTAAGAACAACTTGAACAAGTTCTATCTCCTTAATGCTTTCATCAAGACATGCTAGCTCATCATTGAATGCCTTAACCCTCAAAACAAAAGCAGGATCACCTTCATCCTTCCTTTGAAGACTTTGAAAATTTTGCCTCCTTAGAATTAGGACCCTTGATGTAGACTTGGACTCATAATTTTTTTTCAAAGATTCCCAAGCCTCACTTGATGAAGTACACGTATAATCATCTAGCTCCGGTGTTGCACATACAAGATATCAAATTTTTTATGGTTGTAAAATCAACGATCACTACAAAAGCCTTTTTAAAGGAATCCAAGTAGTGGGTTTGGGTTGAATGTCACTCTACTCCCTCAAGTCACAAGATTATGTTTACTACATTTTTATCATTGAGATTAGCTTGAAGATTATAGTAATTAGACCATCTATTGAGCCAATTCTAAGATATCTTAGGCTTCATGTACTTCTCCCATGAATATTATTAAATTTCATTCTATTCACGTCCCTCTACAACAAGCTTTTTATCATGTAATGGCCTTTCTTCACACAAGACTTGGTTGACCACATTGTCTGTTAAACCAGTACGAATGGTTCCTTTCAAAGCACAATGTCCTAGTGATAGACTTATTCTACTGAACAAATTACATGATTGTTCCAAGCTCCTTACATCTCTAATCAACCTGTAATGTACCTAACGGTACCTCATGAACAAACATCAAGGCTAGTTGCAAGAAGAATCTTGTTGGAGGTTATTTAAATGCAAAAAATACTCATAGTTAGTCACAATTTTCTCAAAATTGCAACACAAAAGTATGAGTATGTATCTTCAATTTTATATTTGCAATTTAACTACGATGCTTCATAGTGCAAGCTATTTTTGTATTCAAAGTTTGTCCAAGGTTTGATAGCTCACTCGCTACAACTTATAACAAGATGGTTCTACTTGAACAATTGTCATTTACATGTAGATTTTATATATGTTGTAGTTTGTACTATAGAT
Source organism: Diphasiastrum complanatum (assembly GCA_029204225.1). Taxonomy (NCBI): domain Eukaryota; kingdom Viridiplantae; phylum Streptophyta; class Lycopodiopsida; order Lycopodiales; family Lycopodiaceae; genus Diphasiastrum; species Diphasiastrum complanatum. Next base: position 52,986,413 of record CM055095.1, read on the forward strand.
TTTCAAATTATATAATTTTGTAGATGTTTGTCATATGTAAAACAATGCCATTTCTTTTATGTAATTTGCATCCACTATGATAATGTGCAATTTCAAAAATATGTACTCGCAATATTTCAAGCGAACTAAACACATTGCAAAAAATTCACTTTTATTACACATTCTCATGACTAAAGTACATAAAAGCATATGCGTTCTTCTAAAAAAATTTCATCTTGTCTCACTACAAAATTTAACCAATTCTAATCTTTTCACTTAAATATAGTTTAACTATGAACTCTAATTGATTCTAATCTTTTGGCTTAATAACTTATGCATGCCTAACTTGCATATGGACCTTTAGAAGATTTAGTTCTTTGAAATGACTCTAAAATAAGTCGTTCGTGCATATGTGCATGCATGTGTTTTAAATTGCAAAGCCTACATAACGGATGTGCGAAATATCAACTAGTTTAGTCATATTTTGGTTAATTGGCAATTTAGGCCAATATGCATTTTAGACTTGGAGATAGATATTTCAAAGTTATATTAGTGTAAATGTTTTTGAATTACCACTTTTGAAACGTGAGGGAAAGTAAGTAGGCGAGTTTGGACCCATTCAAATTTGATGATTGATACATTGAATCTAGTCCATATTGTGAGTAGGGTTTTGAACCTAGAAGTTTCTATGGAGAGAAACCACATTCAAAATAGGGCATAGACCTGTTATAAATAGTGTACAAACGTGGGAGAACATAATTCTCTCTCTCTTATCTCATTTCATGCTTATACATGAGTTCTCTTTGGTTCATCTATCCATTGGTGCACTACAGTGATGATATCTTGCAATCTTGTGTGTAGAATGCGATTTTATGTTATGTATTGGATCCTCACGTGTGAAATACAGTATCTTATTGTTATTGTATAGACAACAACTTCATTTTATCATATATTTGATGTTTGATCAAAATCTTTGTTGGAGGGTTCGCGGATCCCAAGACAACCCTAACCCTAGTTAATAAGTGAGAGAGATTTGGCACCCTGCGTGTGTAAGTCCAACCCGATGATCACATAGTTATTTTATTAATTAGTTAAAAGTCAACAAAAGGACTTTAGGCCTTTTTGCGGGACTTCTAATGTCACAGGGCCTAAATGTCAAGTTAGTGAATAAAGTTGGGTTTCCCTCCAATTTTGATGGTTCCCACACTTTTTTAAATTTGAATAAAAAGAGAGGCAAGACTGGACCAATAGGATTCAGAGGCCAGGGTCCTCCTCTCTACTATAAGAAGGGACCAACTCGAGTTGCTCCTCATGTTCATTTCCTCATTTCAATAAAGCAGATTGGTTCTCTTCAGAAATGGATTGATGAATGTCCTTGATCTTCTTCTTCCCTTCTCCATCTCTCATGATTTCTTTGGATTTTGCTAATTATTGGATCTGAATGTTATTGGGATTGAGTGTTATTATACTTTTTATGAGAGAGAAAGAGAGAGAGAGAAAGAGTAAGTTATCTTTGTTGTGGATCGTAGTGTTAATGGATCTTAGTGTTAATGAGTAGGGTTAATGGATGTAGAGTTGGATGTAGATCTTCCATTCATGCTGAAATCTGAACTAAACTATCGCTCTCATGGGAACGAACCTATGCGTGACAACTAACTTCGTCTCTATGATGCTAGATTGACTAGACCTTGGATTCAGGTTAGGCAAGGAAAGAAAACCACTACAATTTTGGCGTCATTGCCGGGGAGCTACGCAAATTTTTCAGTTTGCAGCATGATTGTTGGATGGTTAGCTTGCATTAGGCATCTTGTCGTGGCATGAATAGTGTTATATCTACATTTTAGGATTAGTTTGGAATTGATTTTGCTTGATCTGAGTGGATTTGCTTGTTTGAAATCTAATCTGATTGTTAAAACAAGGAAAGTTATTCAGATCACCAATCTTAAGATCCATCTGGATCTGAGATATCAGAGAAAATAACAGAAATCGGTCAAATCTGCCAGATTTGGTTAAAAAGAGGCAAAAAACGTTGTCAGAGCTTAGAACTTTTTACCCTCTTTCAAAAAACCTTCGCCGAGTTGCAGACACCTTCGGTTTTGATCACAGAACCTTCAGTTTGAAGGGCGAAGATTGATTCCCAGCAGATTTCCAGAAACATCAGAAAAACCGTCAAAAAACACCAAAAAAATCATCAAAATCCTAAAAATACATAAAAAGAACCATCGCCCGATTCACTGTGCACAGGTGTGATTCAGATCTACCTAATGCCAGGTCGGCGAAGAATAATACCAAAAATAGAGAGGGTTTCAGAGGATCAGTTGTTATATTGACATATTTTTGTCAAAAAAATCACTTTTTTGCAAAATTACCAGTATTACTCTTGATCCTTCGCCGAGTTTCCAAACATTCTATTTATAATAAAATACTATTTTTGAGTTCGGCGAAGATTCTTCTTGATCACATCATAGAAAATCTTGAATTTTACCCTCGCCAACCATCAAAAACTGTATTTTCTTGTGTCATAAACCTTCGCCCGTTTTTCCATAATTGTATTTGTGTCAGACCTTTCACCTGAGAGGTCGGCGAAGGTTATTTTCCAAGAAATCATCAAAAAAAATGTTCAGAGAGTTTTTTTTGTCCAAAATAGCACTATTGAACCTTCGTCGAGCCAATCTTCGCCCAGTGAACCTTCGCCAGACCTATTTTAAGTTTCTGATTTTTCATATCAAGTCTTTGTCAAAATTTGGATCAAATCTGATATATTTTGAATTGGATTCTGAGAGATTTATCATTTTTTGAGACGTATTGATTGATCGAATCTCGAAAACTTTTTCATGATATAGAATCAGATTATTGAAAAATGGAATAGATCTAGTAGATTTGATTTGAGATAGCTACTATTAAAAAATCTAGATCCAATCTCATTGTCTGCTTAATCTAAATTTGTAAAGATGGCTGTCCCTGAAGCTGCTCCTGGAGGTGCTCTTTTGGAAGAGAAGCATACTCATTTGCTATTCAATGCTTGCTATTGCTCTTGTTGTTTTCCATTTGCTTTCAAGTGTCAAAAATGGTGAACTCCTGCAACTTTGTCGCGACACGAAAGTCAACGTGCCTTGACTCGAAGGTCGAATGATTCGCAAAGATCAAACAATTCGTGAAAGTCAACGTGCCTCCAGGACGAACGAGAGACGAACCATTCGCAAAAATCAAACATGTCTCCAGGACCACAAAAATTGCAAGCAACGCAAAATGAAAAGAAACAAAAAGAAACGAAAGGGAATTTTTTGCGCTGTCAGCTGGCAGCTCAACAAGCTTGGAGTCTTAAACTTCACGCCCAGCTGAAACGGGTAGCAACAACGGAGAGTAATCGATTAGTTGATTAGCGTTAACCACTCTTGTACTTCTCTGTTTAGCTATCTTGTAAACTCCACACAGTGGAGACATAAACTATTCTTCTGGATCAAAATAGATACAGTGAGACATAGAGAGGAGAGCAGAAAAGAAAAAGACTAGAAACGAAATAGCTGTGTATGAAAGTCTGCCAACGAGCAGAACACAACGAAAGAGCAGAGCGTCAGGACGCCAACGAACGAGACACTGACCATCTTGCTCTAAAAATTAAACTGATAATTGATTGCTCTATTTTAGAGCAAAAAACTTTCAATATTCTGCCAAGAACAAGGGATCGAGCATCAGTTCACTCCTGCATACACACCGGAATATAATGGTGTCGCGGAGAGAAGAAATAGAACGCTAGTCGAAGGAGCCAAATGCATGATGGCACAGGCTCAATTGACAAGTCAATTCTGGACTGAGGCAATAGCTGCAGCTGTACACCTACAGAAGAGATCAACAATAACAACGTTGGAAAATAAGACACCGTATGAGATGTGGACAGGTAGAAAGCTGATCTATCATATGTACGTGTGTTTGGATGTGCAGCATACAAGCACATTCCAAAAAAAAAAAAGTAAGTTCGATGATAAATCAGAGCAAACGATCATGGTCAGGTACTCGAATGGAACACAAGTATACAGGCTCTACAACCCAACCACGAAAAAAGTTGTTTCGAGCAGAGATGTGAAGTTCAATGAGTCCACATTCCCTGGACTAAAAGATGAAAGAGACCATGAGATCTTCACACTGCTGCCAATTCAAGAGGGAGATCGAGGACAGACGTCAAATCAGAATGTTGAGCCACAGACTCCAGAGCAGCAGGAAGCAGAAGATCAATCCCACGAACAAGAAACGTTCGAGCAGCGACAAAACGACCCTAGAAGGTCAACAAGACAAAGAAGACCTCCAGATTGTTACGTTGACAATCTTCAGTGGAGTGAAGACACGCAATTCGAGCACTGCAGCTTCACTGAAGAGCCAACAACATATCAAGAAGTTGTTCAGAGTCTAGAGGGAGAATTCTGGATGCATGCAATGTTAGAGGAGATCGAGTCGATGAGGCGAAACGAGGTATGGACACTAGAGCCACCGCCAGAAAACAGAAAGATCGTCGACTACAAGTGGGTATACAAGAAGAAAATGAAATCCGTTGGCCGTTACAAGACAAGCCTTGTCACGAAGGGCTACACACAAAGATATAGTGGTGATTATTTCGACAAATATTCGCCAATGGTCAAGATGACAAGCATATGACTACTCCTTGCATACGCCACACAACACAATCTGGAAATTCACCAGATTGATGTGAAGACAGCCTTTCTCCACGAAGATCTAGAGGAAGAAATCTTCATGAAGCAACCTGAAGAATTTGAAGACCCCGACAATTGACAATATGTATGTCGGCTGTATAGATGCATCTATGGTCTAAAACAGGCATCACGAGCTTGGTATAAGAAGCTCGATAGTCTTCTGAAGTCTCTAAACTTCAATCCTACAAAACTGCACTGTAATGTCTACATAAAAAGAGTAGGAAAAGATTTTGTGATACTGACTATTTTCGTGGATGATTCCCTGATGATAGGAAATTCCTTGATGTTGATCATAGGCACGAAGAGTAAGATTTCTGAAAGTTCTGAAATCACAGATCTAGGAGAAGCAACGAAATGCCTCGGGCTGGAGATCAGAAGAGATCGAACAAAGGGCGAAATGCACTTGAGTCAGTCTGAGTATGCCAAAAAGGTGCTCAAGCAGTATCACAAAGAAAAGGTCACACCAATGATAGCTGGTGCCAAGATGACAAAGCAGGATTGCCCAAAAACCGAAGAGGAAGAATAGAAGATAGCAGGTATACCCTACCAAAACCTAATCGGTAGTCTGATGTATCTTACAATTTGTACCAGACCCGATCTAGCTTTCTCTATTTATGTCTTAAGCCAATTCTCTTCCAATCTTGGCATGGCACATTGGCAAATGGCAAAACGAATCTTACAGTATCTGAAGGGTACCCAGAATATGACATTAACCTATAGAGCTAAAAACGAAAGAAAAAAATTCGAGCTGCACCACTACAGTGATGCAAGCTAGGCGAGCTGCAAAGATGACAGCAAGTCCATAACTAGAGGATGTACCATAGCGTGCGAAGCTACAATCAGCTGGATATGCAAAAATCAAACCTTGGTAGCTCAGTCTTCTTGCGAAGCTGAATATGTCGCAGTTTCAAAGGTGGCGAACGAGGTAGTGTGGTTACAGATGATGTTGGAGGCAATCGAGATACCTCAAGGAGAACCATGCACGATGATGATGGACTCTCAGAGTGTCATTTATCTGTCCCAGGATCCTGTCTTACATTCAAAGACAAAACACATACCTCTTAAGTACTACCACATTCGAGATTTAATCTCGAAAGGAGAGCTCCAGATCCAGTACATAAAATCTAAAGACATGATTGCAGATCTACTCATGAAGCCGCTCGACAAGCCACTTTTCGTCAAGCAAAGAAAAGCAATTAGATTAAACATGCAAAGCTGCAAGGTTCAAGAAGGAGTGTCAGAAATGGTGAACTCCTACAACTTTGTCGCGATGCGAAAGTCAACGTGCCTTGACTCGAAGGTTGAACGATTCGCGAAGATCAAACAATTTGCGAAAGTCAACGTGCCTCCAGGACGAACGAGGGGCGAACCATTCGCGAAAATCAAACATGCCTCCAAGACCACAAAAACTGCAAAGCAACACAAAACAAAAAGAAACGAAAGGGAATCTTTCGTGCTGCCAGCTGGCAGCTCAACGGACTTGGAGTCTTAAACTTCACGCCCAACTAAAACGGGTAGCAACAACGAAGAGTAACTAATTAGTTGATTAGCGTTAACTACTCTTGTGATTCTCTGTTTAGCTATCTTGTAAACTCCACACAGTGGAGACATAAACTATTCTTCTGGATCAAAATAGATACAGTGAGACATAGAGAGGAGAGCAGAAAAGAAAAAGACTAGAAACGAAATAGTTGTGTATGAAAGTCTGCCAACTAACAGAACATAGCGAAAGAGCATAGCGTCAGGCCGCTAACGAGCAAGACACTGACCATCTCGCTCTAAAAATTAAACTGATAATTGATTGCTCTATTATCGTGCATCTCCTTGTCTTCAGCTGTCTTGATTGCTAGAATGAAATTTGTTCTATGATGTGTAGTCGCGTGTCTAAGTTCATGTGAGCTTCCGCATAAAAGAAAATTCAAAGAAACAAAATCGTTTGCGACAACGAAACAAACTCGTTCGCGACATCAAATTCACGCTTTTTGGTTTCAATAGTTTATGTTTCTCCCTTAGCAAGTACAATGGGCATTTGAGCTAACCTCCACCCTCACTTTTTCTCTCTATTACTCTATTCCTCTATCTTCTATGATCCTTCTATCCATCTAACTCTCTCTCTCTCTCTCTCTCTCTCTCTCTCTCTCTCTCTCTCTCACACACACTACAAATCATGTGGAATACTAGTTTAGGGGAGTAGAGTTAGTGGGAGTAGTGTTAAAGGTGGTAGTGTTAGTGTAAGAAGTAGAGAACTAACTAAAAGTAGCATCTATTCATAGTTAGGCATCTGTCCAATGTTCTAACCCTTGTTGACAGGCGGGAGGACTACTACTACGCGAGATCCTCGACCCTACAGTGGCGTTGTTGCCGAGGATAGGTTTTCACTAACTAGTATAGCTGCATTTTAGCTATTTCTTGTTTTTTAGAGTAGTTTTAGGTGGATTTTGGGGTAGGAAGAGTTAGTTTTCTGTATTTTCTTGTGTTTGGACTGTTCCCAGCTAGCGGAGGAGGTGTGAGAGGGTAAAGGAGGCCCTAAATAGCCTCTAGGGGCTTGACATCCAAACCAAAATCTGAGAAAACCCAAAAAAAAAACACACACCAATCTGCATTTTTGGACGGAAAAAGAGCCTAAAATCTCATCAAATTTTAATATTTCCAAAATCAGTGAGAGTCAACCCTTGTACGACTGGCAGCAGCTCCAAGGTATTGTCCCATACCTGCATAGAAGCCTGTGAGAGTTAGTTCCTAGCAAATTGCAAAAATCAGAGAAAAAACCATAAAAATTCAAAAAATCCTTGTAAAAAACCAAAAAGATTCAAATCTTCATAAGAACTCTCGGAGAACTCCCTGAAGTTCCATCTCAGTGAAACCAGGACACAGAGGAATAAAAAATAATCAACCTATTTTCTTAATTCTCGAATGGGCCTTGGGCCTGTTTGGGCCATTTTCTTCTTGCATTTCAATGCATGAAAGAGAGTGATAGAAGAGGAAGGAAGGAGCATGAGGAAGGGGAGGAGGAGGAGAATGACAAGAAGAAGAGGAGATTGTGTTTTGAACTTTGTAACCTAGCATTTAGTGAATTGCAAAAGCAGTTGTTGCAAACAATAGCTAGGAATGTACTTACATGGCAAAAACAAGTGTCTTTTTGTAGTGTTTGAGGGTAATGCACCTTTGGAATATATATAATGTGCAATGAGATTTTGTAATCGACCACCTCCTTTCTGGAAGTTAGAAGTAGAACCTTTATCAAGTTATAAAATGTATGTTATGTGATGAACTAAAAACCAACAAAGCAACGATTAACATGTTGATAGTTGATGTCACTATGAGTCTCATTACATAGACTAGCATTTTACCAATTCCATTGCCACTAAAGTTAAAACAGAAAAGGTAGTTCTAACCTCTCTTCACTCGGCACCTCTCTTATTTCCCTATCCTAAGTTCCAAATTCTAACCTATCTAAATTCAAAATTCAAAGAATACCAATCACTTGATTACTGCTGTAACAGTGACAATAACATAGAAATAATCTGCTGAGGTGTAACAAATTGAGATTGCCACAAAGGTGTAGTAAAATAAATGTGCTTTGGTTCTTACAATCTGGTTGAATCATTGCTGCACATTACAAACATGAATATATCAAGGAAAGCTCATGCAAAAGACTTAAGGCATCTACATTTGCCTCAGTACACTTACAGTGCAACATGCAGTGTCGATGATCGATTGTTGAAGTGGTTCTTATTGCACCTTGCCAGCATCTCCCACCTCTGATTGGATTATCACTTCTTTCTCTCGAATACCAAAGAGCATCCAGGGTGACAATCCACATATTTCATACGAAAATGTGCATTATCCAAGCATGTAAAAAAGGCTAAAGCTGGATTCTTTTTTAGCAAGCCCATGGATGTCAGCCACATAACTACCCTGTAACGCGGTCTGATCCTCTTCTCAAGGCTAAGGTTAAGAAAAACAGGATGAGTTACCACATCTTTTATTGGATAGTGCATGACTTTGACAAGATAGACAAGCTTTTCCTGTAATCCTGTGTGTTTTTTTCGAAGAAGGGACGGATTTCCCCTGAGCATTGCAACAATTTCATCATGAGAAAGCCCAAGAGATGCAAACCAGCGAATTCGATCCTCAAGGTAGTCAATGCTGCAAGAGAATATGGATCCCAATGCTCTGCAGAAACTAGGTGACCCCATTTCAAAACCTAGTTCCAGAAGAAATTTGACTTTAGCAGCTAAGCTTCCACTAACTGATCTTCTCAGAATGGCTGGCTGACCACTCACCAGCTTCACTAAATCTGTCTGTTGGAAACCTACACTCTGCAGATACTGGATCTTAGGTTTCAAATTTTGCTCCACATTAAATCCAAAAATGCGCGGCTCCTTTCGAATTATCCTAGAAATGTCACCCCTACTTATTCCTAATTCTTTCAAGAATTCCACCATTGGTCTCAGACTGTTATCTACGCTGCGAGTTACAACAAGAGGATGGTCTTTAACTATTTTTCCCATGTCTTCAGAACTGACATCAAAATCTTTAAAATATTCCAACACTGAAAACATGTTTTGTGTGGAAAACACAACAACTATTGGGAATCTTTCCATACAATTTGCAGCATCTTCAACCGACAGCCCGCAGAAGCTGCAGAAGTCGACAAACTGACGCACAGCCTGTTCACCTGAATTGATCACCATGGAAGGATTAAACATCATGATCTGGCCCAGAAAAGGATTGCTTTCAATGCCTAAATTCTTCAGTAAGTGCAGTAGAGGTTGTAGTGATTCTTCGAGGTTCAGAAACAGCAAAGCTGGGCGCTTTTGCACCAGTTTTGCAACCTCTTTGCCGTCCATCCCCAGCAGCTGCTCCAGAGCACCAACACGGGCAAACAGATGAGCAACAGAATTAGACAGGAACTCGCTTTTGTGACGTTTGAGCATAGTGGCCACTTTAAGCCTGGGGATACCAATACCCTCCAACACGGTTGCAGCTGCCGCAAGCTTCTGCTCACCGACTTCTGCCTCATCGAGCTCTAATTCAGCTCCAACACAAGCAGCAACTACATTCAGCTTATGTTCTTCAGATGCTATCGCTTCCTTGGTTGATGCAGCTCTAAAACAAGACCCAAAAAGAGGATTGAGAGCTTCATCGATGTGGAGACGATATCTGAGCTTGCGGGAAGATGAAAGTGAGAAGAAGGGCAGAGCGCTGCAGGCGTATGGTGGAAGAAGAAGCATGCTCGAAAAGTACAAGGGATTTGTGGGGCTTGTTCTCGATCCAAAGAGAGAAGCAAGATGGGAGGCACCTCTGGATGCGATGGCCATGTTAGCCACATGAAGTTGCCATCCGGAGGTGATTTTTGCCACTGCCCAGGAAGCACAAGTTGAGGTACCAAATGCTTTTATTTCACTTTTTTGAGAGGCTATTTTTTAAGAAACTTTATGCATCTCTATATGCCCTTGCTTGGCTCATTTTTTTTTGTTCGGTCTTCTTATTATTCCCGTGAAAAATTATATTTTCTAATCATGCTCCAGATGATGTTACGACTTTCCTTTATCCTAACGTTACTAAGCAAGGTGACTCCTTGGGTGGTCTCATTCCTTTTGTTACTTCTTAGTCCCGAGACATGCCTTTATGTTTTAGGTTTTTCTTTTTTTGCTAGCCTCCATAGACGTAGCAAGGGAAAACCCATGCACCAAAGTTATTACCGTTGGGCCGCAAATGCTTCCCTTCAGCTTTTCCTCCCGCGTTCGACCGCGGCCGCGCCCAACAGGCGAAGTGGTAAGCACCAACACCGCGTAGGTGCAGGCCGTGTGGGGGTTTCACCCACTAAAACCCAAGCTGGAGGCTGGACCGCCGCACTAGGGTGAAATTAAATGGCAAAGTGCGACAAGGCGAGTGCCCAACACTCACGGTGCATTGGCATGCTAAATTAGTCATGCTTCTCATTCAGCCAATGTTGTGATTTTCCCTTTGACTGATAGTATCAAACAAGGCAACCCTTTAGGTTGATTCTCTTTTTGCTTTGGCACACTTTTGGGCTTGATGAGACTCCTCAATTGCTTTCCATCTTGTATGTTTCCCTCTATTGCATATGACTCATATTGTGAGAACTGTTAACAATGTCATCCTTGCTTTCTTACATTTTTTTCAACAACTTTTTACTTTGGAGCTGACAATGAAATATTGTAAGTGCATCATGGCTTGGTGTCCTCAAGGCCTTCCTGCAAAGTTTCCTTTTATGTGCAAGTTTCAATGCTCGTGATGATAAGATTCAAGAGCTTGGTGTTCAAATAGCTAGACCTGAGTCTATCGCTTCTTTTTTACCGGACATTTTGGATGTGTGTTCACCACTCCGATTTGATACCAAAGCTTGAAAATGCTCAAGTTGATCTAGGCATTTTCACCCAATGCTTTGCTCTACGTCCAAGTTATATTTTGTGATATGTTCTATCCCATTGGGCCATATAGGCACTACTCGGACATTTAGCCCCAGCACGTCTAGCACGAAATGTGGCACGAATAGGGCCCGCAAATGGCCACCAAAAATTTGTAGTTTTTTGTGGGCCTCAGAATTTATTGGCTTTTTTATTTCAAGCATGTGCAACGTCTAGGTGACAACACGATTTTTTGTGGGTCTCCAAATTTTCTCTCACACACATTTAGGCGTAATATTTTTTTTCTCAAAATATATGTAATAGTTGTTAGAACTACAAAAGATTTATGGAATAAAAAAAAATGCCAATCGCACATGCAGAGGCAAAAACCTTGCATAGATTTATGTCAGAAAATTAATTTTATAAATTTAAAAAAGTGTGAAATTGTTGTGCTGCCAACATAGGCAGTGCCTGCAAGATGTAAAGGTCTGCTCCCCAATTGTTTTCATTTTGTTGTAGAAATTTGATATTAATTTATCAAGTATTTTCGATAATGGGTCCAGGAACCTTTGACATATTGAAATTTCACAATAGGAACCTTTGACATACTGAAATCACAATTCTAGCTTGACTAGTTTGTTGTAATTCCACTTGTAAGTGATGATGTGGCACATGCCACGTGTCTAGATGCTTAACCTTATGTCTCACACTAGGTCTATTGGCAAATTTACTAATGAGTACAAAATGTACATTAGCATTGTAGAGAAAATGTAGGACTATTTTTAGCATGTTTTAGCTTATTGTTGGATCTCAAGATCTTGAGGTCAATGCTAGGGTTGATGGCCTATTTTAGGGTATTGAATTTAGGTTTAGGTCAAGCATGGTTGAAGGATAACCCTCAATTCTAAATCCGAGATGGAGATGTATATATATTTATGAGATTTTGTCATACAAAATGATGAAAAATCGAGACCTTTCACTTTTCTTGACATTGTTTTTGTGTGGTGAGTAAGTGCTTTAATATGCGAGTGATCTTATGCATTTATTACATTGATTGATTATAGGTTTTTTCATTCAGTTGCTCATGTGAAACGTGTAGTATTCCTTTTCAACCATCAGTGGGCTCACTTTTAAAAATGGAGTGGTTCCACACTCGGCTTTCGCGAAATTTCTCAACTATTCACCTTCTCATGAGACTCAAGCTCGTCTTCTTTCTTGTGCAAAGGCCCGGGTGCAAGTGGTTGCCTTCTTGTGCATCTTGTTCATCATCTCTTGTGCATTTTTTTAAAATTGCTACTGCTCTTTGAGTTAGATTAGGGCTTTCTCACTTGGACTTGCGCGCCTCATCCCTTGTCTTTGAAATTACTTTTCCATTCCAAAGCGTCTCATGTAGCAATTTTTACTAAGCACATGCAAACTCTCTTCAAAATAATAATCAATGAGAATGAGTCTTCTTCTAGTGAGGCTACAAAGTGCTTTGTCAAAGTCTACCTGAGGCTAACAACCAATAGGTTTTCACCAGCGTTTCTACACAAAATATGTGAAAGGGTTGCATCCTTGAATGGTTCTTTGGATCGGAGTACGGAGCTACACGACTTCGAGCAGGTAGTTGACAATATATGCGGTGTTAATAATTCAGAAGACTGATGCATTAGATTCCATGCTTCACATAAAAGCTGATGCTCCTTGGTCATCGTTTGCAGTAGTTATAGAAAGAAGTTACTCGCAAGTTTTTTGCCTCATCCAGAGAATCGTCAACCTCTTGTAGCATGTTCGTTAGTTTCATCGTGGGCATTTTGAATTAAGCCTTAGAGATGCACCTCTTGTAGCATATTTATCAGTTTCTTCTTGAGCATTTTGAATTGAGCCTCAGAGATGGCTAGTACCCACACTAACTCAGATCGGTGGGTTTCGAGCCATTGTTTTTGCTTGTCAGTTGTTTTTCATATTTAGAGAGTCAGTTTGATATCTCCAAAATTGTTACTAAAAATAAAAATTGAAGTTTGACACCTAGCAATGTACGTCTCTAAGACGACCTTAAACATCTAGAGAAGCTTTGCCATACACTTAAACATCTATATACTTGAAAAAGGGGGAAAAAAAAAAGTAATTGCAATTTAAAATGATTAAAAGAAAAAGAATGCATTGTTATGCTTAAACTCAAATGTCAAAGACTTGAGCTTTTAGCACATCAATGACAATATAGCTTAGACCTTACAATCCTCAACATACCTTATAGCCTTAGAAACTCGTTCTGACCCAAAACAATCAGAATGCATTTTGCATTCTGGAACGTATTGGATCACTTTTTTTTCCCTTTGTTAAATAATTACAATCTATTTTTATTTTTTTTTGGCCATGTTCTGGAACGGGCAACTATGCTTATAGCTTTTCTCTCACTCTCTCTCTCTCTCTCTCTCTCTCTCTCTCTCTCTCTCTCTCTCTCTCTCTCTCTCTCCCCCCACACACACACACACACACACACACACACACACACACTTTTTCCATCATACAACCAAGAAACCCTGCCAATTAATTATACATGTTTTTTCTTTGAGTTGGCCCCCTCACTATATTAAAAAAGTGACTAGTCATGAAGATTGAGACACAATGAGCACACATATGCCTCTTACCACTAAATTCAAAATGTACATTTTAACCCCCTCATCAATCACATGAGTTACACTCAAATGGGGCCCTCATTAGCTTAAGAACTAAAATAATAATTGATTCTTTTACAAATCAACAACTTCAAACGAAATAATCTTCTTCAAGTAGGCTAACTAGGACTGGCTACATTACCTTAATCATCCGGTTCCTTTATCATTTGGTGGTTCTGTTTTCTACTATAATAAATTGCAAAATATAGATGCCAGCATCCTCCACTAGTGACATTACTTTGGTCCACTAGGAGTTTCATGGGTTTTTCATACTCATCCACACATTTTTTATTCTAGTGTTATGATCACATCTGAGCAATTATTTTCCAGACATTATAATTTGAATGCAAAGCAATGCATGTCTTCACAGCTTTAGATAGGTAGTTCCTCCACAACAACTTCATGCTTGGATTCATACCTAGCAACTTGCATTTCAAGTGAGTGATGTTCTACCATGAAAGGTTTAACAATCTTTTGACACACTCTACGTTATATTTTATGTTAGTTCACTATCAAAGTTAAACCTGTTGATCTCAATATTTTTGCCTTTAATCATTATCACATCGAAAGAGGTTACAGTTGCTTGTAAATTAGCTTCTGACTTACCCATAGGATCCAATAGACCATACTACTCATCATCATGTTTCTTACAGTCCGCCTCCCACTTCCTTCATCGCTACGATTCTCATGTCGAAGGTTGTAATGTACTTGAAGGTGGTCATGTTGGTCTCCATGGGTATAGCCTTAGCGGTCACAAAGGTCCCTTGGGGCATGGCCATAAATGTCAAGAGACAGGGTGCTGAATATCTTGGTCCAAAACACCATTCTAACAATGGATTTAACATTTTTTTTTAAAAGTACTTAAGTCTGCCTGACTATGCAAAATGCACCCAAACATGTTTTCTTGTTGCTCGTGCGATCTGAGATGGAGCTATCCCAATTTTCATTGTTTCTAGTATAGTGACCAGACCTCAATTTTTTTTAAAGTGTCCTTCTTATATTTGGTTTATTTTTAAAATTATCATTCTAATTTAATAGCTGATTAAAATTTATTTGTCTTGTGTGTGTGTGTGTGTGTGTGTGTGTGTGTGTGTGTGTGTGTGTGTGTAGATATATAGCTACTTAAAATATAAGTTCCTAGGAATGTTTGCTATGCTCAACATAGGGCCCAAAAAAAATGTGTTATGCCGAGCATAGCAAAACTAACACACATTGCAAATATATGTGACATCGCAAAGATTTGCTATGTTGAGCATAGCAAAAATATGTGACAAAAGATGACATGCATCAGAACAATTTAAAAAATTATCAATTCTTACTTAGAAAATACCAAAACTTTCGACAACGAGCTGCATGGTCGTTGTATTTGCCAAAAAAAATCCGTCGAGCATAGCTAAACTAACGCACATTGCAAATCTATGTGACATCGCAAAGATTTGCACAGAGCATAGCAAAAATATGTGACAAAAGATGACATGCATCAGAACAATTCAAAAAACTACCAATTTTTACATAGAAAATAACAAAGCTTTCGCCAACGAGTTGCATGGTCCCTGTAACGCACATTACAAAGGGTAGGCATGGTTTTAAGATGACTGACACGTCACTCTACAACCTCAACTTCACACGTGTGAGTACAAATAGTCCAAAAAAATAGGAGGGCGCACTTTATCAAGAGGTATGGTTGGAAATCAATCTACCCCAAGAGCTACTACCAACAGTCTCTAACAGCCTATTAGAGTTCTATGAAGCCTTTAATCATGCTCGAAGATTCAGTATACGTTGACAATACAAAAAAAATCCACTTTTAGGAGGGCGCACTAGCTACGAACTTCGGATAAATGAAACACAAGCTACCGTCAACCAGATTGTAGGTCCTATAACTTGTTCGATAGGCAAAGATGCCTACAAAATAGATTGGACAGACTGCATCAGTGATCGCTTTACTGATTTGTCAAAACAAACTTTGTTCCTACTGATAGGACAGCCTCAAAACATGTTGGTAAATACTCATGCAAGGTCTTCAAAGCAAATTACAGCAGTATGCATCCATTTTCATGAAAAAGCTTGCAAAATCATGAATTTTGGCAATTTTCTAGGTTTTTCACCTACGTAAAGCTAATGTCTACCTCATGCATCCACATAATGATCATTAATAACTCAAGATAATCTATAACAGCCTTCATTTGTGCTGATTTTGTTAGATCATAGCTCTTACTACCAATTTCTAGCCAAAACCTTGAAAATCAAGCTATTTTAACTAAAATATAGCTAGAACTAAAAATCTTTCATAGCTCAACATGCAATCATCAATTCGTCAATTAATGACTCCCTAACATAAGGTGCACTTGCTGGAAATTTAGATCTACAATAGTTTATGAGACATTCAAGCAAAATTGACAAAAGTCATCAAAAATTGACTAAAGTCGACAATTATCCAAATTGCTATGGAGAACGTCCATACTGATGGATCTTAGCAATATGCACAAAAGAATTCTAAGAGAACACGCACTTGGAAGCTTGTTCACCACCAAGAAGAGAAAACAGATTGATCTCTACCAAAAAATAGACTAAAAGCTTCATAGTTCCAAATCCTTTGTCTTTATAAGCCTTCCTCTGATACCCAAATATTTTTTCAGTTGCTCATTGTCGCTCTTCAACCTTTCTAACTTACTTCCTCCAATCACTATACTTTCAAATCGTCCTTGAACTTATCATATGCTTTCAACGTGCTATTATTATGTAATTGATGTTGTAGAGATAAGTAAGAATGTGTACTGGGGATAAGGATATAGAAAATAATGATTATCATGATTGTATGATTAGGCATAATCTAGCCGAGAGTACTTACTTTAGTTCATGGCTAATCTTAGGTACATACAATTTAAACACTTTGTATTATATGTACCTAAGATTAGCCATGAACTAAATTAAGTACTCTCGGTTAAATTATGCCTAATCATACAATAATGATCATTATGAAGCAGATGTGATACTCTTACTGCTATAGCTCTTGCCTCTTTGAATCTTCTTTGAATTGCTTATATGAACAACACATGAGAAAAGTGCAGAACATTTACCAAAAATATTGAAAAGATTTCATAGCCTTGCCTTGATTACTGATGAAATAAGAGAAAGGGAACAATCTCTTGAAGCCAACTTCAAAGAATCGTTATAATATCTATCAACTGAATGTAGTTGACTGGGACAGAAAAATAGCCCCTCTATAAAATCCTCAAACATTGCTGCAATGTCCACCACAGAGGGCTTGATAGATCTTCAAGCTGCATGTCCACATGGTCCTGTTGTGGATCTCCATTTAATTATAATACCATAGCATCTTACCATGACATGCGGCAATAGGCATTATGAGCCCGTACTTCCAAAAAAAAATCAACAACTGCCAGGAGTGTCAGAAAGGAAGTATAGTTCTATTCATCCAAGATTGATCGATATTTGTAAGCCATCATAGCTTAGCTCTGCATCAAGTCCTTCCGAGATCTTAAGCTGGGCAAGCAGCTCATTAATTTTGTCATGATCCATCAGGTGCATCATGCCTGATACAGTACGAATCATCAATCACAGAAAATACAGAATCAGAGTCTGTCTAAAGTTGAGGCTACTTACTCTTGAACTTCAAGCTCTCGCATAGGTCAATAGTGTGCACTTCTAGCTGCACTGAGAGAGACAGACAGACAGACAGACAGACAGACAGAGACAGAGACAGAGAAACAGAGATTATTACCAAAACTATAGAAACGTGAAAAATTAGTCGTACTGAAAACTGCTGAAATGCATCACATACTGCCTCCGCAGTCTGCATCTTTATAAACTACTTGGAAAATAATGTACAAAAACTACCATGCATAAATTCAAAAAACTAAAATATGGTCTGGCTCATTCAAATATCACACATGGTACATGATGAAATTTCTGAAGTGTCCAGCCTATGGCCTTTTCAGAAACTGAAGTTCCATAATGTATATAGCATTCAAGTCCTGGAATCTAGATTCAAACGCTTATCACTTGGCCCTGGACACTGATGTCTATACACAAATTTGTACTTGTTTTGTGGCTGTGTTGCAAGAAGACATCTTGCATGACAATATTCTATAGCAGTAATTGTCAGGTTTCATCTGGAGATACTTGTGAGACCACCATAGATGTGTCATACGAAGTTTTTTCAACCCTCTGCATTCTTAATGCTAATATGTATACACCTTCTTGATAATGAAGGCCACTTCGGTGACTTTTATGCATCCATTCCAGATGCTTGAATTGTTACCATTGTGCAGTATTGTTACTATTGTGCAGTAGAATGTCAAAACATCTGTCAATTTGACACACAGTTAAATAAAGGATATTCAATCATCTTTCCCAATGTAAAAAGCTAGAGCTTTATCTCTTTGCTTTGTAGATACTCAATTTGCATATGGAAAGAGATTCTTGTGCAACTCAATCATGCGATTAGATCTTGAAAAGTGCTTATCAACAAATGAAAAGGATAAAGTGTAAAATCCCTAAATGTTAAATCTTCAACAGCGCAGCTTCTAGACCCTTGATTGACAAATTGTAAAATTAGCACTGTACTGTAGAAGAACAGTGATGTAAAATCTCCTAAAAGTGCAAAACAAGGCAGAGATGAAGTCTCAATATCTGTGATTGAGTTTAAAATACCAAGTGATACTATTGATAATAAAAATAAAAGATGAATGCAAATATAGAAAGAACTTTCTTAAGCAATCCAATAATAATTGAGCATCAAAACTGCTTGTCAAAATTCTTTCCTTCCTATGCCACCATAAATGGTCTCTTTAATTTCTCCATTGGCCTGTTCGTCCTTGGATACAGGGTCATCAATGGTTTTTTAGGCCAATGACCAGATCTCCATATCTCGATCTGACTTAATCACAACTACACCACATCTAACTTAACCATAGCTAGGTCAATGTCGTATCTATTAATCAACTAGCACTATGGCAATCGATGATAATGGCTTGACCAGATATATATTCACTCCATTATTGAAGTCTGGGCCTTAGAAGCCCGTTTGGGTCGGAACGATTTAGTGTAGGTTAAAAAAAAAAGATTAAAGACCCTGCTGGCCCGCTCGTTTAGACGCTCGTTGCATTATAAACATATAAGACCAGTCGTTTGTGGGGATGGGAGCAACTCTTCTAGATGGGATGGTTGTGGAAGAAGGCGCCATGGTTGCAGCTGGAGCTCTTGTATCTCAAAGCATGCGTGTCCTATCTGGACAAGTATTTACAGTCCTGAAACTTGATACTTGTTAACAGATTGAAGTGACAGATCCTTCTTCGTGATCTTCCTTCTTGATAATATATTGAGGGACGCTTTATAATCCATTGAGGGACGCTACAGATCATAATCGATTTGAAATCATTGTTTTGAAATCGATGATGTGTAATTTTTAACAAAGAAATCGATTTTAACAAACACGTTGATTCTAGAATCGATATCTTCTCTGACTGCTGCTCACGTCAATCCTAGAATCCTAAATGGAAGCCAAATCAGAGAAGCTTAGCTGCCCGTTCTGTCTATTAACTCTCAATATATCATTTTTTTTTTCTTTGTTAAAAAAATGCATTTTTTTATATATCTTTTGGGAGTCCCGTTCCGGAACGGGCAACTAAGGTCTGGGCAATAGCATCGTGATTGTGTGCATCAATTTAGCTAAAACCATTTTTATTTATCTTGTTCATGGCTGGTATATGTCTTATCATATCTCATTTTTCAATATTCCATCAAAACAACATCCAAAAAACGAGGGCACAAGTAATTCAAAAATATGGATTTTCCAAGAAATCGTTCTCTTCTATTCCCATCCATCCTTTTTCATTCCTTCCATTCCAAGCTTTTTGTTTCCCTCTCTCCTATCACGAACAATAGAAAGTTATCCTCTTTACCCCTCAGGCCACTTTTTCCTCCCAACCTATCTATTAGCAGAAATATAGCTGACTGCATTCTGAAAGGAGAGGTAAGAATTTCACATGGTTTTGAATAGATGCAATTGTGTATGTTAAAACAAGTTGGAGATATAATGTTTATATATTGCAGTATATACACAAACATTCATTTTTTGCCATATACGTATACATGTATATGAACTTATACACAAAGACACGTGAATGCATGCAGACCATATATGTACATTATATCTAAAGGCAAACCTGTACAGTTATATGTATGTGCTTGTACTTGGCTTTAAGCCAAAAAAAATTTTTTTTCAAAAAATGGTCATTGAAAAGCAACTTAAAAGTGTCTTCTAAAAAGCTTACACTGCTCAAGCAAGAAGATGTGACAATCATAATTACAATCGACAATTATGATTCCAACTAGTAAAAGTCCAACCTCTATAATTACAGAATATGGGAGTGCTCTGAGTTGTATAATGCAAGGGTGGAATCACAACAGTTGCACCATACCTGTAAATAAAGTACGGTTTGGTCGAATTTTACGAACTTCTTTCAATGCCTGTGGTAAATCATGCCAAAATTATGCTATGGTTGTTCCAACGCAGGTTTTCTAAACAGTACTCAACTAGAAAGCTCAAATATGCTAAATATGTAAACAATAAAACAGTCTCACTTCTTACTCAACCTTTCTAGAAAGGACTCTTGCTTTTGAGTTCAAAAAATGATCTCATAATACTTGAGAAGCTCATTGCTTTTGGCTAGATTGCTCACATAATCATTTGTATTGGTGGGTTTTCAAGACTGAAAAACATATTACCTGAGGAAGACCAAAGTGAGTGGCAGTTGAATAGTCTGGTCTCAACGCATCCTGATATGCCAGAAATCCATTTCAGACAAGGCAAGATCTCTTTTTTTCTTTTCTTTTTTCAGTTTTAGCTGTGTCTTAGTGCAAGGACATTGCTCTCAAACATACAGTCATCTTCATTTCAATGAACTTCTCAATAAATTTTGGAAGCTCTTGGAGATTTTAAGCTTCTCACTGGCAATGCAAGCAAGTAACATTAGAATGGTTTACATTCACCTTCTTGTGGTTATCCATTTCAATGCCTTGCTCCTATCCCTTATATATCTTTTGATAGCTTCATGACATTATTTTGTTTAAAATTGGAGAGATATATACAAACAGGCAGTAAAATCAAAAAGGTTAAAGTTAGGTCATGGTATGAAGTAAACTATTTCTTTGAAGTTGCAATTAAGGACTCATAACCCACATCAAAGACAACAAGATATGCAATAGATGGCATTGAGACATTCGTTTTGACGGAATCTTGATCGTGCTTCTGAATGTACAAGTCAATAGGTGCACTACATGGGAGTGAGCCCAAATGGATTCTGCAAAAGGATGGTTAGTAAGCGTTCCAGCACAGGGTTACCTTATGAGGGACACCTTATCCGAATCCTTATAGTTGGTATCAAACCCACCGTTCTTCATATTCGAGGTGCACTCTTTCTTGATTAAATTTTTGAGTATAATATTTATGTAATTGGTTTCAGAATTTGGTTACAAGTTATTTCAGTACTGTCTTTCCTTTGTGCAGATCTTGCCCTGAAGATCAGTATGGCAATTTTCCAATTGGAAATAGAGTTGTAGGCAGTCTATAGTTGGCCCTTCTTCCTTTTCTAGCCTGTGAAAAGGCAACAGGACCGTTGTGGATAGGTTGTGGTTGGTAGGCAGCCATTGCAAGAGGCACAGAAGGAGATCCAACCAATAAGACAAAAGTCGGAAGAGTGGCTGGAAGTAGATGCATAGGGGCTGGTTGGCAGCCTCCCCTCCCTCGTTGGACACACACACACACACACCCAAGCTAGTGGCTCGAGGTTGCACTTCCCCCTTCCTCAGCTAGTGGTTAGTGACTAGTAACTGCACCCCTATCATGCCCACGATTGGTCTCGGGTAGCGTGTCCACACTAGGGATCAGTAGACCAACAACCCATAAGTTAGTTGTGACTATAAGGGAATTGGGGCCCTTATGTGTTTAAGGTCATAATTAATGGTTGTAGACCTAAACTCTTGATGGTGGATTTGTATGGGTCTATCAGTGAGTCATTGGGGAACTGGATGACGTGGCCCAGTTAGGCTGCTGAGGTGTCCAGTGAGGTATCACAGTGCACTACTAGTGGTGCATGGGCCTTTGAGGGTATAAGTATACCTATTGGGCTCTCACTAGTGTGTCCTTGATTGTGAGACTAGTAGCAGTATGTTGCTGGTGGGATGCCTCATTCCTCTTTGAGATATATCCATAGCTTGGGGGCTAGATCCGTTCGATCTAAGTTTGGTTGGGTTGGTTTGTCCACCATCCGTTCCCTTTGTGGTTGCTTGTTTTGGCATATGCTTAGAATAGGATCCTTGGTTGAGGACTTTATATTGGTATCAGAGCCACTCTAAGCAGGTATTGCCATCGAAAGTGCTTGAGGAGGAATCTTGACGTTTTTCAAAGTTCTGTGGAGTAAGCAACAAAGAGAGGAAATTTCGGATTGCTCTTCCCATTGATTTCCTTTTTTAAAGTGTAATCGGTTGTGTGGTACGCGCACTACCAGGTATACAATCACTTCGATTTTTAGGCACTTCAAAATGGTTTTTGGAAGTAATTCTGATTTTCAATTCCTTTATGTTGCCAATTACTTTGCTTAGGGCACTTTTGTGGAAGCAACGGTTTCAATTTGAAGCTATGCTGAATTTCTCTCTTGTGGCTTCTTGTTTTTTACATAACAGTGGTTTATGGGATTTGTTGGCTGTTTTTTGCCTTTTGTGGAACCGGTTTTGCTTTAAAATCGGTGAGAAAGGCAAGAATTGATGCAAAAATGGACTAACCACTTGTTGTGAGCGTTGCTGGCTTTTTACAAGATTTGCATGGTGGTTTCTTTTTACAGGTTCATGCTGGAGTTTTCTGCAAACTAACAGTGTTTTGCAGGTTAGAGTGAATCAGTAAAGCCATCTCTATGATGGTATGAAATATTGCAAAGCCTATCCTGTAGGGAAGGGAAGAGCAACCTGCAAATCTGTGGTTTGAGAAAATTTGGGCAGCATATACCCTGTTTTTCAGTTGTGGAAATGCCTAATTTATGCAAATATGTGTGAAATCATTGCTTATGCTTGTAGGAAAGTAAAGCAACAGTAAAAGCGCCCTAGATGTATCTGTAATCTGCCAAAAGAAGAAAGGCATCTAAAGCTTCAAAGCAGAAGCTAAACAAGATTAAGCTATGGTTTTTTCAAGAAATAACAAACAAAAAAATAGCTTTTTTTGGCCTCCAGATCCACGCTCTGAGGCGTGCCCTCCAGCCACCTATCTACTTGCGTTTAACAAGGATGAGAGTGGGAGTAAATGCGCGCCTATTCCTCCCTCCTGGCCGCCATCTCTCTCTCTCTCTCTCTCTCTCTCTCTCTCTCTCTCTCTCTCTCTCTCTCGTTCGGGCCTCTCCTTCTCTCTGTTCGCGAGTACCAGAGGCCCGAGAAGCCATCTTTTGGAGGGAAAGAGGAGGGGGGGGTTGAAAGTTAACTAATAGTTTTTGGCATAGTAGGTTGAATGGGGGAGGGGGCTAAGGCTTTATGCCATTTTTTTTTTGTTTTTTTTTCCCATGGGCTTTTAACGACATATGATTTTCGAATATACAAATGCAGTTTAACGAATTGTTGAATGTAATGGCTCAAAGTATTGAATGAAATAGCTTCGATGCATGTAAAGGGTTTGTTTCAAGCATGTTATTGCTTTTTGAATCCACCTGCATTGTTCATTGGTATAATTTTTATAAAGCACATTATGGTCTGTTAAAAAACTACGTTTTTTTAGAAAACTTATACCCGCAATGAATTATAACTGAACGTAAAATTTTTTGATTTTTTTCAGTTTTCATAAAAAAACGGATAAGGATGAAGTTCCGGTGGGGGGTGTACAAGGAAATTCACCCGACATCACCTGACAGTGATGGCCCCCCTGGATTCAAAAAGGCTTTAGTCACAATTGACAATTCTGATTGAAAATATGCTCTATTAACTGCAAAATGGGCAACCGAGAATTGGACACTAATGTCCAGGAGTTCAAAACGAGTGAAAGGAAGTCGGCGTAGTGGCAAGCCGATTTTCCAAACGCTCGCCTACGGTATATCCTCCAATATTTGGAAGATGCTATGTGTGTGACCAAGATGAGGGAGAATCAACACAACTACCTTGTGGAGGCATGTTGTTTTGCAAGCGAACCCGAATCCTATAAGGAAGCTATAGGAGGAAAGGAAAAGGACAAGTGGTTGCTGGCCATGCAAGATGAAATAGATTCCATGCATCGAAGGAAGGTACGGGATCTCCGACCTCTACCTGAAGGAAGGAAAGCAATCAAATGCAAATGGATATTTCGATACAAGTTTGGACCAGATGGCAAGATCAATCGATAAAGGTTTTACTCAAAAGTTTGGTATAGATTACTTTTGACACTTTTTCCCCGGTTATCAAACATTCTAGTGTGAGATATATTTTTGCATTTGCTGCCCAACATGGTTTAACTGTCCACTTAGTGGATGAAAAAACAGCCTACCTTTATGGAGAATTACAAGAGGAGCTATATATGGAGCAGCCCGAGGGATTTACATCCCATTAATCTCCTAATTATGTTTGCTCTCTGAGGGGGAGCATATATGGCCTAAAGCAATCAGCAGGGGCCTGGTTCCAAAAGAAGGATGAAGGTTTGAAATTTCTTGGTTTTACTCCCACTAGTGCTGATCCAAATGTTTATACTAAGTACCTTAATGGGGGAATAGTAATCATTGGAGTTTATGTTAATGATACATTGATTGCTACTAAGTCCACAGAAAATATGGAGATAGTCAAGAAACAAATATCCTCTATATTTGAAATTGCTGATATGGGAGAAGCCAAGGTTTATCTTGGGGTGCAAATTGAAAAGGAAGGCTCTAGCTATTTCCTACATCAATCTCTCTATATTTCGAAGCTTCTTGATAGGTTTAACATGCAGGATTGTAAGGGGAAAATGGTTCCTATGCCTACAAAAACCGTACTATCAAAGGATGATTGTCCTACAACCGGGAAAGAAAAAGAACAAATGGCTCTTATTCCTTATCAGCATCTTATTGGTTCCCTTATATATCTAGAACTTGGACTAGGCCTGAAATAGCTTTTTCAGTTTTCAGCCTTGGTCAGTTTAATGCTAATCCAGGATTGAAGCATTGGAAGTTAGCACAGCATGTATTGAAATATCTCAAGCATACTATAAACCATGGACTTTATTTTTCCCATGACAAGAGTATAGAGATAATCACCTATACAGATGCAAGTTGGATGTCCAGGAAGGATGATTCAAAAAGCATCTCTGGATGTGTTTGTCTAGTTGCAGGTGCAGCCATTTCATGGGTATGTAAAAAGCAATCAATTGTTGCTCAATCTTCTTGTGAATCAAAATATGTAGCAGCAGCGAAGGCGTGCAATGAGATCTTATGGATGTAATATACTTCGAACCAGCTTGGTGTCTTTCAAGAAAATCCTTACTTACTTCTCATGGATAACACTTCAGCTATCCAACTAAGCAAGGATTCAGTATTTCATCCAAGAACCAAACACATAGGAATGAGATATCATCACATCAGAGATTTGGTTGAAAAACAAATCATCAAGGTTGAGTATGTACCAAGTGAGGATATGGTAGCCGACATCTTCACCAAACCTTTGGACAAAAGCTTATTTGAAAAGCATCGGGAGGCTTTGGGAGTTATTTATTTAAACAAGTTTAAGGGGGAGTTGTTGAACTTGTAAACCTTGTTAAATAAATAGAACTTGTCACATGGGTACAAAAATACTTTGAGGCCCAAACTTAGGCAGATTTTTTTTTGTGCAAACTCGTGGGAGGCCCTCTTGCATGTTGATGCCACATACCCACTTGAGTTTGGTAGACCCCCATGCACATGTGCATGGGGGAGAAAAAGTTAGTTTGCCACATATCCTAGTTTGCATGCAACATGCAAGATGCATGCATGACAAATTAGACACATGCAATTAGACATGCAAATTGCCACCTATCTTGGACACTTGGCAATAGCATGCCATGCCTTGTACATACACAATTTCTTACAAATAGGACCTCCACGATTTGGAAAAGTGTGATTTTTGGAATAATCTTCCACTCTTCATCATCTTCTTCTATTCTTCATCTCAATTTTGGTAGTAGCTCGCAGGAGGATCTGATCTGGTTTTTTGCTTGTTACTCCTTCCCTCATCAAAATTCAGTGACAACAGTTGCAATCTATTAGTTGGAGGAGGGCGCTACTAGTCAGGTCATTCCCACCTTGAATCTGAGCAAATCTGAGCCAGGACAGCAATCAACCATTTGGAGGAGGGCGCTGGTTCTGTTTTGCTCAATCATTCATTTCTCTCTCAAATCTTGTCAGATTTGCATGAGATCTGTTGCAAGCTGATCCATAGAGGAGGGCGCTCCATCTCAGATCTTCTCCCACTCAATTCTCACTACTCTGGAAGCAGGGCAGCCATCCAACCATTTGAAGTAGGGCGCGGGATCTGATTTCCAAATATCATCCTAACTCTCTCATAAATTGTCAGAATTGAATAGGATCTTTTGCTAGTGGTTTCTCTTGCATAGGCTCTTTCTTTCATAGTGAATAGAAGTCATATAGAAGCCTGATCAGAATCTGATTTTATCAATCTGAGGCACCTATTTGATGTAGCCAGCAAGTACGAAAAAGTCCACATCTTGATTCATTCAATAGGCAATGAATAGAGTTCAAATAGGATTGAATTAGGATCATTCTTATGATCTACAGCTTGCTGTTTTATGTATATTTCAGATGCATGTTTCATTCCTAGATCTGTTAGGCTCAAGTACTCCTTGAAAATAGCATTTCTAAGGTCCTGAATCCTAATTTTGAGCTATTCTAGCCTTCTCTGTTTTTCCAAGAATCCATAGCTTGGGGGCTAGATCCGTTCGATCTAGGTTTAGTTGGGTTGGTTTGTCCACCATCCGTTCCCTTTGTGGTTGCTTGTTTTGGCATGCTTAGAATAGGATCCTTGGTTGAGGACTTTATAACCCCAATCTCCTGGTGGCCGGTGAGCAACCCCCGCCCCCCTTTTTTTTCAAATGCTTGATGGTGGCAAAAGAACCCCTGTTCTTTAAGAGACATAAAAAAGGGGAGTAACGTTGTGGAACTTCCCCATTAATCTCTCTCTCTCTCTCTCTCTCTCTCTCTCTCTCTCTCTCTCTCTCACACACACACACACACACACACACACACGGAACTTTTAGCCTTCTTGCTTCCAAGTTCCCCAGACGAAATGCCTTTTCCTCCTAATTTTATATTGTTGCCATGATATTGTGATCACTGGATTCAAATATTCAAAATGATGAGGGACACTCTAGCTCACACACAACTAACGTCAATCTAACCCAATTAATTCAGGCAATCATGACCTCCAAAAATAGTTCACAGATATCCAAGCATTTCCAATCATAGCAGGAACTACATGCCATGAGCCAGTCTCAACAAGCCATACTCCACCCTATGCCTGGAATTCTTCTCTAGTGATCACGGTGGAAAGATATGCTAGAGGGAAAATGCAAAACTGGTGCAGATAAATGGCACATTACAACCAGTCCATTCTCCTTGTATTTCTATCTTTCCTTCCAATCTTTCAAATCTCACACTAGTTTTGCAGGAAGAAACAACATCTATGCACCAAAAAAGGAAGAGCATCATAATTATCTAGTCAGTCTAGTATGCATGCAACAAAAAAAGCTGACGTTCTTTCAAGGTATGTTGAGTACACAAAATTATCAGCTAGTATCTCACAGTTTACCTGGATCAATCCAGATAGATTTCAGGCATCGAGACAATACAGATAGATTTCAAGCATTACGAGAGTAAAAAAATATAAGCACAAAACTACACTGGATAAAGGTGCTAGCTTTCCAACCGAAAGAAATCTAAAGTTGGTAAATGAGAAAGGAAAACGAGAACCAATCCACTGCTCACAACTCAATGTTTTCTTCCAATCTTCTAGATCCACCAATGTCCATTTACCAAGAAAAAAACATCATCATAATACAGGCAGACCATTTTGCATCAACAATGAAAATACTATCCAAGTGTAAAAGTGCAAAAAAAAAAAAAATACTAGCAAATATTCATATAGCTGCATTGAATAAATGCACACACAACACATTATGGTTCTCAAAATTTCCAAGATACATTGAGCTTTAATCTTACCAAGATAAGTATTTCGCAATTGCTCAACAAGGGATAGGTTTCCTCGGGAATCCCACTGACATCACTAAAGCATATGAACAAATTTGGTTAACACTACAAACTTGCAAGTCAACTAAATGAGTAAAATTTCAATTGGAAGTTTTCAAAATGGAGGAAGTTTCTCAAAGTCGTTATTAATATTGATGAGCCTGAAAATGATTATGAAGATGTCACAATGATTAAAACTAACATATGATTGTGTGATCACTCTTACTGGTGCATCTTGTCTTCTTATAGAAGGTGAAGTGATTTTCCACACATAAATTTTCACAATAAAACTTGTCATGATATGCAATTACAAGAAGATACCTTATATAACAAATATCTCCCACTCGAAATCCAAGAGAACGGTAGCCTGCTCCGTGCCATACAGGTAAGGGTGTAACCTTAAATTGCATATCATTTAACTTGTTTAGTAGATTGTCATCAAGCAGAAAACATTGCAACAATGAGCTAGATTATGCTAAGCGAGTTCCTCTGAAGGACACCACGGATTTGTTATGCCTTCAAGCAAAGAATACACCAGACTTCAATAAATTGACCCATTTGAAAAAAAAATCTATTTTCAAGGCAAAAAATCCCAAGTGTCCATATGTCACCAACATAATGATAGTCCACTTATGTTGCAAGGACAATAGAGTAATGCATCTAGATATATAAGAATGGTTGCTGTAAAGTAAAAACTGAAAACTTGCATGAACCAAATCCTTTGATTACAGAAATTTTACTTAATTTTCACCTATGTTTCCTTTCTAATGAGGCTGACTTCACCGAAGTTGTCAACATTGAATGCATATTTGCAATTTTCAAGACCAACCAATTAAGTTGGTCGCCTTAATGGAATCACTTCCTTGACTTCACTTAATGATTGGGTGAATTCATATTAAGGTTGTAAGGATCAACTACCTACTCAAAGAGCTTATGAGAAGATAAGAAGGTTCACAATAAAAAAAAGAAAACCATAAACATCATGTAACATCCTATAATGAAAGTTTGCCTTGTGTTGGACAAGAAAATGATGAGAGTTTACCATGTGGTGGACATGAACACTATGAAATGACCTAAATGTTGCAACTTTCTTACATAAGGCAAATTTGAAGTTTCAAGGTTTCTCACAAAAGGGTAAGACACAGTGTAGCCAAGCTAAACACTTAATATGACAACATAATGAAGTTATGAACATGTAAGCAGGGCATATGTTAATATTCTATCGTACTTGGTGAGATGCCCAACGTGTTAGTTGATAACATAGGATCTCACTATTCGGCAACTTGAGTTCTCATTGGTTTTTTGTCACTGGTTATTCTCCGGTCGAGGTACTGTGTACAACATTATGGACGAGTAATTAGAGCGTTGATTGTTGTTCTAGCACACTTGAGCCTCGTTAATTCGTATTTACCCCAAATGTATAGCTTATCTAATTTGGTTCCATTATTTTGTTATGTGATCATTAGTTACGTAACTCACTAATATTTGGTCACCTGGTACATGCTCGACTAATTACAGTTAGTTAGAGTCTAGCCTCAATATAAGGGAAGCTCAACGAGGTTAGGCTCTAACTATGGTTAACACTATGTTATATATAACACTCTATGTTATATTGAGTTAGCTATAACTAGAGTGATATCTGGGGGTTAGATAAAGAACTCCCTCGACTAGACATATGGGAGAAGCAACATAATAGTATATTGCATATATTGAGGTCTAGTATGAGCGAGTCATCTATATCAGTTCTTCTCACATGGTATCAAAGCAACTCATGCTATCAAGTGACTATGTCTTCCAATGTTGAAATTTATCAAAGATTTAGTTAAGTTGCGTGCAAGAGCACATCATAACCTTCCAAGAGGGTGCACTTCCTATTCAGCCCTTAGGAGTGTTTGGAATAAAAAATCTTCCAACAAATTGAGCACCATTGCATCCGCTTAAGAAACTTCAACAATTCACAAACAAAAATCATTCGAATCCTAAGCAAGATCTTTCAATTACAGTAATCAGTTGAATGAGATAATTACACCATTGGATTGGCCGAGAGGAGACCAATTGTATCGAATTTGGACAAAAAATGAGCGAAGTTCCTAGAAGCTTCCAAAAATTCCCTCTCTTCCATTAGGGGGCAATTCCATTTGGTCAAAGTATTTCACAACATCCACGTACGACTAGTCAAAGAGAGTGTGTGTGAAGTGAGTCAAGTACGCAAGATGACCCCAATTATGGTCTACAAAAATTTGAAATACAAAGGATAAAGAATGTTGGGAGTGCTGCAAATCGGGGTGGCCTAGAGCATGAAAACACACAATTCTAGACACCAAAGTTTAGCGGAAGCTTGAGGATCTTAAATCTAATAAGCCCACAAGTTGCCTCGAGGCTTAAAAGACCACATGCAATTAACATGCATTGACATGCAAGAAAGTTTAAGCAACATGCAAGAGCATGCACTGACCATGCAAGGTCTAGGAGTTCCTGCAGGACTTCATGCAAGAACATGCAAGCATAAAATCACTTTGAAGCTTGATGAAAAAAGATCTTGAGCAATCGGCTGTTTGGAGACGTCTGATCCAGATCTGTATGTGGCTGTGGCAGGAAGCTAAAAGATTCAACAAGATCATCAAAATGCATAAAAAACACTTTAGAAAGTGTATGGATAGATGTGCAACGATCTACACAATCTGGATCTCCAAATGATTAGGAATTATGATCCTAGAAAATGGCAGATTGGATCTATAATTCAGGACAGCAAGAAGAACACTTTAAAGTATGGAAAGAATTAAATGCAATGAACATAAATGGAAGAGACAATACCATTGAGACATCAAGAACAAGAATGTAGGGAAGGGGGGGGCTCTCCACCCTCTCCAATCGATTTCTCCACCACAAATGATCTCTCTTGGATACTCGATAGAGGAGTGGAGAGCCCCTTTTATAATTTTTGTTGAGAATCAAGGTTACATTGCATGATAGTAGGTGGATGAGTCAAGTAGAGTTCCTCTAGGTGTTTGCATGCATTCTCTCCATGCATGAGTCCCAAGGATCCACGAATTTCACCTAGAGAGAGATTAAAAATGTTAGGACCCAAGTAGACTCTTGCATGTCAAGAGTTTGGACCCAACTTAAAATGATTAACCTTAGGAACCTAAGTAATTAGATTAATTTTTAACTACCTTAAAGTTGCCAACATCTTGCAAGAAGGGTCTCCAACTTAAAATATACCTTGACTCTCAATTTTTATGTTTTCTATTTTTTATTTCTTTTACATGGTGAACAAAATAACTAGGGGAATTTTTGTGAATGCTTACAAATGATAACACTCCCCCTTAAGCTGCACAAAAATTTCAACACTTATCCAATTCCTATGGAAGGAAATGGTACTTCACCACGCTTTTGAATTTCGGATGGATTTATGCTAGAAGGACTAGCATCTTCTGGACGTGTAGAGATTGTCTCTACTAAGTAAGCAGCTGCATAAGGATAGATGATATCTTCATCCTCTGACTCTTATGAATCTTCAAAAGAGTATTGCCTTCT
The DNA here is from genome assembly GCA_029204225.1 of Diphasiastrum complanatum. Taxonomy (NCBI): domain Eukaryota; kingdom Viridiplantae; phylum Streptophyta; class Lycopodiopsida; order Lycopodiales; family Lycopodiaceae; genus Diphasiastrum; species Diphasiastrum complanatum. Next base: position 53,017,915 of record CM055095.1, read on the forward strand.
TCTTTCCTGCATGTGCCTAATAATGATGTGATCATCATAGGCATTCACTTCCTCCTGATTGAGTAGATTTGGCCTCTGTAAGGAATAGTCTTCGGGTGCATCAAAGGTTTCTTCAACTTCAGATTTGATGTCAAAAGCTTCCCCTGAAGGATTGCTCTCCTTCATAAATGATTGTTGATGCAAAGGCTCCAACATTCGGACCTCAGCACTTTCGGATGCTGCCACATGCAACTCAGATACTGGCCCAGGAATTGTCATCTCAGGAACTCTCTCTGGCTCTAACACTGGTTCTTGGCAATCTACATCCTTACTTGGCTGCATCACTAGTTGAACTACACTAGCATCTGTTTGCACCTGCAAGAAAGGATCATATTCTAGCAAGGCATTTTCTAAGTCCAAGATTACTTGTTCATGGTAACTTGGCTTGTCGACATCTGCTATTCTGAAGCTGTTTTCATCCTGCTCTAGACAAGACAAAAAATCATCAATAGTTTGTTGAAACTCCCCCTCAAGGTGAGCTTCTGGAATCACTTCCTTCATTATAGAAGGTAGTTGCAGGTCTTCAAGAACCTGCATGCAATATTTCTCCACAATGGGAGACAAATTCATAGGCACATACATAGACACAGATTTCTCAGTATCAGTATGCATCCATTTGGTGGAGGTTTGTGCCATATAGGCACAGCTGTATTCAGGTTCTTGATGATAAGAACACTCGGGCTTCTCATCTGGAAAGCTCTTTCCTGGTTGTCTGCTTCTATCAGCTACATCTGTAACTGCATGTGTTTCTATATCTTGTTGTTTACTTTGAAAGCATTTTTGAAGCTATCTTGTGGCCTCTTGTCACAAAATGGTGTTGCATGTCCTGTCTTCTTACAAAATTTACAAAATAGCTTTCTGTTTGTTGTTCTGCATCTGGCCTGCATAAAACGCCTGGTGTAGAGAATCCTCCTTTTGCTTGGATCCTTTAGCTTTAGCTGTGTCATCATGAATATGGAACTCCTCTTCTCTCATCAGCTCCTCTCGAAGTAAAGCTACTTTAGCTTTTTCATAAGTCTATTTGCCTGCATGGTGATGGATGTCTTGAAATTCTTGTAAGAGACTGGAAGACCTCTCAACAGGATAATTAGCTTTTTCTTCTCCAGAATTGCATGCTCAGGTCCTGCAAATTCTAAATGAAGAAGCAACTTTTCCAAAGACTCAATGTAATCACTTACAGGACTTTATTACCATCCATTAAAGTTGGTTCAGGATATAACTTAGTAGCTATTTCCCAACACCCTGGATGCTGCCGGAGTTGATATTCTATCTCTCTAACCCATGCATGATAGTTTGAAGAGAATTCTAGATAAACAGTTTGAGCCATGATGAGAATAATGAATTGACACAAGCAACCAAGCAAGACAAGTATAGAGCCTAAAGCTCTGATACCACTGCTGCAAATCGGGGCTAGAGCATGAAAAAACACAATTCTAGAGAAGTAGTTAATGGTGACAAAGAGAGGCCACCTACCTTGGCTCCTACTACACCGACTAGGGCAACTGCTTCATCAACAACGGTTGTGTTCGAGACGCAAATGTCTACTAATGCATATAGATCAACAGCAGTTGACCACACAACAGGAACTGTCAATGTCCCCACACCATACTTAGCCACCTCACTCTAGACCGATGCTTTTTTGCATGCTAAGCATGCAATTTCTCATGGTCAAGAGGAAGAGGATCAGTTTCCCTAATAGTTGACTCATGCAAATTGACCTGAAAAACAAAATGATGGGATACATGCCTTTATCCAAGGCATCTACTTAGTAGTAGGATGTATGACATCATATCGAAGTTGGATGCCTATGAAAATGACATCTGAATCCAACCTTGTGAAGGTCCAAGGCAGTTTTCCAGCTATAATTGAATAAAGAAGTTAATCGTGCTATTTCTAAGACTTGGTTCTTGAAATGGAGAACTTTCATTCTCATCTCAAAGAACTTGATTTATCAAAAACTGCGTTGATCCTGAAATCAGGCCTTTAGCTACTCAATGACGTGTAACTTCCAATGCCCTATTTTTATTTCCTTTTACTCCACATCCTCAAAACCCTTGGGAAACCAAAAAACTTATTGGTTAAATTTTACAAACAATTTCCTTCTGTCATGCACTGATCTAGAGAGATATTTGTGGGGAATTTCTCCTGTTGAAATCTTATATCCAGTTCACATTAGGAATGCCACAAAAGGAACTAATTCTGCATCTTAAGAAATTTGGCACATCAAAACAGAAAGTGCACTTAACACTCCAACTCTCTCAGCTGAATTTTCAGGAGTCAAATGTCAGGATTTCTGATAACCCTTGTTTTACAAACAAGAGCCAGAAATGTTCTACATTTCAAAAGAGCACAAGTAAACCAGCCACAAGTAGCTATAATCCATAATCATGGCTCCTAAAATACTGAAAAGAAAGTAAAAATGATCGTTGTACTGTGGATGCCCACCTTAAGGCCACACACAAAAAAAGGATCCTCAGAGATTGGAGTGAATTGAAGATTTGAAACAGCTGTGCCAGCTGTGATTACGCTTGTATCAACCAAATAGTAATGGGTCTTTGCTAAAACCTGCACTAGGCATGGCAAAAAGGTTACATTCGATGTAGATTGAGGGCAGATGTACCCTCAAGGAAACAATAACATAATGTGCTAAACAAAATGATATCAGGGAAAGAAATGGAAGGTTATAATACACGATAAACCACAAACCCAACTATTTTCATGTTCCTACTGAGTGCAACGAAGCAACGTGTCCAAGTGGTATATTTCAGATCATAGATAGTTTTTTTCTGAAATCAATATACCACCAGACAAATTAATCCAGATGCGTTCTTGGAGGATAAGGTAGTGAAATCTTATAAAGCAAATGAGACATCTTTATAACTACAAAGAGAAATGACAAAGCAATGTGACACCAACTTTACAATTAAGTCCAACATCGAACACATTTCCTAGCTGGCTGGAGGACACACTGGCATAAGGAACTGTGACACACTGGCATAAGGAACTGTGGCAGTAGGTTTATCAACTTACTGTTTTGGATTGGTGATCCTCAATTCTCTATTGTTGCACAAGCTATCAACTTGTTAAGTAATCTAAGTAGCCAAAACAAATTTCAACAATTTTGAGCTTTAAACTTTGTACAGATGCCACTCGTGGAAGAATCACAAGCCTTGAATTTGAAAAAATTAAATGTCAAGCCTTGATTATGTTTGGATTTTCATGTACAGAAGTCCTTTTTTGGGTTTATCATTATTTGCCATTTTCCGGTAGGACAAAATGCATGCATTTTATTCTACCACCCTAAGGAAGCAGCAGTAAGGTCATATGATTTTAAGTAAACATGGATGATTAGCTAGGCCTTACAACATCACCATAACTGGAGCACTCAATTTGATTGACATTGAATGCACATTGAAATCAGACCTCCTGCGTCCTTGTATAGTGACCAGTGTGTGTGTGCGCGCGCGCATGTGCACAAAGCGTAAGATCTAGCCTTGAAATTGTTGTAATCTTATGCCAATACTAGAATACTTGCAACTTTAAGCACAAAACTCTGTTCTTGTTCTATTAGAAAACTGACCTCAAGATCTCGACAAGTAGCATAAACTTGGGCTGTGGCCTGAATATTGTTAGTCCAATCTCTTAAATCATCCAAACCTGCATAGTATGCACATATTGATGGATGTCACACCAGCCCATCATCCTGAACAAAAGATGATAATTCTGCTTTTAGTTAAGAAAGGCTAAGACTCCAACGGTATCTTATTTGAAGCAAGTACAGAAAGTATTAAAAACTCTCCACATACCAGCTGTGCCCAAGCACAAGGAAAAAAGAAAGCTACAAAGATCAAGGTGTCTGCTAACCATCCCTTCTCTCATCTAGGATTCATGGCTGTCCTAGAAAACAAGGAAAAATTGCTGATGAATAAATCAGCACAAATCTGTCAAAACATATGCCCTTTCATCCCCTTGGGACAAAGCACCAAGGCAAAGGACACACAGGACTGAGTCCAACATATTTTCCAGTATCAGCTCAGTCAATCATAATCCCAGCAAGTTGTATTCCTATAAGATGAAGCCAATAAAATGGGAGATATGTATTTGCATATGTGTGTATGCAGCCCACTCATAAAAGCAGATTGGTGGAGAGAAGGAAAGGAGACTTACCCCCAGCAGCATCAGCATGAGAATGAGTAAGAAGAACAGCATCCAACTCCCTTATCCTGCATACATTTGATCAGTGTGCATTTTAAATTTTCTTGGTAATTCTGCCATTAGACAAAAAGAAAATCTGTCATCACCCTGACCTATTTGCATCTCTCAAAAAATAGTCACGAGTAACAAATTTTGCCAGTCCACAACAACTTTCATCCCACTAAGTTCATGCAATTGATTCAAAATCAGTTTGCTAGCTCCGCATAATCTCAGCTTAAATGTAAGGCACTAATGCTAAGTGCTTGGTATGTGCCATAATCCCCACACAATACTTAATTAGATAGAATCACTACATGCTCTGAAAAAGAATAAACCAAGCACTAACCCATAGTAGGGGAACCACTGGAGGGCACTGTGATAAAAATACCTGCAACAATACGCAAAGATTAAAAGCATTGAAGTAACAAATGAGAACACATAGGCGATTTCCAGAGGCACATCAAAGAAGCTTCAAAGATCTCCGAATGGCAGAGTAGTCTGATTGATTCTGAGCATAAGCTTTCCTTTATAAAGTTGCTGTTACTGGAAAAAGCCACAAGGCTAACTTCATACAGAAGTGCACATGCACACAACTTATGTACATCTATGACTAGTAGTACATAAAGTATATATTCAATAGGAGATGGCACAAAAGAAGATAGAGGTTGATTCAGCAACCAGAGCCACAGATTAAGACAAGAAACCGTACTCAAATATGAGATTCAAAATCCTAGTAATATAAGTAGTGCGACAGGCCGATTAACTTAGAATAGATCATCAGGGTCTATTGATTGCAGGTCAATTGGCATAATTGAAGGACTCAAAGTCTTCTAGAAGGGTGAAGTATTACAGCTCACAATTGTCTCAAACAAATAGCTGGATCATGCATTTAGCTTGAACCTTTTTCTTCAAAATAAAGGTCACAAAACACAGTGGGTTCTGCACTTAGATGTTTTACCAGACAATCCTCAATTCTTACGAACTTATTTTGCATTTAGTCAAGAATTATAACTGATTACATAAGGGACCTGGTTAACTACTTTGAAACAACTATAATGATGATATCTTTTCTATTCAAATGAAGAAAAAGCTTCACGTCTATGAACTTATTCTGGTGTTCTTTAGCAACTTCAACCTATGAACTTATTGTGGTGGTCTTCCATGTACACGACTGCAGCAAATTACAAAAGACATTTTAAACAAATGTTGGTCAGACCTAATAATCACTCAGTTCTGTCAAATAGAATAGATAACTAACCATATGTAGTTATGTTCATTTGTACCTCAAACCATTTAAGCTACATCAAGAATAAAAAACTACTCTGGTGGCAATCATACTTGCCAGCATCTATCAAAATGGTTTTCCAGCGGCTACTGGAAGTTCCAACACGGATGACAATGCTAGTATTCCGACGCCTATTTTTATTGCCAAATCTTGTTGCAGCCCAGCAAACCTAGTATCAAGCAATTTGATAGCAAATTAACAGAAAGCCAAATTTCGAAACAGCACACACCTCCCTGAGCTAATCTCTCTGAGTTACTAGAACAAAGCTAAAATCATCTTAAAAACAGAAAATATCTGCAGTAATAAGTATAATGAGAAGAAAAAGGAGCTGCTTTTAAATGCTTGACCTAGGAGTTGACAAAAAAAACTATCATTTCTATTTATTGGTGAAGAAGCTTATGAATATAATACTGGGCTGGAATAATTCCTCATTTTCGAAAAGTATAACCCTACATGAACATTTAAAAAAAAAGAAATCTCTTAATACCAATTTGGGAAGCAAAACATGGCTGTCCATTTTTCACTCTTCCTTGTATTCACACCTTTATGGATGCTCATTGCATGACCCACAATATCTATAGAAAGGAACATCTAAAAGCATGTCTTCTTGCCAGCTAAATTTGAATAGTTGCACTAGTCAACATAACCGATGACAGATCTCCTCAAGAAGTTGGTAAAATTACAAAATGAAGATATTAAATTCCCAATGTCGGCACTATGCTAGACATGAAAAACTTCAAAATCTATTATTTGGCTCTATCTCACTAAAAAGATGAACTTGACAACTTCAAACAACATTCTTCCCTTTTAAGCAAAAACAAATTGCATGTGACTTCAATTAACGTGTTTTTGGGTGGTGTTTGTAGGTTGAAACTCAAAAATCTAAGATTCTAGAGAGTTTAACTAAGAATCAGCAAAAGGTCATTAAAGAGGAGCATACAATTTGGGAAACTCTTCGGATAACCCGTAAAATGACCTGACAGCAATGAAAGACACATTGACACAATGGCATCAAGAAGATAATGAAAGAGCCACAGCTTGTCAAATGAAGGATGATTCTCCAACAAATGAAAAGGAGCTGCCTTGCTCAGCTCCATTGACAATCTCCATTCTAGATTCACAGCACCAAATTGTGACGATTCCAGCAATCGGATCTTTCAAATCTTTGATAGTCTTCCAAAACATAAAAGAAGCTGACATGTGTAGTTGAGTAACTAGAGTCCTAGGCTCTAGCCTAGTGACTAAGAGCAATGAAAAAGATCAAGCATAGAGCATCACATAACCAAAAGCCCACAACAAATCGATGATCATGTAACAACCTCCAACAAAGATGGCGATACAGTCGTCCATATGTTGATGTGCAATCCCTCCTACAAAGGAACTTCTAAAAGAGTCTCCTACAAAGAACTAGAGAGAAAAGAAGTAGTGAGATGTGGAGAACCTACAAGCTACTTGTTGAAGAGTAATGCCTATTTTACCCCTTTTGGCTAAGCATTAGTTAAGTTGTACATAACTCATGGGGCATGTTTTAATTAAATGCATGACCCCCCCTTTTGTTAAGTTATGTAAATTAGTGCAAGTGGCCCACTTGGCCAAGTAGCTCACTCCCATGGTTGACACCTAGACTTTCCATGCATGTAAAGGAGGTGCTTGCCTCACAAGAGATTTGGAGGACCCATGCCCTCCTCTCTCTCACTAGCAATTCATTTTCTTCTTGAGACTTTTGAGTTTGTGAGATGCTCATGCAATTCTCCTTGTGTGTGTTATTTCCATAGCCAAGTTTTCTCAAGCTTTCATAGTTGATCTAGCATCTGAGTTAAGATACTCCATAGCTAGGTCTTGTAATTCTTCATGGTATCAGAGCAGGTTGTCTAGCCTGTGAGTCTGAGAGTGAGAGAAACTTCAGTGCTTAGATTCTTGAGAAGATTCTTATCTTCTACAAGCACCTCAATCTTGAAAGAGGGAGCATTTGATCTACAGGTGTCAGATCAGGTGGAGTCTTGCACTGTTGGTGAGCTATTGGCAAGGGGAGTGGGATGATCCAAAAACTTTCTAAATCTGGCTAAGTTTTGGAGAGTTTTTCTGGAGGAGCTTACACAAAAGTAGGGCGCACTTTCTGTAGGGGCTTCTGGTTTCTGTTCCAGTGGAGCCTAGTGCTTGTGCTAGTGAGGCCACACCAAGTGGCAAAGACAAAAGCAGGAGCTGAAGGGTTGCCTTGAAGTGGCTACATACCCTAGTTTGGGGTTAAACCCTTGTTGTTGGAAGCTGTTCTTTTCTGATCTCTTTCAAGTTGAGCTTCTGTTTTAAGCACAGATTTTAGCATGGCAAGTCTTGGGGAGAGTTTGCTGGGTGAATCTAGCAAACTAGATGGCACAAACTACAGAGTGTGGAAGTTCAAGATAGCCAATATCTTGATGGATAAGAATTGCTGGGAGGTCATGACAGGTACAGAACCTGTACCAACATCTGATCCTGAATTGAAGGACTACATGAACAGGAGACATAAAGCTCATAGGATAATCAATCTTTCTGTCAAGGACAATATTATTCCTCACATTTGCAATGCAAGGGATGCAGCTGATGCTTGGACAATTCTGAAGTCTATGTTTGAAACAGTGGATTCAGCCAAGCTGGTGTATTTGCAAAACAGGTTACATACTCTCAAGATGGAAGCAGGTGCAACAATTGGTGATCATATTAAAAAGGTCAAGGACCTATTGGATCAGCTTGCTTCAGTTGGAGAGAAAGTAAGTGACAGGAGTATTGTTCCCATAGTCTTGAACAGCTTGTCATTCAACTATCAAGACTATGTGATGTCCCTTTCTGCTAGGGAGAAACTCCCAACCTTTGGGGAGTTATGTGGTCTTCTTTTACAGGAGGAGATGAGAAGGAAGAATCTTTCTGAAAGGGAAGATAATCCAGAGCTTGCATTTGCTTCTAAGAAGAAGCAAAACTTTCAGAAGAAAGGCAAAGGCAAAAAGAAGAACTCAAAGCAAAGCTTGGAGCAGCAGGTGTCCAAGTTACAGGTTGGAGAGGAGTCAAGCACCAATTCCTCATCCACACCCAAGAGGAAGGGCAACTGCAACTATTGTGGTAAGTATGGGCATTTTGCTTTTGAATGCAGGAAGAAGCAAAGTGATCAGAAGAAGGGAAAGAACCAGCAGAGTCACTTTGTTGACAAAGTTGCAGAGGAGGAGCAATCTGGTGTGCTTGAGCTATTCACCGCAGCCCTATCATCTGAATCCACATTTGGTGGATGGTATATTGATTCTGGAGCCTCAAAGCACATGACACCTCATAGAGATTGGTTCAGCACCTATGAGGAGACAGAAGATAGCCAGCATGTTTGCCTTGGAGATAATTCTACACGTATGGTGAGGGGCAAAGGTACAGTTGCAATACAGCTATCATCAGGTGAGGTGAAGGAAATTAAAAGTGTGTTGCATGTACCAGGGTTGGCTAAGAACTTGTTATCTGTTGGTGCCATTACCAAACAGAACATGGTGGTAGAGTTTAATGATTCTAAATGTTTGGTAAAAGACAAAGAGAAGAACTTCAAAGTGGTAGCCAAGGGAATGCAAGAAGGAGGTCTTTACAAGCTTTTCACAACCATTCCTAGCCAAGAGGCCTTGTCTGCAAGAGATACTAATCGGGACAAGCTTTGGCATGAGAGATATGGTCATTTGAGTTACAAAAGTTTGCAAGTTTTGAACAGGCACAAAATGGTAGTAGATCTTCCTAGCATTAAGTCTTCTTCAGATACATGTGAGGCTTGTGCATTAGGGAAGCAACAGAGGAAAAAGTTTCCAAAGGAGAAAGCTACCAGGGCCAAGGGCATTCTTGAACTTGTGCATTCAGATTTATGTGGTCCCATGCAGGTCAAATCAGCAGGGGGGGCATACTATCTCATGACCTTCGTAGATGATTTCTCTCGGAAGGTATGGGTCTATTTTCTGAAACTGAAATCTGAAGCGTTCAAATACTTCAAACAATGGAAAGCTATGGTGGAAAACCACACAGGAAAGAGGTTAAAGACTCTCAGGTCAGATAAGGGTGGTGAGTATATTTCTGATGAGTTCAAAGATCTTTGCAAAGCTTGTGGGATAAAGAGACAGTTTACTGCTCCACATACACCGCAGCAAAACGGCGTGGCTGAGCGGAAAAACAGGTCTATAGTTGAGTGTGCGAGGAGCATGCTCAAGGCAAAGGGGTTGCCAAATTCTTTTTGGGCAGAAGCGGTAGCAACTGCTGTTTTTCTATTGAATAGAAGTCCAACCAAAGCAGTTGAAGGAATCACGCCAGAAGAGGCATATAGTGGCAAGAAGCCCAAAGTGGGCAGCCTTCGAGTATTTGGGTGTACAGCATATGCACATATACCAAAGGACTTGCGGAAGAAACTTGATGCAAAATCCGTAAAGTGTGTCTTTCTTGGGTATAGTGAAGGTGAGAAAGCTTATGTGCTATATGATCTCGAAAACAGGAGGAAGATCCTAAGTCGAGATGTCATCTTTGATGAAGAGCATGCACCCAAGATACAGGAGCAGGAGAAGGAAGGAATTACTGAGTTCATACCCTTGATTGATTCCACGGATGAGGATTCTAGTCAAGAGTCCCGTAAGCCTCAAGTGCAGGAGCAACAACAGGAAATCGAACCTACTAGTTCGAGACCTCTTTTTGGCCAAGTACCAGAAGCAGAAGTTGGGGACAAACGGAAGACTAAAACAGTACCATGGGATACGTGGTCACCATCCACATCACCTACTGCTAGGAAGAAGCTACCTAGGTGGTATTGGGAAACAATCAAAGAAGGTCAAATGATTGAAGAAGGAGAGAGCAATGAACAGGGTGTCAGAAGATCTCTTAGGTCTCATGAGAGACAAGAGACTAACTTTGCTCTTATGTCCACTATTCTGAATGCAGATGAGCCACAATTCTTTCACGAAGCCGTGAGAGAAAAGGTATGGCAACATGCCATGCAGGAGGAGTACGACTCCATTGTCAAGAATGACACATGGGAGCTCACTACATTGCCAGAAGGGAAGCAACCAATAGGTTGCAAGTGGGTCTATAAGACCAAGTTTCATGCCAATGGAACAGTGGACAAGTACAAGGCAAGGTTGGTGGCGAAAGGCTATGCTCAGCAAGAGGGGCTAGACTATGATGAGACATTCGCACCTGTTGCTAAAATGACATCTATCAGGACCGTTTTGGCTATAGCCTCATATTTTGATTGGGATGTCCATCAAATGGATGTCAAGAGTGCCTTTCTTAATGGGCACCTACAGGAGGAGGTTTACATGGAACAACCGCAGGGATTTGAAATAACTGGCAAGGAGAATCTGGTTTGCAGGCTTAGGAAAGCCTTGTATGGGCTCAAACAGGCGCCAAGGGCTTGGTATAGCCGAATTGATGAGTACTTTGCAAGGCAAGGGTTTGAGAAGAGTAAGTCTGACTGCAATCTTTATGTCTTCAGGGAAGGAGAAGACTTTGTGGTTGTTGTGCTCTATGTGGATGATCTACTCATCACGGGAAGCAATAAGAAGCTTATTGCTTGTGTTAAGAAGAATCTTTCTAATGAGTTTGAAATGAAAGATTTGGGTTTGCTACACTATTGCCTAGGAGTTGAAGTTTGGAAAGGAAAGCGTTGTCTTTTTATCTCACAGGCAAAGTATGCACAGAAATTATTGAAGAAGTTTAACATGCAAGAAAGCAAACCAATCAGCACACCCATGGATGCAAGCAACAAGCCATCAAAAGATGATGGTCCAGCATTTGCAGATGAGACGCTCTATCGTCAATTAGTGGGCAGCCTGATTTACCTTACTACCACCAGGCCAGATATTGCTTATGCGGTTGGAATCGCAAGTCAATACATGTGTAAGCCTACCGAAGCACATTGGAAGGCAGCAAAGCGGATCCTACGATATGTGAGAGGGACAGTGACTTATGGGATTGGATACACGGATGACGGGAACCTTCAGCTGGAAGGCTATTCAGATTCTGATTGGGCAGGTGATAGAGACGATCGGAGATCGACGACAGGCTATTGCTTCAGCCTAGGTTCAGGGGCTATATCGTGGTGCAGTAAGAAGCAGCCTACTATTGCTCTATCGTCTACCGAAGCTGAGTACAGGGCGACTACGAGGTCCGCCTGTGAAGCCATTTGGTTACGCCGTCTACTTGAGGACATGCAGATTGCTCAAGTAAGACCTACATTGTTACATTGTGATAACCAAAGCTGCATTCAGCTTGCAAGGAATCCAGTCTATCATGCACGGACAAAACATATAGAGGTGGACCAGCATTTTATACGAGAGAAAGTGCACAGTGGGGAGATCGAGCTAGTTTATTGCGACACCAACGACCAGACAGCTGATATTTTTACTAAACCACTTAGTAAAGATAAGTTTGAAAAGTTCAGAACTTTGTTGGGTGTCAGTTTGAATAAAATTGCCATTAAGGGGGGGTGTTGAAGAGTAATGCCTATTTTACCCCTTTTGGCTAAGCATTAGTTAAGTTGTACATAACTCATGGGGCATGTTTTAATTAAATGCATGACCCCCCCTTTTGTTAAGTTATGTAAATTAGTGCAAGTGGCCCACTTGGCCAAGTAGCTCACTCCCATGGTTGACACCTAGACTTTCCATGCATGTAAAGGAGGTGCTTGCCTCACAAGAGATTTGGAGGACCCACGCCCTCCTCTCTCTCACTAGCAATTCATTTTCTTCTTGAGACTTTTGAGTTTGTGAGATGCTCATGCAATTCTCCTTGTGTGTGTTATTTCCATAGCCAAGTTTTCTCAAGCTTTCATAGTTGATCTAGCATCTGAGTTAAGATACTCCATAGCTAGGTCTTGTAATTCTTCACTACTCTACTTATCTTGAGGCCCTAAAGGGACCTTCCATGAAGCTACCAAATAAGGACATTGGATCCCCGGAGTGTCTACAACGTTCATAACTCTCCCCTGCTAACGAAAACCTTGTCCTCGATGTAGGTAATAAATGGAAAAGATGCATATAATGGTAAAATGTAAAGCTAATGTAATTGAGCACCACATGTAAGTCCTCAAAAATGCTTAAATTGAAGAAGTTGCTCCAGAATGTTGATGTCGCATAGGCGACCGCAATTTACAGATGCTCAATAAGTAGTTGCAATGTGAACATGGAAGATACATAATTGGATATAGATGTTGAATAATGAATCAAAACAATGTCAAGCTATACAATTGGACCAAGAATGCCCAAGGCAGGTATCATAATAATGTCGTGAGCAAAGATACTAAGAGCAAAATATGTACCATGCCACCTATTTAGGCTAAAAATGCCAAAAAAAGGTAGCAACATGACTAAAGATTGCCATAACATAACCACTTAGCATACGTGGAGATGTTGTCAATCTTGTGGACCAATGGGATCATTGGAGAAGAGCAATAATTCGCAATGGCTCAATAATTTCATAAGGAATTTCATGAAAGGACCACGACAATGTCCCAAGACAAGTATATCATGGTAGGCTCTAGTGATAATGGATAGAGGACTCTCGCAACCACATAATGTACAACTAAGATTGTGGAATGCTATCTGGATTGTGTATGCGCCAAGAGATGGATAAAGAGAATCAAATTGAGGAGATAACACAAGCGCAAAAGTGAAATATAACCAAACTATCACTTGGTAAGCACCAAATAAAGGTATTTGATACAAAATAGTCCCATGGAATAGGATCCCTAGAAAGTCGTAGGGTCATGTACAACCTATAGCAATATTAAAAACCAAGAACAATATGTACACACAGGACTATCACATCTAACAAATGCATAAGTGTGGATGATGAAAGCCATGTGGTGATGGGCTCATAATGTACCCGTACTAAACAAAGTAATAGGCAGACCAAGATTGCCATCCAAAATTACCATGAGATGGCTCAAAATAAACTAAAAATAGACTTCAAGCTAGTCGTAAAGCCCATGCATGCCATACCATAGTTGCATTAGAATGCACGTGTTTGCGTGTCTACATGTGTGTGTGTATACACACATACATATACATAAATAGATATAGATATATATCTATATCTATGTCCGATTAGGTTTTGAGCAAGTTGAAGTGATCATGTGTAGGTTTTCATTTTTTCCCCTCCAAGAAGTAGGGACTTCATTTGATTGCTTTGCTCTTTAGTGCTAGCCTTCATCATGATATGGTCAACCCTTCACCTCTGGAGAAGTGAAAGAAACTCAGCACACATATGTTTATGCATGTGACTTGCACTTGCTTCAGGGGTGCTAACAACATGAGTAGAGATGTTGTAGTGATTGCTCCATGTTATGCATGATGAAGTTCACGGTCTAAGAGTTTGTCGTTGGACTACATAGGGTTGAAGATTGCACATCTTTTTTGTTATGTCAAGAATAATCCTAGACAAACCATCTATATAATCTTTTGTCGTATGCGCGAACATACATTTCTCATTAGAGACCGTTCAAGTTATAGCCAACTACTTTGTGTTGATTCTTTCTAGCTTTAGTGGTACTTTTTTTCCACAATCTATGCTTTCTAGTTAGGTTTTGAGCCAGCTAATATTTCCGTGAAGTAGGGACTTCATTTGATTGGCTCTCTAGCGGTAGCCTTCATCATGACTCATAGACTTTCCTTCCTATTCGGAATCGGTCAAATCGGAATTGGCCGAATTGGCCTATTTGACCTTTTAGAATCGGTCCTAGGGTTTTCGAATCAGCGAATCAGTTTTAGGATATCATAACTCACAAAAAATAACTGTAGATTTATCTAGAATTTAGAAAAGCCAAAAAATGCATTGATGATAATAGATATCATAATTGAATTATTATAAGCATTAAAGATTCCAAATTCCATATTTTAACGATTAACTATTTAAACTTTATCCGATACGTGTTACGTGACACCTGTATATGTATACTTCTAGGGTTTGAACCATAGTTGCATTACGATTCTCAAAACGCGTTTCGAAACGCGTGCAGAAAAGGGTCCAGAAACGCGTTTCGGGTTTCTGTTAGAAACACTCAGAAACGTGGTTTTTTTTCTGTGGGCAATAAATCAGACAAAAGCTCTAATTAAGAGCATTACAGCTGTATAGTTTTCTGAATGTTTCGAGTAAAGGATGGTCCAGTTCAGGTGCATTAATCCATGTTGGGTTCTGTCAAGGATAAAAATTTAAAACTAACCTCTAGCATGTTCGTTACGATCACAGATGGTTCCAGTGGGACAGAGACAGAGAACTGTAGAGCAATTGTACCTCGCTTTTTGCTTTGGGGGGGCGCTGCCCCCCAATCCCCCCGCCAGGGGGGGCCTAGGTGGCTGTCGCCAACTCCCCTTGGCAACAGTAGCAGGGGGGGCGTGCACCCCCCGTAGATAAAAATGGGGGTCCAAATGCGCACCTATAAGGGCCCAATATTTATGCCCCCAACTGTATGCACATTGCACTCACATCTCCAATGAAATGGTTGCAAAAGTGATCATCATCCATAGAGTTGATAGCCGAAACTGTAGCAATAACATTTACTGAGAATTAGAGCAAATAACAACCAAATAGCTATTGAAAATAAGATCTGTTTGTGCCCTATCTACTGCACTTCTGAGAGGCAAAACGCTGGTTTGACCATTGCTCCCCTAAGAAAATTTCAGCCATAAGCTATTTTTCCAAAAAAAAAAAAAAAAATTCATCACGTTTCGCATTGCGAAACGTGTTTCGCTGCAACTATGGTTTGAACTTTAAATCAGTAAATCTAAAAGTGATGTCAAATCATAGATGAATCATGAAACAAATAACAATGAAAAATTATAGAAGTATGAACTCAAAACATTCAACAATCACGAAAATGTAATCTCTCTCTCTCTCTCTCTCTCTCTCTCTCTCTCTCTCTCTCTCTCACACACACACACACTATGGTGCCCTGATTTGCACCCTGACTGACTGCTCCAGCCTCCATGCACTGATCCCTGATCTTTCACGCTCCAGACTCGTTCCAATTATGGCACCCTTTCTCGTGCCCTGATCTTGCTGCCTCCACGCTCAAATTTGCACTCATCCATAAGTTGCATACGTTTGCATGGCCAAGGAAGGCAACAACAAGGGGCCTTCGGCTCCCTCCCCACGCACCTCTGCGTGCACAGGCAGCTGAGCAGGCAGTATCACTGCCTAAGCAGTTGTTGCTGCCAACGCAGCCAGCAGGATGCCTATGGATTTTGTTCCTCCTACCTCCACTCCAAATCTGCCTCCAGCCATACCTATCTCCCCTTCAAACCCTATTTTGGATCTTAATGAACCCAGTACTGCTCTCTTTTTAACCCCCAATCACGATCACGATTTGATGCCTCCATCACTCTCTTCAGTGGTCTTTGCACTAAGTGCAAATAGTGTAAGGCTATTCCAGCTTCTTGCCAGCCACCGAAAAGAGATGGACTCCCATCAAGAAATGATTCTATCAGTGGAATCACACCTCCAACGGACAGATGCATCAATTGAAGAACTCAGACGCGAAATTACAACCATCAAATGTGCAGCATCCTCCAAAGTAGCTACTTCAAATATGATCCAACAACTCAAAAACAAAGTGGAGCAGCACCATACAGTTGTTCAGTCTTGGGCAGAGGTTCTCAAAGGTCCAGATAAAGCAGACGCTCCAGTTTCCTTCATCTCTGCTACACTTACTAAGAGCCGGTTGCGAGAGCAAAAGGCTTGTAATGTTCGTGTCAAGGGCATCCCGGATTCCCAAGATGCTTTTAAGGAAGCCAAGGAATTTTTAGAAACTAATCTCCAGCACCACAACAACGGTTTGGACTCAGCGTGGCGTACCAAGAAAGATGCTAGCACTCTTGTCATGCAATTCACTTGGTTGTAGTCTAGGCGTGAGGTACTACGTCGGAGACATAAGCTAAAAGATACCAGGATCTTCATGGATGAAGATCTCACATTTTTCCACATTGTGGGAGGAAAAAAGGCCCTGTATGATGCAAAGGATACAGGGAGACACTTAATATAGAGACGACAATATCCGTTTTATTGACGTTAAAGCTTTACTTGAAACTAAATAGATATTTGTCATAATGATATATGAGATTGATTAGAGTTAGAGTCAAAGTTTGAAGAGATGTCCATTTGAACCTGTAAATGGTCTACGTACCATACAATCCTGGCCATTAATCTCTTCTTAGTTAAATTTGTTCAGTGTTGTTGATTGATGGCATCGATCCATCTTGTTTCCATTTCTTTTGATGTATTGTTCTCTCTCTCCCCCCCCCCCCCCACCCCGTCAACCCTCAACATGGCTCCAAGACGGAGACACCCCCGCCCACACGATTTCAAATCTAAGTTTGGAAAAATGGATTGCCATAGACAGAGCTCTGACAGACCGATGACATGCATCAATGTGTACCATTGTTGTGTCAAAGTCTCTGGAATGAAATCTCTAGTGCCATCAATTCATCAATGAATATTAAAAGATGTGCAACTATGCTTTGCTTGGGTAGGATAGTCGCTAATGGAGCTAGAGATAGACAAAGGCTGTCATAAGGAAATTGCCAGCCAACCTGCTTCTAACAGAGAACTTATACATCATAGTTCCTTAATAAAATACCTTGGTACCAAAAAACAAGATGTACTCAACAAAAAATGCAAATATAACAATTTACATGGAAGTAAAGGAGCAATGTCAACTTCCAACCAGAAAAATGCCATCAAGCTTAGAAAGAAAAACTTACTGAACATTCCTTTGAGGGATGTGTAAGGCAACTGACTCTTGGGATGCCCTCGCTAGTGCCAGTACCCAAGAAAATCAACTCAGATCTCCCTTGAATCCCTTCTGTGATGTGTGATTTCTGTAATCGAAGAACTCCATCCACATAAAGTGAGGATTTGTTAACCTCCACCTGTTTATAATTCCATTCAACAAAGCTTACTGGTCAAGCTACCCTTACACACTACTTTTTCTCCATAACAGCTTAATTGTCAAGCTCTTGAAAATTGAATTCCATAGATTGGGTCTTTACCATCAACTATGGATCCCCATAACCAAGATGCCCAGGTCTATAAAAATTAATAATGAAACAACACCTACCGGCCAATCTAAAGCGTATCACATTAACCAGTCAATACATCTTTCACAATAACTTCGAAAGAATGAAGAAGAAACCTGTGAGGGATTCTCTTCCCGTCTTGCAACTTCCGCTCGCACCTGCAATTGCATGTTTTGTATTGGTACACCATAATTGAGGCTCGGAAATTGCTTTAATGGTTTGAGGATCGTCGTAGAATTCGAAAAGACACGGAAGTGCAAATCCAGACGCGTGCAACGCAGCAATTCCATCTCTCTCCCCCTCTCCCTCTCTCTGTCTCTCTCTCTCTCTCTCTCTCTCTATCTCTATGGCGTTTCATTTCTAGTTACTTGTCCCCAACCTTTATACCCACTTTTGTGTTCACTTTTGTGGGCAAATGAAGAAGACAACTCAACCATTTATATAATAAACACATTGGTTTCATTTTGAGATTTCATCAATGGCCACACGCACATAGCCCAAGTGGCATATCCTTCCATGACATGCCCAAACAACACCTCATGATTGCCCAGCTTTTAGGGTTTTGTACAAATTATAAAAACGGTGTCCCTACTTCTGGGGTTTTGGTACAAACCCTAAACAATGAAGTGGCTTCACCATCTTCTACAAACGACATGTTCATGTTCCTTACCATGAGAGCAATGCTCATCATACATAGCCCCTTAACCAATTTTGAAAGTAGCAAGACATCAACCATGAAACATGAAAAGAATTTAACTTTGCATAGCAAATTCAAGATACGAATTTGATGCAAGTTGATGGTTGAAAAGAGGAAAACCAACCATGCTAAGAAATTGGAGGAAAATTTAGTCCTCAACATTTGTTGATGTGCTTTTGGACTCATTGCCCTCAACATTCAGTGACATTCTCTTGAATGAGATGTCTTTATCCAGCTCTTGAAACTAGCTTAGACCTCTATCAACTTTCATCTTGGAATGCTTGCCAAATTGTAGAAGGATTTGATTTGAAAAAATACCTCGTATTCTCATCAAGGATTTACATAACTACTTGTGAAAACTCATCTCAAGGCATTCTATTCTATTTTATATTTGATAAATAGCCTTGGTCTATATCTAATGAACAATTGAGCTTTTCGAGCTCTAAGCTCGACTACTTCTCTTAGTCTCACAATTAGCCCTAGTCTCAAAATGAAACTTGAACTAAGCAATATAGTTGGTAGGTGCAAAGTACTTTATTACATCTATCAATGAATTTTTGAGAAGAACAATTTCATTAAGCAAAAGTCGGAGGCTTTCAACCTCTTCAGACAAACTAATGTTGGATTTATCCCTTCTCTCCCTAAATTCATAAGTTAATCTAGTTCCATTCATGCAGTTCTTACGATTTGAAGCTTTTTCAATCTTGATCAATAAAGAATTAACTTGACATTATAGACATGGGCATTTGAATCATATATTTATTGCTGATATGTCTAAGAATTCTTTAGTTTTTGATCTTGATTATTGAACTAGGAACTTTAATCCTCCAGTCTGCCAAAGCTGTATTGTAGGAAAGCAGACTAGAGAACCTTTCAAATCAAATCAAGAACATGTTTCTAGCAATCTATTTGACATCATTCATTCAAATATATGTGGCTCGATGCAAACACCATTTCTTTCTGATGCTAAATTCTTTATTATATTCTTTGATAATTTTTCAAGAAGGACTGGTGTATATTCTATGAAGCATAAATCTGAAGTCTTCCACTTCTTCAAATTTTCAAAGAGTATGTTGAGCTGCAAACAAAGAGAAAGATCAAAGCAATACGAACTGATAAAGAGGTAATATATTGTATCCAATGCATTCAAGGATTATTGTTTGATCAATGGGATCGAACAACAATTCACTACTTCCTTTTCCCCACAATCAAAAGGACTTGTCGAAAGGAAGAATAGAACGTTGGTTGAATCTGCTAAATGCATGTTGGCTCATGCATCATTGCCCAAATCATTTTGGGACAAGTTGTCTCTACAACAGCTTATCTCCAAAATAGATATTCAAGCAAAGGTTTATTGAATAAGACTCGTTATGAAGTATGAACAGGTTCCAAGCCTTCATTAAAGCATTGAAAAGTTTTCGGATGTACCTCTTATGCTCAAGTTCCTAAAGATACCAGAAAGAACTGGATTCTAAATCTATAAAATTGATTTTCACAGATTATTTTTCTTTTAACAATATGTATAAGTTGCATGATCCTGCTATTTCCAAGATTTTTACTAGCAGAGATGTCACAATTCTTGAAGATTAGTTCATTGATGTAAGGGGCAAAAACAAAATCACAAATGACGTTCCTGCTCAAAATACAACTAAATATCAAATTTCATCTTTGATTCCTTGAAGCAATCAACTTAATCAAAGTAATTCAAAAGAAGAAGATATTGTTGCAACTCAAGAGCAACCGACCCGGAGTCAAAATTTACAACATGAAGCACTTCCGGGAAGGTCTACTAGAACTCGAATTTAGCTTGTCAAAGTTATTGATGAGTATGCTTATTATCTTTATCAAGAACCAACGACTATTGGTGAATTACTCACGCAAGCTGATTCTGACCTCCTTTGGAAGGAAGCAATGGACAGAGAATATAATTCTATAATCAAGAACAACACATGGACTATCACTAAGTTGCCTGCAGGTAGGAAGTTAATTGATGCAAATGGATTTTTAAAATCAAGTACAAAACATATGGGAGCATCGATAGAAGGAAGGCTCAAGTGGTTACAAGGGGGTTTTCACACATTTCCAATATTGATTGATTTAAGACTTTCGGCCCGATCGTAAAGCACTCCTTAATCAGATTATTACTCTCATTTGTTGCTATTGTTGACCTTGAGGTACATCAATTAAATGTACAAACAACATTTATTAATGGAGTCATTGAAGAGGATATTTATATGATCCAACAAGAAGGTTACGCAAGGGCAAGGAGGATCAAGTATGCAAACTCCATAAGGCATTGTATGGCTTGAAGCAATCTTCAAGGGCATGGTTCCAAAGGAATAACTCATTCCTTATTCAATGAGGATTTCAACACAGCTCTATAGATTGGAATGTATATTTCAAGTCCATTACAAAATCCTTTATAATCATCTCACTTTACGTGGATGATACTCAACAATAGTATCGATTTAATAAAGGATGCCAAGAGAATGCTATCTCAAGAATTTGAAATGATAGATCTTGGAGAAGTTGTCTATTGTCTAGAAATCCAGATCCAAAGAGATAGCAAACGAAAGCTCATCCACATTACCCAACAGAGATATATTTTTAATATGCTTTCAAAATTTCAATTCATGAATTCAAACTCATTTATTCTCCCATGGATCCAAGTCTAGAATTATCCAAAGAGCAACGCCCTCAAACTAATGAGGAGAAGGAGAAAATGAAGGGGTATATGTATCAATAGATAATCGGATACCTGATGTATGCAATGATTTCTATTAGGCCAGACCTTGCATACGACATCAGCTCTTTGAGCCAATTCATGGAAAATCCTAGAATGATCCATTGGAGAGCTCTACGTTGATAAAAAAAAAATTGCATTTGGATTCATATTCCTCCTCAACATTTCTTGGAATAGCAGTAAACAAATCTCCATCGCATTGTCCTCAACAGAGTTAGAATACATTGCAGCTACGAAAGAAGCAATCTGGGTGAAAAATTTATTGTCTAACATTGGCTTGAGGCAATACGCTCCAGCGAATATTTTATGTGATAATCAAAGTGCCATCGCATTGTCAATCAATCCTAGATCCATTCTAGGAGTAAGCACATTGAAAGAACATAATTGTCTAATTGTGATACTGAGAGCTTTTGAATGCTTTTGATGATTCTTGCTTTTGCACATTACATTTAATTTGTGTATGGCTACGTAATCAATTGTATAGATCCTTGCGATTTCAAAGTTTGGATTGAGTAGAGTTCAAAATAAATATGAGCTTGAATCTGATAGTTGTAGTTCAATGCATCGAGGAAATAGATCATTTCATTTTACCAACATTCAAGGAGCGTGCAAAACTAGAAATTGATAAACGAATCAAAGCACTGAGGTCAGACAATGACGAAGAATACATTTAACCGAATTTAAGGAGTATTGGGCAAAGCTTATCACTGTATAGGTACTCAAATCCACAAAGACAAAGAGTAGAGGCCGATTTACATCACTCAACAAGGGTACATTTATAATATGCAAAAGATATAATCTGATGAATTGCAAGTTAGCTCACTCACCAATGGACCCATGACTCATATTGTTGAAGGACCAATGTCCTCAGAAAAAGAAAAGAAGGAGCAAATGCAAGAGTACCCATGTCAATAATAGGTTCTCTCATATATGTGATGATCAATAACAAGCTAGACATAGCGTTTGTAGTCAGTTCCTTAAGCTGATACATGGCTAATTTGGGTATTACACATTTGGAAGGCTCTTATAAGATTTATGAGATATACTCAAGCTATGGTGGACCAATGCATCTGTTATGGACCAATTGATAAAGACAAGTTGGGCAAGAGATATAGATACTCATAAATCCACACTTGGATTTACATTCTTCCTCAACAACAGTCCAATTTCATGGAACAGTTGCAAGCAAACCTTAGTAGTTCTATCATCTACATAATTAGAGTATATTGCTGCCTCTCAAGCAACAAAGGAAGCAGTGTGGTTGAGGAACCTACTATTAGACATTTGTCTGAAAGAATATGCTCAAACAATTGTCTTATGTGACAACCAAAATGCTAGTGCTTTATCGATCAACCCTAGATTTCAGTCTAGGAGTAAGCACATTGAAATAAAGTATCACTATGTCAGAAGCAAAGTTCTCAACAATGAGGTAAGCTTGGAGTACTATCGAACGCAAGACATGACGACATATATTTTTACTAAGGCACTAGGCCTAGAGGCACACAACAGATAACTAAGTTTAAGGATCAAGGCATTCATGGATTCATATTAAGGGGGAGGGGGGTGTTGGATTATTATCCTTAAAATCCTATTGTTAATCTACATTCATTTATGTATCCAGTTTTTGCATATTTGTTAGCCAAATTTTTGACATAAAAAATCAGGCTAATTTGGACAAGAATCAGTCATAGAATTATTGGGTGAACATTTGTATGTCAGAGAATTCTACAAAATTTGATGCTAAATATTGGGACGGAGAGGGGTCCCGGCCCTTTGAAGGGCATAGAAATGATCAACGTATGCTCACTAATTGTTTTCCTTTGGTCAATCAATTTTTGCTGAATCTTTAATAAGCTAAAGATTTGATTGAAAGTATTTTATTTAAAATGAATCCAAGGTGATTGCCAGATAGAACTCAAGATAAACTTAAGAAATGCAAGAATGTATAAACATGCAATAATTATGTAAACTAGCATTTTATCACAAAAATGGTTGTGACATATATATAATTTATTCATCATCACAAGATTCAAATTCATCAGCCAATACATCGTGCAACTCATCTCCACTTAGATGAATTTCATCATCACTGACCCTCTCTCATTTGTGCTTGAATCATCTGATTCATTTATAGTATTTTCAACAATATTTAAGAAACTTGGAGATATTTCTATATCCTCATCAACCATGCTTGTGTTGTCAATATGCAAGTCCTCCATTTCATTCTCAATGTAAGCATTTTCAAATACATGTCTTGCACGTGGCTTTAACTTGAACAACATACTTGTTTAGTTGTCCGGTTGAAAAAATACCTGCACATTTAACAATGTTAAGTTAAAAAAAGTTGTTATCAACATGGAACTAAGGTCCGCAATAGCCAGTTGCAATGAAATAGTGTAATATTTAATATATTGTTATAATTGAGAAAAAATGAATGTAAAACCCATGTAACACACCTGTTCACAATGACAAGGCAACACCAATGTGTCCGAAAAATCCATGCTTAATGTTTTGGTTGAATTGATAGCAAAAAATCCACTACGATCTCTTTTCACAGTTGCATTTGACCCTTGATAATTGATTTTGAACTATTTCACATCAAACAAAAAATATTTACCATTTTCATCGAAACATACTTCATATATATCTTGAATAGTTCCTACATACTCAAGCTCTCCAGAAATTGGACTTTGGTCTCGTGCACTACTCCGACTTTCTTAATTGAAAGACGCCATCACACCACAGTCATAAGTTTGTCATTTCATATCAACTCGTTCAACGTTATGATGATGACCA
The DNA here is from genome assembly GCA_029204225.1 of Diphasiastrum complanatum. Classification (NCBI taxonomy): domain Eukaryota; kingdom Viridiplantae; phylum Streptophyta; class Lycopodiopsida; order Lycopodiales; family Lycopodiaceae; genus Diphasiastrum; species Diphasiastrum complanatum. The sequence continues at coordinate 53,041,719 of CM055095.1, forward strand.
TATGCCCACATTGCACTATACTTTCAATACTGCCACAAATTAATTGTACTTAAGACAATAATCAATCATTGTACAAGTATATTGTATTTTTCTTTTAAAAAAAAAACAATAGACAAACCTTCCAACCACATCCTATTGCAAATTATCATTCCATGTCAGATATGGCTTGTCCCTTTGATCTTGCTTGTTGGAGTGTGTCAACCATCCATTCTATGGTGCATTGGTTGGCAACATCACATGAAGGTGTAGGTCGACCCTACACCTATTACGTCGGTGTGTATTTCTTGCCAACACTCTTTTTTCTTCTCTTTTTTTCCAATCACTTATCCATCACTCCAAAATTATAGAGCACGGAAGTAGAAATTTTTTCTCTAAGAGAATGTGTCATTTTCCTAGGAGCACCTATACCTTGGGGTTTTTCACCTTTTAACTCATTGTTCTCCTCATCATTCCATAGTCATGGAGTAGGCGGATGTATTTGAAGCAAAATTCAATGACATAAATAAAGAGATTCTTGCACTAACCTCGGGCATGCTTCCCTCTGGTCTTGCCTTTTGACGCAATACCAATTTCTTGGACCAAGTGCACAAGTAGATGCACTTGTATGTCCAAGATGGAGGTTGGCAAATCTCTCTCAAGCATACAAACAACCTCCGCTATATTTTCATGTTTTTTTTTCACATCTATTTGACAAATCTCCTTGTCACACATCCATCTACATCATATTTGTAGTATATGATCATCATATGACTTTATCAAACTCGTATGTAAAAGAAATACGCAATAGCGTAAAACGTGAATGAAATAAATGTAAGTACCTGACAATGGATGCTAATTTATAAATGGTATAGCGAAGTCGATAAGTTAGACATCAACGAACACACATTGGAAATATGTACTCGAGCGTCTTCAGCCAATCATGACATTTAAGGCCATGAAGTTTTCCATCTGTTGTGAATGATGTTCGTAGTGCATGAGCAAAACTAGTGGATGTTCTCATCTTGCAAATGATTGATCATACATACTTGTACTCTTCCTTGGTAAGAATCCAAGGGGCTCTTGAATGATATGAGTATTTCCATCTATACCCAATTTTGGCCAATACTCCTTTTTTTGTCTTTCATTCTTGTAGGTCTTGTCTTGCATTAATACTATCTTTTTCGCCCACCAAGTGTTTCCATATTGATTCACCCACATTTTTGAATATTGGATCAAGCAAGTGATTGATCAAAAGTTTATTCCAATATGGTAGACAATGAAAGATAGATAGTCTTTTCATTCCATTGATTGGCTTGCTCTTAGATTCAATGTAGAGCTTGTGCCAATCTGCCATGGACGTTCTCTTTGGAGGCATCCTTGTTTCTGTCTTTCCTCCAAAAAGCCCCTTCTTTGTGTATTTCAAACTGAATGATCCTCATGCAGGTACTTGCGATGATTTTCATATACAACTTTGCTTTGATGACATGAGTGTTGAGTGTTGGAGGGTCTGCGGATCCCAAGGCTAACCCTAGTTAATAAGTGAAAGGGATTTGGCACCCTGTGTGTGTAAGTCCAGCCCGATGATCACATAGTTATTTGATTAGTTAGAAGTTAATAAAGGACTTTAGGCCTTTTTGCGGCAATTAAATGTCGCAAGGCCTAATAGTCAAGTTAGTGAATAAAAAGGGCTCCTCCCAATTTTTGAATTTCAAATAATAAGGGAGGTGGAGATTAGCCAATAGGATTTGAGGCCAAAGCCCTAAAGTCCACTCTATATAGTGGTGGATTTGAGTTATTTTGTACATTCACTCTTCATTTCAATAAAGCAGGTGGATCCTCTTTCAAATAGATATGGACCTCCTCTATCTCTCATATTTTCTTTGGATTTGCTAATTGTTGTATTTGATGCTTGTTGGAGTTTATCTTTATTCTACTTTTGTGTGTGTGTGTGTGTGTGTGTGTGTGTGTGTGTGTGTGTGTGTGTGTGTGTGTGTGTGAGAGAGAGAGAGAGAGAGAGAGAGAGAGAGATCTATCATTGCTTGAGTAGTGTTAATGGATCATAGAGTAAATCTTAGTGTTAGATGTAGATCATATGTATCGCTCTCATGGGAACGAATCTTCGCGTGACAACAAGTTAATCCTCTTCTTCTCCTTTGATGCTTGATGTGCTTGGATCTAGGATTGAGGGTGGATAGGAAATACCCGCTACAATTTTGGCATCGTTTTCGGGGAGATACGCCAATTTTTCATTTTTCAGCATGTTTATGGTCCATGCTTGGATGTTAGCTTGCATTTAGGCATCTTATCTTGGCATAATAGTGTTAAAATTTCATTTTAGGGTTAATTTGGGAGAGGTTTTGCTTGATCGATATGGATTTTTTTGCTTGAAATATTATTTTACTGTTGAGCAGGGGAAGCTAGATAGATCACCATTCCTAAGATCCATTTGAATCTGAAAAAGTCAGAGAAATCAATAAAAATTGTTCATTTCTGCTATTTTGGTGACAAAAGAGGCAAATTTTCATCAGAACCTGATAACTTAATGTTCCTTTCCAACCAACCTTTGCCGACTTGCAAACAGTACCATCATGATACAATGAAGCTATAGTTTGAAGGGCGAAGGTTACAAAAATGAAAAAAAAAATTCCTAAAAACAAAAAAACACAGAAAACCAACCTTCACCTGGTCTACTGTACCTAGATCTGACCCAGATCTATCTATAACCAAGTCGACAAAGGTTAATTCCAAAAAATAGAAGGCTAAAGTGACAATTCCACTAGTTGTTGGTAATCTTTTGTAGAAAGTTTAACACCTTTTTGCAAGAATATCAGTTTTTTTGAGAGGAACCTTCGCTTGAACCTTCGATAGAGTCACAGTCAATCCATCATACTAATTTTGATAATTAATAAGCTGGAAACCCACACAACGCATTGGTGTGAGAGAAGCGATGTTCTCCCACGAACAGTGCCTCGCTTACTAGCGGACTACTTGGATATCTATGGATCCTGCTTACAATGTCTCGCTCATTGGCGGACTTCCCTATTCTGTATTTGTTCTATATGTATCTTCTATTCTTTTTTTTTATTAGTGCATTTGGCAACTGCATATATTCAGAGCAATATCTTGATTAGATAGATTAAACAATCTAAGACTAATCACAAATTACAAGAGCGGCGGATTAGGCATGTCCTAACATTCTTCTATTGACATCATCATATCATATCAAGAAATTGTACTTCATGGTTCTTTCAATACTATTTTGGGTAAAATATCACTTATCTGACTGTTTCTGACAAATCTGGAAAATTTAACCTTTGTCTGATTGACAATAGGTATATCTGATAGTGATGATGCTAGGGTAGAACTGGCAAAGGTTCTAATCTAACGAACAATGATTTTTTGTAGCTCAGCGAGGATTAAGATAGACTTTTTGAATAATCTAGATGGATCTAGCCGAACTCAAAATTGATGGATTTCTATACTAAGTTTGGAAACCTCAAACAAATCGGCAAATGATCAAGAGTGATATTGTTATTTTTGCAAAAAAGAACATTTTTTTGACAAACACAGCTCAGTAGAACAAAAGAGAATCAATAGATGATGTTGTAGCTATTATGCACAAATCATTCTAAATTATCTGATCTCGATTAAATTACTATCTGCTTATTGTTCATGTATCTCATTCGCTTGTTTTATGTATTCCGCACATAGGTTCTATCTTGTTGAATGCTGAATTAACTTAAAGGTAGGTCAACAGTGTCTGTCTACATTCTGGAGGATTGTAGAAATGATATAGCAGGCAGTGAACAGCAATCATATCCAAACTCCATCCAAATTTATTTGCGTTTCATTCGTATCGATTCGCATCAACAGTGGTATTAAAGCTTGATTCTCAACAAGGGTATCAGAGCTTGGTTTCCTATAGTGGTATCAGAGCTGTAGAGTCGGTAATCAAAACTTCTTATAGTCTGATATAGCCACCAAGCTATCGAATCCAAGAGGCAAAGCATTTAAGACAAAGAACCAGTAATAAGCAGAATATAGTTCATGACAATGGCTTCAATAGGTAGTACACAATCAAAGATCTGCACAATCCTTGACTCATCAAGGTCTCCCTTTCTAGCATGGAAGGTAAAGACCTCTCTTATACTAAAGGGAGAAGGATTATTTCCCCGGGTGGACGGCACCGAAGAAATGCCTACAACTACAGGCAAGAAGCCACGCGAATGGAGCACCTTGATCACAAAGACGCTTCTGACCGAGCTCTCTACAACAATGAGGAAAAGACAAAGAAGCAGTTCAAGCCTAAGAGGGAGTCAGACCGAAGGCAGGATCGAGACCAGCAAGAAAAGGGAGCCAACAGAGGAAAATGGAAGAACAAAGGAAGGCCGAAACAGCAGAATGGTGACAAGAAGATATGTGTGAGATGCAAACGTGAAGGACATACAGTCGATTCGTGCTGGCTGAATTCAAAGATCGAGTGTATCCATTGTCACAAGAAGGGTCATGCAACCATGGATTGTTACCTAAACCCAAAAAACAAACAAGCTCAAAGGCAGGACGGGAGAACAATAATAGTTCGTCCTACGTCAAAGAGCCAGAAAGCTTGAAGATGGGCAAAAGTAGACCAAATCACGGTAATTCGACCGCCTATATCTGTACAAACGTGTGTGTAGCCTCCACATCTGACACACGAGAGGTGATCCTTGATTCAGGAGCTACCTCACACTTCGTTACATCAAGACAAATAATGTCTGACTTTTGGAGTGTAGATCCATCAAGATTTATTATTCTTGGAGATGGATCAAAGCATGATGGCCTATTCGATGGCTCAAAGAGTGTTGTGGGCTGAAGCAGTAACTACAACTGCCTACATTCAGAAGGGACAGGAAATTTGGTGTTCCTCACACAACACCACACGAACTATGGTGGGTAAGAAAATTCAATCTGACTCATATTCGAATAAATGGCTGTGCAGCATATGCACATGTTTCTGACAAGCTTCAAAAGAAGCTTGATGAGAAAGCAGAACAAGGATATCTTGTAGGATATGACAATCATTCGTCATACTACATAATCTATATGCCAGAGTCAAACATAGTCAAGACAGTCAGAGACATCAAGTTTGATGAGACCAAAACAATGGTTGAAGACAATAATATGATCTACCAACTGCAACAGAGGAAGCAGAACACAAACATTCAGACAAAGATGTTTGAGTTGCACCTCAATCAAGCGACAAATTAGATGAAGAAAGATTCGCAAGCCAGCCTACTGCTACAACACTTGTAAACCGAAATGGTTTCGGACCTAGCAGAATAGATAAAGACAAGAGCATTGCAGTACTAGAAGGATTTGCCAGAAGATCAACAAGAGAGCGAAGACCGCCAACAAGATTTGTGCCAGGTGGCTCAACTTCTACATCTGAAGGTTTTGTGGATTCAGTGGAGAACCACAAACATTCGAGGAAGCAATTGAATGTCTAGACAAGGACAGATGGATCCAAGCCATGAATGAAGAGATGGAATCCATGAAGAAGAATGAGGTATGGACGTTGCAGCCATTACCAAATAAGCGAACAATTGTATAATGCAAATGGGTTTACAAGTTGAAGTATGGACCAAATGGAAATGTTTTCAAAGTATAAAGCCAGACTTGTAGCAAAGGGTTTTTCTTAGAAATATGGTATCAACTATGCTGAGACCTTCCCTTTTGTCATGAAACATTCATTCCTACGCCTATTGTTTGCATATGCAGCCACTTATGATCTCAGGATTCACATCGTGGACGAGAAGGTGGCCTTCTTACATGGCGAGCTAGATGAAGAAGTCTACATGGATCAACCTCCAGGCTACATTTCAAACTCACTTCCTATTTATGCATGCAGAATGCACAAGAGTATCTACGGTCTGAAGCAATCAACTCGACAATAGTATAAGAAGAAAGATCATGCCATGAAATCCTTAGGATTCAAGCCACTAATAGCTGATTCCAATGTCTATGTAAGAATTACAGATGGAAAGATCATCACTGTAGCTGTATACATGGATGACACTCTGATACTCTGCAAAAGTGAAGAACTTATTGCTAAAGAAAGTGGGACATCTTGAACCATTTCAAGATTACAGACCTAGGAAACGCCAGATGTTATCTTGGCTTACAGATTGACAAAGACTATGATGAAGGGAAGTTATACTTTCATCAGTCCAGATATACCCAGAAAATTCTAGAAGATTTCAGGATGATGAATTGCTAAGGAGCAAACACTCTAATGCTTGTAGGAACAATCATGACGAATGAAGATTGTTTGAAGACCGAAGACGAAAGAGAATTGATGGAGCATATACCATACAGGAAGCTCATCGGATCACTAATGTATTTTGCAGATAAAACACGTCATGACATTGCTTATGCTGTGTCCAGGATGAGCCAATTCAGTACGAATCTAGGCTCAACTCACTGGAAGATTGCGAATCGAATCTTACAATACCTTCAACTATTGAAGGATTTTGGATTGTGTTATTCTCGTGATGTAGGATTCCAGATGCTTTCCTACAGTGATGCTAGCTGGGCATCTCTCAAGGACGACTCTAAAAGTGTCTCAGGAGGACGCACCATCGCAGTAGGAGCAGCAATTCTATGGGTCAGCAAAAGGCAGGCCATCGTAGCTCAGTCATCCTATGAAGCAGAATATGTAGCAGCAGCGAAGATGGCCAATGAAATCACTTGGCTCAAACTAGGTGAAACGAGAAATGAGCCTCTAATTTTGCAGATGGACAATACATCTGCAATACACCTGACAAAGGATCCCATGTTTCACTCAAGGACGAAACACATTGCAATCAAGTACCACTTGATAAGGGATCTGATCAAAAAGAAGAATCTGCAAACTACTTTCATTGGAACAAAGAAGATGGTTGCTGACATCTTCACAAAGGCCTTAGACAAAGGTTTGTTCGAGAAAAAAAGGAGCAGTCTAGGAGTCATCAAGATACCATGCTTTGAGAGGGAGCTGAAGAAACAAGGTGTTTCTATTACCAAAGCTCTGCTAGCTCTCGACTCCCAACCTCTCAAATACCTCCAACTCAAAGAGCTCAAAAACGAATATCTCAAAGACCTCGAAAATGACAAACTCGAAGAACTCAAAAAACAAGAACTCGAATGACGCGAAACGAAAATGTTCGAGACACTCGAAGATTGAATACTTTCAATTCTTCATGCTCCAAATGATCAGGAAGATCAACCAAGTACCATGAAGTACAGTTTCCTGATATGATATGATGACGTCAGTAGAAGAACGTTAGAACGTGCCTAATCTGCCGCTCTAGTAATCTGTGATTAGTCTTAGATTGTTTGATCTATCTAATCAAGATATTGATCTAAATATATGCAGTTGCTAAATGCACTAACTAAAAAAAAAGAATAGAAGATACATATAGAACAAATACAGAATAGGAAAGTTCGCCAGTGAGCGAGAAATTGTAAGCAGGATCCACAAAGATCCAAGTAGTTCGCTAGTAAGCGAGACACTGTTCGTGGGAGAACACCGCTTGTCTCACGCCAATGCGCTATGTGGGTTTGTTACATAGTGTTGGAATTTTCCTTAAATTCAACTGGTAATGAAGATCTATTTATTACCTTTCTACAGAACTGTTGGCAAAACAAGTCTACAATTTTACTCTTGTTGTCGCTATAGTCTGCATTTTAACTCAAGCATTTTCACAGGCCATCGCTGAAATTTCTGACACTATTGCCTTTTTGCCTCAGGCCATCTTGAGCGGCTAAGTGTTTTGTGACAATTCCAGAAAGGGGACAGCTGCAGAATCTACAGAAATACAAGTAAAATTGAATAGAGAGATTCCAAATATCAAATCCTTACGTCTTCAAGCTCCAACAATGAACCGATCTATTGATCAATTTAGCACCTGTTAACTATCTTGTAATTGTAAAGTTAAGATAGCACAAGATCTTCCAGTTGCTATATATGTAAATGAGCGATTGAAGAAAAAGGTGAGGCGGACCTACTCAGCATTCACGTTCTTCCTACGGCAGACAATAGCAACTGACATTTCTATGTCAGTGATTCATGTAGTATTACTGCTGTGATGTTTCCGCCTTCTATCACTTATTGTCTTGCAATATTCTACAATGTGGCACACTGCTACAGATTCATGTTTCTTTCTATAGTAGATAACAGCAGCTGACATTTCTATGTTAGTGATTTATATTTACAATAGCTGGCGTTTCTACGTCAATAACTCACACAACGATATTGTTGTTGTGTACAAATGTATTGTCCATCCAATTATTTGATGTACATATTTTATTGTGCCATTCATTTCTGTCATTGCAAGAATGCTATTATTTATGTCTTGTTTTTGCTCAGTGCATGGTGATCTATGACACCTCAGTCACTGGCTCAATCTCTCGCATTTGTGACTGTTAAGTAGCTCTCTTTCTGAGCGATTTCATCCACTGATCACAAGTAGTTCTACACACAATTAAAACGATTCATGCACTAGCGACAACATTCTTAAACACACAGGTACATGACCAATTCATGCTCCCTCACACGAATGACTCACACAATTCATTCTTTTACAACATGTGAGATAGACATTGTAGATGCTTTCACGCATTGATTCCTTCTTTCAGATAAGATTGTCAATAATAGGTTCATACCCTTTACAGATTGTGATTAGCCTTGTGAATCATGCGGTTACGTCTGCTATTGTTTTGTGCTCACCTGCACTAATGACTTGTATATTTTATTATACTTAATCTGACTACAACTCTACCTGGTTCTGCGTTCATCGTGTCAATATTGCAATGCTTTTTCATGTTCTGTCTGGACATCTGATTGATTTGTCTGGTCGTCTACTCATCGCTTCCGCAAAATTATTATGTTCTTGTGTTCGCCTACTAAGTCACCAATAGTGTATGCATTGAGAGAATTGAACCCCCACATATTTTTTGACATGGCATCAGAGCGGGTTCATATTTCTCCAACATGGTATCAGAGCAAGTTATGAACCTGACATGCTATCTTGAATCTTCTGTGTGAAATAGATTTGTCATTTATTACGTTTGGAGTTTTGGTCACCATTTCAAATCTTTCAAGATCTAATAATCGACTTGAAATGAGTTCACAGTATGTGTGAAAACATTTTATGTTTTGAGACATTATCTTAAGCTGTCAATATCGATTTTCTGCTATCCAATATTCTTTGCAAACAACTACAAGTTATCAAGGTGATTCTGTCAACGTCGTCTATGCACTGCTCGAGATTTACTTCCACCTCTTGTACAGCCTTTTGTGCCTCCCTTCGAATCTTTGGTGACAAATCAGCAACAGGTTTTTCATAAGACTATCATGGAGCATCTTCACTCTTATTCCTTCGGTCAACTTATCAAAGATTCACCTTCTGATGCATTTCGAACTCGTCTTCTTTCTTGTGCTGGTCCAGGTGCAGGGGCTTGGCTGGTTGCACGTCCAGTTCTTCCACTATTGCGAGTCAACAATGGCTTGTTTATAACTGCCCTTCAAACCAGATTGGGACTTCCACATCCATTGTTAATTGGTATCTCTAAGTGTTCATGTGGGCATGTGTTGGATTCCTTGGGTACTCCGTCAGGGTGGAGAACGTATTGTTTCACATGATTCCATTCGTGATGCCATTGCTGCTATTGCTCATGATAGTGGTTTTCATGTTGTTCGAGAACAAACACACATATTACCAGGGCCTTTTTTGCAATCTACTCAACGACGAGTTGACCTTGTTCTTTCCCGTGATGGAATTCGTACTCTAGGAGATGTTGTAATTGCTGATCCCTCTCATCAGGACCTCCGTCGTCGTTCTTCCACCACGCAAGGGGCTGCGACATCTCACACAACTCAAGAAAAGGAAAGAGATTATAATGATTGTGCACCCGGTGAAGATTTCATCCCCTTTGCCTTGGAAACCTACGATTGTCTTCACAAGAAATTTAATGATTTTTTATGTTTATGTGAGGAGCTTATGGTGAAATGCCAAGGACAAAGCATTACCTTACCTTCTGTCATTGTTTCTTTCTATCGTCAGCGTATTTCTATAGCATTACAACGTTCACAAGCGGTTTCAATTCTTCGACGGGCTCAGTTTGCAAGAGCGGCTGCTTCAAAGCTTCCTGCATTACCTATTACTGGTTCTATTTTAGTTAGTGATTTATATCAGGCAGTTGGTTTTCAGTAATTAGCTTACTTTTTAGTTACTTATTTATATCGGGTAGTTAGTTTTTAGAAATTAGCTTACTATTCTAAGTTTTACTTAGCTTTTGGATAGTTTGATTCATTTTTGCCGTTCTTCGGTATTATTTTAAATACTTTAATCTTCTTGTGTTATCATGGGTTTTCCCATCATTTTTAATAAAAGAAGGGATATTATTATTATTATACTTAGGACTGGATGTGCCAGCACCTCTATTACTCGCATAGGGCATAAACACCATAAGAAGTGTTGCCCCTTGAACCGTTTAGGACTTGTTGGTCGGACCAATCCCCTGCCAGAAAAGGCCCTAAATTTGGTGCATCTATTGGGAGAAGGGAACATTGTTTGAAAGGCAATTGCTAATTGCCCTACGATGTGTACATGTTAGAAATTTGTCGGTTGCACAATTATGTTGTTTAAGACATTGGTGCGTCTGTCAGGAGAAACTTTATTAGGGAACATTTTCTAAAAGGAAGTTATCATACTGATGGCCTACAATGTGTACATGTTAGAAATTTGTCAGTTGCATGTTTATGTTGTTTAAGGTGACAGACGCTTAGCATCTATGGGGAGACTTTATTAGGAAACATTGTTTGAAAGGCAGTTATCATACTGATGGCCTATAATGTATACATGTTAGAAATTTGTCAGTTGCATGACTTTATTGTTTAAGCCGATAGACACTTAACATTGTGAAATGCAAAATAGATCTCAATCTCCACCAATGGGAATAGAGCATTTGAGCCATCTCATACCATACCATACCACTTATGTGGGGCTCTTATGTGAAACCACCCTAATGTTGCAAATGAAACTAAAATCAGTACAAAAAAATATTTACATATTTAAGAGGATCCAAGAGAAGAACGACCATGTCGCCTTCCCAGGAGAGAGAACAACCTCCTCCTCCTCCCCCCCCCCCCCCCCTCCTCCTCACGTAGAGCAAACGAAGATGCTAGAGCGCAATGATTTAGCAGGCGAGGAGGAGCGCATCCGGCAACGCAGCCGCTGCAGAGCAAAGATTTATGCATTAGATTCGTGCCAGAGAAAATATCCCAAAGAGCCGGAGCGAGGGATGCTGTGCAAGCATCTCAACCACGCCGCTGCTCTGTGTCTTGTGTCCTTTGTGTGCCCCGATCAGGTGGAAGCGGTTCAGAGCTACTGCTCCAGCCTGGGCACCGTCTCGAAACAGAAGCGGTGCAGAGAGGCAAGAGAAAGCCTCGAGGATTGCTTGGCTGCACACCAAGATTAACAAATTTGGGTTGCATTATTAGAAATTGATCACTTCTCAATTCTCAAGCAGGCAGGCGTACTCGCTGGAGCTTGTGTTTGCAGGTTTGTACATAAATTATGGCAAATATGACCTGTTCAATGCATTTCTTGCAAGTGCAATTTATAGCAAATTGATTATAGAAAATAGACTCGATTCGTCTTATCTAGGGTTTTTTTTGTGCAAGGTAAAGAGCTCTTCAAGAATAAAATGTATGGAGCTACGAGACTTCTTCTTAATCCATTAAGATGCTTTTACTACAACTTTATTAAAACGTTTGTGCTTTCAAAGTGCATCAAATACCATGTGAATAAATGGAAAGATGAAAGGGAACAATTGATATTACCATAAGAGTAAAGAAGTTGTTGTGGTCATTCATTCTTTGTAGGTGGTCTGTTGATTGTCCGTAGCAAGGAAAATGCTCTTGTACAACCATTCTCCCCTAAGAATCACATGGCATTTTTCCTAGTTGGTATCCAACAAAATACTCTATCATATATGAGAAAATATGCGCAAATTATGTTTGGAGAGTGAAGTTTTTCTGTGAATTACTACATCTTTGTTGGATTGGATAATTGAGTGATTTGTCCCAAAACAAGATGTTGTCACTGTACTAGCTCATATGCAAATGTGTTGTCTTTATTATATCTAAAGAAAGGGAGGCCACTTCTTGTTGTAATAGAGATTGTGGTGAAGAATCTTACATGCAATTGGATTTTGGGTCTTCAAAAAACAAGCATTTGATGTACTTTGGTGAAAGTAACACCTAGTACATTACTCTACTCTGGTACTTCTTTCATGTGCACAAATCATTTTGTTGATAGCCTTGCATGTGTGCTTATGCAAGAAAATTTTAATTGCACACATAGGAATAGCTTTATTGGATGCTATGATTGACTCTCTGGTACATTGAACAAAAGATAAATGCACTACACTAACTTCATTTGAAGGAACCATCTTGTTTATGATATCATTTTATTGCTTATTGGAGACATCTATGCCACATCAACAACAAACGATGGTATGCACGCTTCATTTGACGTCTTATGGTCTATCATACTCTTAAGTCTCATTTCCATTTTAAACAAGGCTTCGTCAAAACACTAGATGTAGAACAAGACACACCAATAATAATAGTGGAACTTATTGACACAAACAGTAAATCGATTAAGAATTTAGGATCAATTATTCTTGGAAGAAAATATAGAGAAATGATTAAAGCGTTCTAACAACTAGAGTAAAAACAAAGTAGTGATTGTAGCAATATGCTTTTGTATATCTACTTTTCAAACAGATAGCTTGCATGGTTTTCTATGCACGTACAAACTGATAAGTTAGTAATCAAAGTACATTTATTAGTACTTTGAAAAAAAATCAAGAAGTCCTCTTCATATTAAGTTGCATTGCCTTCAACGTCATTGCAATGTTGTCTTAATTTTCCAAGACTAAAACTAAGATTGAGCATGATAGAATGAAATCATTTAGCAAGTTCTACTTTTATTAGCGAGAGGGCAATGATGGATATAATTGTATGTTCATTTAAGTTGTTTGGTGATGATGAGCCTATCAAGTGGAAGTTCCTCTCTCTCATTTCTCTCTTATTTTGTAAAAATGCAATGTATATTTTGCTTCATGAGAATTGAGCTTTTACAATGAGCTTCTATTGATTGCAAATATTCTTGACCTTGACCCCCCCTCCCCCCTCCCCCCCTCGACTCTAGACTTCCCCCAACTCCAACTATTGATTGTCGACTCTGACCTCCCTTGATCCCAACTCTTGACTCCGACTCCATTGACTTTGATCTCAACCCCTCGACCCCAACTTCCCCGATGTCAAACTTGACTCACCTCCAACTCCCACTATCGACAGTTGACTCCGATGATCGACTTCCCCAACCCTAGCTGCTGAATCTTTTACATCAAGGAGATTTTGTGGGTGAATTCATTTTGTGTATTGGTCAAGAATGGCTATGGACATCAAGTGGTGGATTGCACAAGTGATGGATGCAATGAAAATGATAGTATTGTTGATGTTATGCAATACACAATGATGGTAAATTGAATCATCTTTGTTTAGTGTAACTGGTATGTTGAAAGATCTACCTCTTGTGAGCAAATTGAGATAGATTTTTGAGAGTGGTTTCCCAATACATCAAGTTTTGCAATCGCCTATTGTATATGATGATAGTATAGCATGTGAGTTGCCACCATCTTCTATCAGCATGGAAGGTAGGCAAAGAGCAAATGATGGTCACAACTAGACTTTACTATTCAACAACAAATTACAATGGTTTCTTGGATGTGATTCGGGTCTCTTGTTGTGGGGGAGGTTTTGTTTGTGTCAATGACAATTGTGGTTTTTAAAACTCCTTTGGAGTACAAAATACAGGTCGATTTGTTGGACACGTAAGTAAGCCATTGGCATTGGTGATGCTGCAAATAATGTTGGGACACTAAGATGTTTTAACCGTCAAAAGACTCCAATACGTATGTCATTGTGTTTGACAAGAATATATTACTTGGTGCCTCATGTTTTTTGTTAACACGCATGGCAATATAATTCACGGATTTTTTAATCATCCAAACGGTGAAGGATAATTGAGAGATGAACAAAAATAAATATAGGAAATGGTGCAAAATATTGTCCCAACATCATCAGTGTTGAAGCCAAAACGAGTTCAAAAGTTAATTGCAAAAAAATTAATCTTAGTTACTAGCAAGAGTAGAAGAGAATTCAATGACAAATTCTAGCCTTCATAAATTGTTGGCCACATTGGAACCGAACTTCAATTACATAAGGTTTGTCAAATACTCATCATTTTCCATGAATGCTTGTATTTGCTAATTATGACTATTGTCATTTATGAACGTGGATTTTTGCTAACATGACTTATTTAGCCAATTTTTATCTACAAGCTATAATAGTTAAATAACAAAAGCCAAAAACGAACTTCAGCAAGTTTATTTGACACAATAAATCACTGCACTTATGTATTTGAATGAACATTATACATATGACTTTTTTCATGGAGCCTTGTTTCCTGGTCAAGTACATGATGCACTTGATCATTCTTTTGTTTTCAGGATGTTGACAACCACCGGACTACCATAGGTGTCGACCTGATAATACGAATACAATCCGAAATTAATCTTGCCCAATCATGTTGTTCTTTTGATAATGCTTATTGTGTTTACAAGGGTAGTTTATGTGTATGATACTGGGTATTGCCTTGTGTCAATGCTAAAAATTTATAACGTATTATTTTTTAAATAAATATAGTTCATGTGTTTATGAAGCATTCCAAACAATGTGAAATGAAAGTGTAGGATGTTACCTTAATAGAGTCATGTCTAAACATTATGTCGAGGATATATTTATCATGTTTAATTTTGTTTCATCGACAATGTGAGAAAACGAATAGAAAAACACATTAAGATGAAACATAGGAACAAACATATAGCTAGTGTTTGGAATGGTGAAATGCAACTAACACAAAGTTAATGCCACCAACATGTACAACAAATTAAGAAACTAGTGAAAAATGGGAAAAGTCTATGAAAATCATGAATGATGGACTCTTCCTAATTGAAGTCTCATGTCTCTTTCACATAAAACTTTGATGTTAGTTTTTCATCTCTTCATATGTTAAATGGTGGCCCAAATTTTGAAATGTAGACAACATGCATTGAAAATGAAGATCTTGAAGATGGGAGCAAATGAAACAATAAGTAATTACCTCAAAAAAAAACAAAACCTTGCAAACATATAGGAGATTAGCGAATACCATGTGTTGTTGTTCAGGCTTTCTAGCTTCTCCTACTTGTAAGCAAATAGCTTCTTGCCAAAGTAGCTTGAGCTACTCTACACATACTATACATGCAATCTTTGAGATCATTCTTGATGCCTCTTAGTTGACTTATTTTCTTGCAACATATAAAGACAACATTGGTCTAAGAATAATCCAAGGGAACCTACAGTAGTATACATAAAATCATTATACTTGTTGATTTTTTTAATAGATGCAAGAAAGATGCATATATCATCTTCTAGATCTAGAGAGGAAGATGAAACTCCCTATTCAACATTGGTATTGAGCCTTCATCTTGGATAAGTATGCCTTCAGGGTGATGCTATGACAATTTAAGGACACTATTGCATCACATCATTCTATCTAAAAAAATTAATATCAAATAGTAAAATTCTCAATTCGTTATTTGAACTGCATATGTATCATAACAAAGGGCGCACCCCTTGTCCAACTTGCTCAAGCGAATAATTGAGTCAAATTTCCTTGGTAATCTAGCATCTATAATCCATATCATAAGTGGAAATGCCAAAATGTCCTGTCATTAAATGGAGATTCAATCACTAAGCTCCTATACTTATTGTTTACTATAACTTGAGTGTATATAGTTTCTCCAGACTAGATGTATAGCTTGGTCTTGCAATCTTTTTGGTCCTCTTTATAATACTTTGCTCCCAAAGACTAATTCACCATCCTAAGTAGCTTGTTCATTTTGCTATCCCATTTCTTTTACATGTAAAATTGATGTAAGAAATAGTGAAGCATCCCAAGTGAAGTTTCATGTCTCTTTTTAATTCTCGCTTAAGATTGATCTTATTTTTTCCATATCTCTTTGCATGTCCGACTGTAGTTCAAATTTTGAAATGTCATTGATTTAAAAGCTATAAAAGTAGTAAATAATCACCTCAAATAGATTCCTAGCTAACATTGATGAGCTTCATGACGTGTGCATGATGGGGAAGCGCATGGAGGCTGGTTAGAAGGCAAAGTAGATATTTTTTCACCACGTTGAATATGAGGACTGATATCCATGACTTGTAGAGAAGAAGAAGATTCCCGAGGAACCATATTGATAGTGAAAAATAGAATTAAGAAATTGTTTGATTGTATTAGTATTGTGGTGGCTAAGGAAGAGCAAAAGAATCCACCCCTAGAAACAAAACTTGAAGTAGTGTGTTGCACACGAAAAGGCTAAATCACACTATAAAAGACCCAAACAAGGTTGTGAGGCAAATTGAAAGGGCATATCACATTGTAAAGCACCCAAACTTGGTTGCAAATCCACTTAACTTGGAATAAGGAAGCTTTTGAAAAGCTCTCAGAAATTGAATAACGTGACAACAAAGTGCATTAAAGATCGATGTCTTAGATATGACTTGTCTAGGAATTTACACCTGGAATTCACTGAGCAGAGGTCATTGAATTGCTAAACAATATTTCTTTAACAACAGACAAGCTTTCCGCATGAGAGGAGTCTAAACAAATATGGACCAAAATACCTAAGAAAGATAAAGGGCACCAAAACCAACTCCCAAAGGATAACAACATGTTGCTTGATATATATGAGTAAAACTGTACATACTAGAGACTAAGCTTGTTGTTGCTACATTTGACTTGATAGCAAAGGATACATGTACTCAATAGCAAAGGATGTTTCAGTTGTATCATGTATGTTGCCAAATTTGCAGCAATGTAGCAGATGAAATCTCTGGCAAAACATGACATAAAAATGTTGATGCATATTTGCATTAGATATGGTACAAAGGGCTTTCGACAAAAAAATCACAATGCACTTTCAAAGGCTTTCTCAAGGCATCCATTGGGCTTTTCTGCTTGCACTTTAGCCTACCAGAAAAGATGATTTTGTTCCTATGGTTAAAATTATTAGTTTATGCAATCAAGAAACATACAAGTCTAGAAGTAGAGATAGAATAGAGAAGAACAACGATGATTATTAGCTCATTACTTTGTATTAACCTAACCATAAACGTTTACATCAACTGAACTGTGGATTTTGGATGCATGGCCCTCCCAGTGTGGGCAAGATTTATAGCCAAGACCCACGCAAGGTAATGGCAAGAAGAGGATCACCCAAATAATTGCAGGTGGTGGAGATTGGTGACATCACCAAACGCAGAGAAGTTTTGATTGACACCAACAATCCCTCCCACAAGCAAACATCTAACATTAGATTAAGATACAGATTTGTTTACACTCCTCCACATCCATGAAGATGTTTTTTGATAAGATTCCTTGTCTCCACAATCAAACATGCGCAAGATCTTTGACTAATGACCATCGAATTGAGGGATAAATTGGTTTGAAGTAGTTTGTGATCCATTCTCGTCAGCCTTCAAGCTGAGCGTTCGTAGATAGAGAGAACGAGGCAACAACTATACATATAAAAAAAAAACCCCGTTGGCTGTAGAGAGAGAACGTGAAGATCAGAAGGAGGTGTTGAGCAAGCGAGAATGGAGAGAGCACAGAGCTCACAGTGTGAGACGCTGCTTTGATCCACTCCAAGAAGAACTTCTTGGTGGTAACTTGTATTAATGGTCACTTCTATTTGCTAAGTGGCAGGTGTGGGTTGTCACATGTGTGGGACCATGACCATTGTTGTAAAAATTGCAGCAAAGAGCAAAATGTGTACAATGTTGATTGGTCCAAAAGATTAGTTTACATAATCAACAAACATACAAGTCAAGAAGTAGAGAGAGAATAGAGAGGAAAAATGATGATCATAAGCTCGTTACTTTGTATTAACCTAGAAATGTGTACATCAATTGAATTGTGGAATTTAGATGCACGAACCTCCCAGCGTGGGCAAGCTTTATAGCCAAGGCCCAAGCAGGGTAATGCTAAGAAGAGGATCACCCAGATAGCTATAGGTGGTGCGGATTGGTGAGATCAGCAAACACAAAGTTGTTTTGCTTGACACCAATAGTTCCAAGGTCTTCCACCCTCGTAATGCCAGGTGCTCGTTTTGTACTATGGAAGGGGTCGGGCACATGCCATTCTGTCCGGTAAGGATTTTCAAAAAAAATTGGGTGAGGTCCGGAGGGGCTGAGCCTAAATTTTATTGAAAAGCTGAACCGGGCGGAAGGCGCCTTCTTCCATTGCGTAAGGGTCCTTTCTGAATGCACCACGTGGCAGTCGTAAGGACGCCGTACAGACAGGCAGCAGAAAAGTTCAAAATCTGTGTTTGAAAAAAAGCACATATATTTTTTGCTTTTTAAACCGTTTAAAAATGGGCATAATATTCACAAGGTATCCACTATGTGCATATTCTGGAGGTGATTCCACGAGCACAATGTGCATCTCTCCTTCGAAATTTGTCATTCTCTCTCCAAAATGTGCATCCACCTTTCTCTCTCCTTCTGAATTGCCATTCTCTCTCCAAAATGTGCATCCACATTTCTCTCTTTGCAAAAATCTCCTCTCTTTCCACCTGAGCATTCTCTCTCTTCACCCTCACACCTATCATTAGATCGTGGAAGGCCCCTCCCATGCAAGTTGGGGCCTTGCCCTCTTCTCCCCGGTTGGGTCCTTCGACCTCACTTAACCTAGCTTCCAAAAAGCAAAAGCCATTGGTTGCATGCCTAGAGCCCAGCCTTTTGTTTTAAGAAGCCTTCTAACTTTTTGAAGGCAGAATACTATTTCTCAGTAGTTAGGGTGACTGAGTTTTAGGTGTAGGGTGACTGATTTTTAGGTTTAGGGTGACTAATATTTAGGTCTAGGGTGGCAGCGGTTTACGGCATGGCGTGATCTATTCCATAGATCGGGCTATAGCTCTGCCATAAACAGGCCTTAAGTAAAGGCTTGGGTTTTGAGGGGTCTGTCCGCAGATTTGGACCAAAGTTATGGAAAGCAGCCTCGGCGGATCTTTAAGCTATGTTTTCTGGCCAAGGAAGCATTGCATTTATTCAAGGCAGATTCACAGTAACAGTAAAGAGCTAGTGCTGATGCAAATCCGTTTTCTTGCAAATTGGATTGTCCAATTGCATCACGCTTCTCATCAAGTCTGATCAAGAGCTTTGGGTGTGCACTGTGTTAGTTGCTGCTGCTATTGTAAGGTAAGGTTGGAGCCGGGTGTGCGCCTGTGGCTAGCTGCAGCTGCCTGGCTCAGCTCTCAATGCACACACAGGTTAAAGAAATCCGTGCATGATATTATGACGAAGCTTAGAAGAACCGTCTTGATCAGCTGCATTTTGGACGTAATTCTTATATGCTGTATATTTTTTAAGTCAATATGTGCGTCTCAAGCAAAGGCAGGTTCAGCTCTCTTCGTGTTTGGAGACTCGACGGTTGACTGCGGGAACAACAATCAACTTTTTACTATGGCTCGAGCAACGTTTCTGCCTTTTGGAAGAGATTTTGATACCCACACTCCAACTGGAAGATTCACCAATGGGCGCTTAAGCATAGACTTCTTAGGTCTCTCTCTCTCTCTCTCTCTCTCTCTCTCTCTCTCTCTCTCTCTCTCTCTCTCTCTCTCGTAGAATACGCAACATGGTTGGAAATTTATTTAACTATGAGCTGTTCGATGCAGCAACTTATCTCGGCCTCCCACTAGTTCCTGGGTATCTTACGGCAGGCGATAACATTCTCCAAGGCGTCAACTTTGCATCAGCTGGATCAGGAATATTTAACTCCACAGGCTCCATATTTGTGAGCTCCTCCTACCAATTAAAAATGTATTTGATCTCCCTTTTATATGTTTCTTGTACAGGTACAAGGAAAACTTTCAAAGTTGTTTTTGTTTTATGCATCCATCCGAGATGAGATGGATTGATTGGAGAAAGCTTCTGCCATTTCCAATTTGCAGGGCCAGCATATTCCACTACAAGAACAAGTGAGGTACTTCGGGAATGTTAGGAACAGACTGATTGCTCGACTGGGCAAGGAAGCGACGTCGAATCTCTTGGCCAATTCCATCCTCTACATATCCACGGGAAGCAACGACTATGTCAATAACTATCTTCTTCCAATCTCCCCTCTGTACCTTGAATACACTTCTGATGAATTCAAAGAAAAACTGATTTCAATTTTAGCTCAGCAGATAGAGTTACTCTATGATTTTGGTGCCCGGAAAATCGTCATTGCTTCCTTCTCGCCATTCGGAACTGTTCCATCTGTAATGGAAAGATACGGAAATGAATCCGAGAAGGGCTTTTCGTTTCTGAACGTGTTTGCACAGGAATACAACGCAGCCCTGTTTCTCAAACTGCTGGAACTTAGAGTAAAACTTCCTGGAAGTTACCTCATCTACAATAACGTATACAACACCATACAAGATATAATCTTGAATCCACAACAATACGGTAACTCCAATTTCCTATTTGACCTTCTGTAACACTAAAGCTATCAGATTCAGTCTACGGTTAATTTCATCTACATCATCGCTCTTTTTTCCTTCTGTATGGTCTCTTGATCTGTCTTCACATTGCCTCAAGTTGACGGGTTAGTACCGCTTGCAATATTTTTCTTGGATTCATATTGTGTTTCAATCCAGTTTAATGTATATTAGTTTGTGTCAAACTTACAAAGGTTTTATAGTTAAGCGAACCCATATAATTGAATGTGGCTGATTTTCTTGCAGGAATTGTGCATACTCAGACATCATGCTGTGGAATGGGTCGATTTGGAGGGGCAATACCTTGCCTACCAAAGCTTCCAGTCTGCTCTAACGCCTCCCAATACGTTTTCTGGGACGAGTTTCATCCCACTTCTTCCACTTACTCCATCATAGCCCAAAGGTTCTGGTCGGGCTCCATAGCTGACAGCTTTCCAATCAATATACAAGAGCTAGCTACTCTTTAATAGCTATAGTTGCATTGTCCGATCAACCCAGTGGTCCAAATTCTACGTATCGGACATTTTCTTTGAAAATCCTGCAATTGAGATCGAAGATACCTTGATTGCCACAAATGATACTTAATGATACAGCTTCAAATGAAGTAAGGTGCTGATACATTGGTATATAGTAGCATAGAAATTTCAGCTTAAGCATGGTGCATGGCCCGTTGTGAGCTGACAGAACCCGATCAAGCATTGAAGTGTCAGTGGCTACACTCATAGACGTGATCTATTTCGATCAATCTACAAATTACAGCACTTGAACGCCCCCCCCCCTTCTCTCTCTCTCTCTCTCTCTCTCTCTCTCTCTCTCTCTCTCCGAAGGTCTCTAACAAGCCCATTTTATGATCTTATAAGTTCTTCTAATTCCGCCTAGGAAGGGCGTCCGCCCGAGGGCAGAAGCCTTTCCTTGGGCGGAACCTTTCCTTGGGCGGAATGCCCCAAGGAGGTTTCTTTGCCGTAAATTCTGCGCCTAAGGTGCGTGTAAAAAAGTAAATTTTTTTATATGCACCCTTGGCATCCATAAGGTGCACATAATTTTTTTTTCACAAAAAAAGAGGGAGGCGCACAGAATCCGTGTCACGAGGCACGCCCCTTTTCTTCATGAAAAAGGTGAAATGAGATTACATGTGGAGGAATGGTCTTTGTATTGAGCTTTAATGGTGGTTAAGGTCATATTAGAAGTTATGCCGAGAACCACCATAGAAAGGTCTTTAAAAAGACCATTTCATTGTGTAAAAGAAGAGCATGAATAGTATCCAACACAACTATAAGATGTGATGCGAAACAAAATTATAGGCAACATTCTCTATGATAAATTGATCTACCACATGTTATACATGAGTACAAATAAGATGGGCATATAATTTCTAATTATACCTCTATGGCTTAATATCAGCCAAGTACATTTTATGGTCTCAACAAAATGAAGGTTACTGGCATCTTTGTACATCATGCATTTGCTTGTATCCTTTGCTTTTTGAAAGGCCTTTTTGTGCTCCACAACTTGTACGTAAGGATGGTATTCATCTAGAAAGATCTTAGAATTTTTAAGTTTAGATTGGCATCGTAGCACTCTACTAACAAGCGATGGAGGGCACGATCTGTAGTAGCGTAGTGGTCAGCAACATCATTCATGCCATACTAATCTGTGTGACTGTTGAACAATTCCATTAGATCATGCACTGATTTCACTAACCCGTAGTATATCCATGCTTTCTAGGAGCGTTCAAGCCAAAACACTATTATGACAATTAGAACATTTAAAAGGGCAACAATGATTTGTATTAGCTTAGGCAAGGACACACAAACAGTCAATAACACAACTCCATGCCATACTAATTCTTGTGTCCAACAAAAAATAGTGTTCAAGTCAAAAACCCTAATTATTTTGACAATCCTATGGATGTATGGATTCGCTCATCTAAACATTTCGTAATACAATATTTTCAGGTTAAGAGAAAATGTTATTTATTGTTAAATCTGTAATTGTACTGTGTTTTGGCAAATGATTTTTAAGAGCTATGTAAGAAAAAATATAGTTATTACTTGCAAAAGGCTGAAAAACATATTCGTAAAACACACAAATACACAAACTGTAAAATTCATATGAACATTATTGAATCTTGTTTATAACTTTTGCATGTCCTTGTACATATACTATTCTCATATGCATACCTTGTGACTTTGTTACGGCCATATTCAGCTAAGGACATGGAATAGTCCTAATATCGTAGACCGGCCCTTCGGTGTTCGAGATTGTTGGTCACGCCAGGATTTAATTCCATGTCAAAGCCAGTTTGTGATTAATGACTTTGAAAGGACCCAAACACTCTTTAATGAGACATATGGAGTAGTGCATGTACGTGTGACTATATTAGTATTGTTGGGAGAGAGGGAAGAAGAATAAATGACTACCACGAACGAGAAACGAACTCGAACAAGAAACGAATGAGAAGCGAACTCGAACAGAAAATGTTCGTGCGCAGCGGAATGAGTTAAATGACTCTCTCCATAAGCATGACTATGCCTATCAGAATGAACAGAACTTAAGTGATAGAAATCACAGTCATTTTAGATTATGTAGCCAAACATTTAAATGGATGAAGCGCTAGATGAATAATTTGTTGCGAATTGCAAGACAAATTATCTGTCGCAAATGATTCGCGAAGAGCTAGACTGTGCTCGACTGATAATTAGTCGCAAATTATTCGCAAAAGACAAGACTAAAAGTTAATCGTCTATTACCAGAAAGAGCAACAAGAAAGATAAGACAGAATGAAGAATAAGCATAGCAATATTGACAGAACTAAAACGTAGAACAAATGAACTGTGTCAGATTAAGTATATCAAGTATACAAGTCAATTATGCGGTAGAGCATAAGACTGTAGCGGACGAAACCGCGTGCCCTACAAAGCTTATTTCTGTCTGTAATGAGGAATGAAACCTCTTCTCTTAGTCTCTTCTTCACTCAATTGCCTTAGGATAAGATTTACAAGGTGCCTTATCTGTTAGGGCACCTTTGGCATTCAGTAAGGTACTGTCCCCTTTTCGCGTGTCACCATGACCTGTGTAAGAACACAATGTCGCGATTCATTCGCCTTTTCTTCGTCTGTGCAAATTTGCATGTAAAAATGCAGACTGCGTGACAACGCTAGAAAAAATATGCAGCATGAATGGAGGCAGTTTAAAATTGGGATTTAGGAGAGTAAAGGAGTAAATCCAACACCCCTCCCTTAATCTGGATCCGTGAATGCCTTGATCTTCAGACTTATCAATGCAAAAAATCTGTTGTGTGCATTAACACTGAGTGCTTTCATAAAAATGTCTACAACCATGTCCTGCGTTCTACAATACGTTAAGCTCACCTCTCAGTCGATAACCTTGCCCTTGATGTAGTGATATCTTATCTCAATGTGCTTACTCCTAGAATGAAATCTAGGGTTGGCCGATAAGGCAATAGCACTTTGGTTATCACAAAACAAAATTGTAGGGCTATACTGATACAGATTGATTCTGACATCAAATTTCTCAACCAAAACGCTTCCTTAATAGATTGAGAAGCAGCAATATATTCTGCTTCAGTAGAAGAAAGTGCGATAGAGGTTTGCTTATGACTGTTCCACGAAATAGGAACGCCATTGAAGAAGAATGTAAATCTAGATGTGGACTTACGATGGTCTACATCTCCTCCCCAGCTTGCATCAGAATATCCACTGAGATGATGAAGATTGTCATTGCTGACATCTCCATAGCAGATGCACTGGTCTATGGTAGCTTGAATATATCTCATGACTCGAATAAGAGCCTTCCAAAGGGTAATTCCAAGATTAGCCATGTATTGGCTGAGTGAGTTGACAACAAAAGAGATATTTGGCCTTGTACAGACCATTGCGTACATGAGAGATCCGAGTATCGATCGATACGGGTATTCTCTCATCTGCTCCTCTTCCTGCTTTGTCTGAGGACATTGGTCCTTTGACAAATGCAGGCCTAGATCCATTGGTGAGTGAGCTAATTTACAATTCACCAAATTGTATCTGTTAAGAACATTATGAAGATACCTTTGTTGAGTGATGTAAATCAGTCGATTTGCTCTGTCTCTGTGGACTTGATTTCCAAGACAGAAGTGAGCTTCGCCTAGATCAGTCATGTCGAATTCTGATAACAACATCTGTTTTGAATACTTGACCATATTGGCATTGTTGCTGAAGAGCAACATATCATCAACATACAAGGTGATGAAGAATTGCTGCACTGACTTTGAATATACGTTGCAATCAATAGTGCTTGGTTTAAATCTTTGTTCAATGAGGAATGTGTTGATCCTCTGAAATCAAGCTTTGGCAGACTGTTTCAAGCCGTACAATGTTTTATGGAGTTTACAGACCCAGCTGTCCTAAGAACTTGGCAAGCTTGTAAGCAGTTGCATCACTGTGTCTTGATCGTCTATGACAGATCCGACAACGACCATTTGCCTTAGCAAGTTCTTGAATTGATTAATGTAATTATGCAGAGAATCACCATTCGTCATCTTGAGGGAGTAGAATTTCTTCCTGAGATCTAGCTTGGAAGCTATATCTCGCACTTCGTATAGTGTGCTCAAGATGTCCTAGACTTCTTTCGATGTTTGAGCCTCAGATACATGGCCAATCTGTGTATCCGTGATGTTGAGGATGATCAGCGCGAAAGCTTTTCCATTCTTCAGCTTCCATCTGGTGATTGTCGCGTCGTCCGCTTCGAGTTTCCCTTCTGCACCTGTGACAACGTCGTACAATTCTTTTGCTATTAGTACAGTCTTCATATTAAATTTCCACAAATGGTAATTGGCTCCATCAAGCTTGTCCATGAGAGGACTAGCTTTCCCTTGGGAATCCATGTGGAAGAATTAGTCTAAGTGATAGGAGAAACTATCAGTGACTTAAGTATGAAAATATGATACTGAAAAATACAGAACAAGAAAACAATCACTCTATTGGCTAGTAGAGTCTTGTACTGTGGGAGCTAATCGAGCTATAAAGATTGCTCTGATACCATGTTGGGAGAGAGGGAGGAAGAATAAATGACGAACACGAACGAGAAGCGAACTCGAACAAGAAACGAACGAGAAGCGAACTCGAACAGAAAATGTTCGTGCGCAGCAGAATGAGTTAAATGACTCTCTCCATAAGCATGACTACGCCTATCAGAATGAACAGAATTTTAGTGATAGAAATCACAGTCATTCTAGATTATGTAGCCAAACATTTAAATGGATGAAGCGCTAGATGAATAATTTGTCGCGAATTGCAAGACAAATGATCTGTCGCGAATGATTCGCAAAGAGTTAGACTGTGCTCGACTGATAATTAGTTGCGAATTATTCGCGAAAGACAAGACAAAAAGTTAATCGTCTATTACCAGAAAGAGCAACAAGAAAGATCAGACAGAATGAAGAATAAGCATAGCAATATTGACAGATCTAAAATGCAGAACAAATGAACTATGTCAGATTAAGTATATCAAGTCTATAAGTCAATTATGCGGTAGAGCACAAGACTGTAGTGGACGAAACCACGTGCCCTACAAAGCTTATTTCTGTCTGTAATGAGGAATGAAACATCTTCTCTTAGTCTCTTCTTCACTCACTTGATCATCTAATCATCATCATCATCATCGAATACTCAGATGATATCCAATATATATACATAATATTACAGGTGTGCAGATGCGAAAGTACAGAGTGGATGTGCTATCTGTAGGAGATCGTGGGTGGCTGCAATTGTTGTCCAATTTGTTAACGCAATTGCATGGGGTGAAGGTGAAAAGGGTGCGACGTCAGCAGTACTGAAGTGAACGTTGGCGATGACGCAAAAGTTCGTTACTCTCACGAATGGCCTTAGGATAAGATTTACAGGGTGCCTTATCTATTAGGGCACCTTTGGCATTCAGTAAGGTAGTGTCCCCTTTTTGCCTGTCACCATGACCTGTGTAAGAACACAATGTCACAATTCATTCGTCTTTTTTTCGTCTGTGCGAATTTGCGTGTAAAAATACAAACTGTGTGACAACGTTAGAAAAAATATGTAGCATGAATGGAGGCAGATTAAAATTGGGATTAAGGAGAGTAGAAGGAGTAATTCCAACAAGTATGCATGTGGACCGCATAGGAGCTATGACCTATTTATAGTATTTGGATTGCATGATTTCATGCACAAGACTCTAATCTCTATGTATTAGGGTAGAAATTCTCTTGTCAACAACTTTTGGTTCAGGTTACCAGTTGCTCTCTTTTCCTCAAGCATTCACATAACATGGCTCGAGGGCTAGATCCAAGATTGATCTAGGTTTGGTTGGGAGGTTTTGCTCCTATGTGTTCTCCAATCCTCATCTTAGGAGTTTTCCCTAGTGGTCTTTATAGAATTCATAAGCATGTATTTCAATTTTACATAGTATTGTCATTTTTTGTAAATGACATTCATGACTTACGCACCTAAAAGTAGTATCTTATATTCAGTAGAAAGGTATTAAACGTTTGTAGCTGACTGTTTGTGACAACATTATCTTGTGAGGATGTCATATCTTTCCAACGCATATGTAATCTCTATGAGTTTTCAATTGAAATGCCACAAGTTAACCCATATGTCGTATTACATAGCATGCTATGGTAAAAAAACCTTTAAACACTAACTCTAATCTTAAGCAAATATCCCCAATGTCAAAATTGTATGTAAATAACTCTATTAAATGGTTACATAGATGGACATAAGTTTATAAAACTTATGTAAAGTGATCAAATTAGTACTAGACTACATTCTATACCAGTAGACTACAAGCCTTAC
Organism: Diphasiastrum complanatum; assembly: GCA_029204225.1. Taxonomy (NCBI): domain Eukaryota; kingdom Viridiplantae; phylum Streptophyta; class Lycopodiopsida; order Lycopodiales; family Lycopodiaceae; genus Diphasiastrum; species Diphasiastrum complanatum. The sequence goes on from CM055095.1 coordinate 53,069,198, forward strand.
CTGACTATATGCCAAAATTACATTTTGAAGGTTTTTTTGAGATCTTAGCTAAGACGAAAACGAATCTTGGATCTGAAATAGAATCAGAACAACTATCTATAGAATATTTAGTTAGCAAACCTTATCTAACTTTCACTAAAATAAGCTTTACAAGATGACCAAATGCTAGAAAATCTGTAAGAGAGAGAATGAGGAACGATTAGGAAAGTTCAGAAGTATGTTCTTGGCAAAAAAACAACAAAAATATGCAATAAAACCTCAAGCTAGAGACATTCATACCTAAGTAGAAAACTTTGTAAGAGGTAGAAAAGTGACATCTTGTACATTAGGATTTTTGTAAGCCGTATTGTGTTGTGATTGCATCACGATAGATGAGATTCATACTTTTACTATCCATGAGAGAGAGAGAGAGAGAGAGAGAGAGAGAGAGAGAGAGAGAGAGAGAGAGAGAGAGAGAGAGAGAGAGAGAGAGAGAGAGAGAGAGAGAGAGAGAAGCAATATAAACAATTATAGTACAATTTCTTCTCTCAAATTCAACACCAAAAATGAGAGATAAAAAATGAATCAACACGAGACTATTTATAATTGTAGTAGGCCACACATGGAATCTTTTAGATTAGGCTTCTATGCCCTAGATCCTAGCCATTTCATGCCCTAGATCCTAGCCATCCAATATATCAATGGTCTAGATTTATATCTTGACAACTATGCATTAATTATGCAAAATATATGAAATAACAAATAATAAAATGGTACTTGGAAAATTTGGCCCTCTTCAAGCATTTTCCACACGTGTGGGACTACGATTTGACTTCCAGTCCAACTATTTGAAGATTAATAAAGAACTTGGCCTCAAGTTGATATTTTTTCATTTTTTAGTTATTGTTTTATTTCACTCAAAGACAATGGCATTCCCCCCAAAGGCATCAAATTTTGATGGCATTAATATACTTAGTGTGCTTTCTAGAAACTAGTAGCAACTTCCATTTTGCATAAAGCATTGATTGCTTTTGTTGAAGATTTATGATAGCTCAAATTTCTACATATGATATACTTGAAGGTGTTTGATTGAGCAACCACTCAAATGGTGTTGCCAATGTCAACTATAAATTCATTGAGATGTCTAGTGAAACTTATTGTTTTTCAGTTTCAATCAACTCCAATGAGACTTGCTAAAAGCTGGCTATATCAGCTATATGCTTGTAGCCTTCAAATGTGTAAATTCACGTCTTCCTTGAATAGTCGTCAATGAAACTTGTGAAATAGGCCTCTTTAAGATTTGTAATTTCAAATCTGGTATGAATTATCAAATTCAAACTATTGACTATCAAAAGGTAGTCGTCAATAAAACATTGTCATTATCAAAAACTCCTACGAAATTTGAATGACATAGGCAATACATGAATTTCAAGTTTGTTGAGCAAGAAGCAATCTAAGACTTGTCATTTTCACTACATGAGAAAATGTGTCGTGTGTAGTAAGCACCAAAATGCTTTGAAAAAAATATCATAGTACTCAAAAAGAAGAAATTCAATTGGTGTTTTTTTAGATCTTTGGAATACTCCAAGAAAGAGAAAGAGGATCACAAATCTAAAAAGGTTTGATGATACAACAAGAAACCAGGACATACGATCAAGTGCCAAAAACAAAAATCCTTCAAGAAAACAAGGGGGAGCGCCAACAGACAAAAACCATGACTTTTTATGGCAAACATGGCATTTCATATTTGGATTGTTGGCACCTATAAATCTAGAAAAGGTCCTTTTGGTAATGGAAATTTTGAAATCAATATTGGTAGAAAAATTTATTAACATTGAAGATTAGGACATTTGAAAATGATAAATGCCCAATATACGTAAGACAAATTTTTCTTATATGCAAAGATCCCTAGGAATTCAAGGGTTGATGAACTCGGCATAGTGGGCCGGCCCTACCTAGAATGTTCCACAATAGGCTTGCAAGAATTTAATGGCAGGGGTTGAACCAAGAAAAATGGGCACCTGTGATAGTCCACATTACATGACTTATCATCCAAGGAAGGGTGCACAACCTAGAGTGGAGGCCTTAGCTTGGTCACATAGTTTAATGTGGAGCTATTTATTACATATTCGTTGGGAGCAAGCCTGCTATTGCATGAAGCAGGCCGCAGGCTCAAGCCACAAGCTTGAGGCTTGCCTCCTCGCTTATTAGCTTGCAGGCGATTATGCCCGACATTGTTCGTTGATTGCCACATTTCCTAGGCACCTCCCATGCTGCCCGCCCTGCTACCCGGTACCTGAGTGCTCGGGAATTTTTGGGACCCAACATTTTGCCACATGAGATAAGAAGCCATTGCCGCATTTTGTGCAGGCCTGCGATGGAGTTGTGCTCGCAAAATTTTGGGACCCGTATGCTTGCGTGTGTCTGGGACAGTCAAGCTAGTGCTATTGGAAATCTTGGGACCCGCAAAAATTTGTCGGGACCATAAAATTCCTTGGGAAGGCTGTCCCGCTTGCCCAAAAATTGCACTCAGGAAAGGCTGGGGCAGTGGCGCCACGTGTTGCCCTCCCGTGCCAATAAACGACTTCGCGACGCGTAAAAGGCGAATGACCTAATGACACATTACCTATTTTTAAGAGGAGCTTTGTTTAAATGTGTGTGTAACACCTTTGCTCTCAACAAATGAGAGTGTGCCACATCAGCACAAGGGCCTATAGCGTTGAGGAGTGTATTTTCTAAGATGAGTGAGGGGTGCAGGCAGGGCCCACCCTCATCCAACGATGGAAATTCCATCATGCCAAACTTTCAATCATGCTCCACCGTTGGATGGATGAGGGTGGTCCCTGCATAAAAAACACAAGAAGGAGGAGTAGATGAATAAATTGTGCAATCCTGACTGTTACGACAAGATAAGGCAAGGCAAGGCAAGGCAGGCAGGCAGGCGCAAGCTACGATCCAGCCTTCGGTTTGGTGCGCTTCACCCTCGCCTTGTTGCTTTTTATATGTTTCTGTGTTCTTGTGGTGAATTCATCTCTTGATGGTATAACAATGTGACCATTATTTCCATTAATCGTTCTGTTTATACTTCCTGGCCTTTATTAGGGTTGTGGTTTTGTTGTTTTTTCCCATCCACAATGTGGGAAGCTGCTCCGGAATGATTTGCTTCTTAGAAACAGAAACCCTTTGCTGTTTGAATATTTAAAAGACCTTTTGAAGGGTGAGGTGCTTATTGTTTAGGGTCGTTTAGCATTATTTTTGAAAAATAGTGGAGTTTTTGGAGGCTGGTTGAGAGCTTACTTGTCGGGCTTCAGGTTCAATTTCCAAGGTTCACATCTTCAGTTCTTTTCAAATTTGCCCCAGTTCGATGAGGCTCTACTGCTGTTCATAAAATAGGATGAAGTAACAAATAGCAATTATAGACTCCTAGATCTTCATATTGCACCTTATTAATGCTCTATCGTGATGCTTTGTTCACTTGGCTACTTGAGAGTGAATGAAAGCCAGAAAATTGCTCTTTGTTCATACCTGTTTACATTTGTGAGACAGCCGATCCTTCTTTTGCAAGTTGACCTTAAGAACAGTCAACGTGTGTTGAATTGCTTGCTGCTTTGATTTTAGGTTATCGAGGCATAGAATTGTTGATATTCTTCGTGCCACGTGAATGGAGAGACTTGAAATTCTATTGTTTTCGAATGAAAATAAAGAAAAAATGTCACACAGGCATACATATGGATCAATCTCCTATGGGGGAAGAGAACCATTTCTTCGATTCCTCTTGGAGAAGCATAAAGCTTGAGCACCTCTTAGCACACTTTTGTGGTGTTGAAGTTGAGAAAGCAGTAAAAAAAGGTCTCCTCTTGAATTTCTTTGAAGACGATGGTCGGCCCATAGAGCAAACGTTTCGATAGGCATAGAAGTGTCTGGTGAGTGAACTAGGAGTTCAGTTAGGGATTTTTTGGGCTCATAGGGAGTTTGGTGATATCCTCAAGCTAAAAGTGATTGGTTGTTCATTCTGTATTATTTGTTATGCATTTCTGAATAGGTTTTTTATTTAAAATAAAGATATCACAATTACCAATATATTTCCAAAGAAAACTTGATACCACCTGATTTTTTTGCTGGGCTGGTCACAGCAGGAATGAGGGTAAGATGGCGATTTGACCACTAACATGAAGTGACCTTGCTTTAGTTGTTGTTTGAGGGGCTTGGCAAATTCTGTCGGGTACTTGGGGACGTAGTTACAGTGAATGAACGACGGGTGAGCTGGGATATGTTATGGACACACAATACTTTCAAAGAATAGCAAACCAATGTCTATTGAGGGCTAGAGAGAGGCTAGAGAGAGAAAAACAGCCAGAGAACAAATACAGTGGCTATTTTCAGCTGTTGATTCTTTTGGAGTTTTGATTTTTTCTTTAGTAATAACCTGTCTATTGAGGTTTGTGATTCCCCATCAATGATTCCTTAGTGTATTGTTAGGCTTCTCCATACATTTTAACAACTGACATGTTGAGGCTTGTACTCTCCTATCTGTAATTCTTTGGGGGAATGTCAGGATTCTGATCTTTTATCGCTTCAATGGTATCGTCCATGCATTGTTCGAGCAAATCCATTGTAGTTTGTGATCCCCCATGAACGATTTCTTATTAGAATTTCTTGATTTTTATCTTTTCGTGCTGCTGAGGTGTTGTCCATACATTGTGTTCAACTAATCTGTTTAGTGATTCCTTAGTGAATTATTGGAGCAGTTAAGTACATCATGCCAACCACACTCGTTTCAGCAAGTACTGATAATTTTATGACTCATTTGGAGTATGTAGCTATTGATGGAATATCAACAACAGCCTTCCCAAGATATTCTTGAAGCCATACACTAGATAGGGCAATAATAACCATCTTCCTGAGTGACCACTACATCTTCTCATGTTATGATTGTCTTTTTCCTGCTAATACATAGACCGCCACTCTCTGTTCACCCTACTGCATGTCCAGATTTGAGGAGGATGAAGTCCAACATCGGTATCTTACTCAATCAAGGCTGAATCACTCCTGATCACATCCTTTCGGTGCACGTCTTCTTGTTGATAAGAAAGATGATGTGCATTGATTATCAAGAAGGCCATCCTTTTATAGATACCTGTGTTGGGAATTGTTTTGGCTTCAGATTCAATTCTACCTGTCAATGAGAAGTTAGTGTTTTGAAAGATTGGTTTGCTATTAAGATCGTTGTACTTCTATATATTAATCAGGGATCTGTAACTCTAATAGTTTCCCCATACCCCAACCACCTTTGTACCACCCCTCCCGTTTTTGTACTCTCTTTTATCTTATGTACCTTTGGGTACCAAAAGACGTTAATAATAATAATTCTTATTCTAATTCTAATTCTCTCTCTCTCTCTCTCTCTCTCTGTTATCGCTATTCCTCCTCTCCCGAATCCTAATCTCAGAGAAACTCTAACTTGTCATGCTTTTCATCTTGAAGGTCATGCTTTGCAGAATTCCAAAACACTCATGGTGTATATAGCCTTTCAATCAAAATGACCTTAGTTCTATGGGATAAATTGAAAGACACGTGTCCATCAAACACACCTTGTTGGTCAAAACCCTAATCACACGTGGACCAATGAAAATCTCTTAAATGTGTTTTCTCCGTAACAGCCTACATTCTCTGTGCATTAGTACACTAATCTCTGTTAAATTGTGCTCTTGATGGCATTCATGCATTTCCCTTTTCAAGCACTTTATGATACAAGTGCTTATTCTTAAAGTGATTTGATTTTTTTCCAGGAGGTTTGAAGAAAATTGAAATGGCAAGGACGAGTTTCAAGGATGAGCATTCTCTAGGTGTGGCATTGGAGTTTTTACTTCTGCTTTCATTCTTTTTTACGTTTTCCTCTAACAAACGAGATGATCTATTTCACAAAAATTCTTCTTGTAAGGAAACTTTCAACGTGGAAGTGAGAGACAGTCATATAAATTTATTTGTGGGAAAACACGAGGCATCAAGTAGACCAGTTAGCTTGTAAATCTCAGGATTTTAGTAAAGCAAAAAACTGGAAAATATAGAGATTTAACATATTCACGCAATTCTAGGCCTTGATAGCGTCATTGTAGGAGGACGGGCTTGATATGATAGCCTGTTAGTTTCTGTGAACATGCAGTTTAAATCAATATTGCAAGCTGAAAGATTCCAAGGATATTTCCGGAGCGAAGGGTTTTTTCAATCTGGAAAATATGCTCAAATTGGATAAGGCAATCAGATAGCCTTTCTTGTCACTAGTATTTATTTACGCGTTCACGAGTTTTGGTTGTAGTTAGGTATGCCAAAATATCCATGAAAGACCTATAGAGATTCTAAATGCCAAGGTTTGGATCTGTAAGGTTAGACTTCCATAAATTGCACTTAATCCTTGATTTTGTCTTAAAAGAGCTAGAACTATCAGAAATCCTCCCTTTCCTCAAATCAACCATGTGCTTTTGAATCCCTACGAGCTGATGCGATGCATTTTGTGTATGTTTCACTAATGAAATAGTTATTGTTTGTTTATCTGTCGTTCAACAACTGAAGACTGGGGATGGGATGAACTCTTCTTACAAGAGCTACGTAACTGTTGGCATCTTTACTCTACAGGGACCTGTACAAAGGCATTACCTTCAGGCTTCTTCTTTGTGCTGACTAAACACACAGAACTGACGGGTGTCAATACACCTAGAGTTGGAATAGAGTATAGTCTTTTGCTCTTACTAAACCAGCTCTCTAATGCCATTAGACTCCAGTTAGCCCCTAAGGGAGATAGGATGTTCTAGTCAAGCCTCTTACTTTTGAGAAATGTAGCATACATCAACGCCTCAGCACTACAAACAAACCAGAGGCTATCACTGTTATGGGTTCTTTCAGCACATACGACTCATCAATTTTCTTTTCATTAATGTGTCTTATACCCTGACTGCCTGTTCACATCCAAAGTTTTTAGCATGCTATGATAGCTTCAGCGAAGAAATTTATTTTTAAGGAAACTGACTGTAGCTTTGTTACTTTGATAAATTGCTTGTACAATTTTTCTGGTCCTCACGGTTTTGGTTTCCCACTTCTCCTCTTGTCTCTAAACATTAGATACGTTGCAAGGTGATTGTAATGTTGTTACATTTGATGATTTGATGACTGGCATGGTGCATGTGTTGTTTTTGTGTACTCATCATTCTCCACTCCTCACCTCTCTACATTGTTTAACAAAGTAGTTGTGGCATCGTTACTAATGATGACTTTCATGTACTGTAAACATCCTACTCTCAACAAAGAAGTCCAAAACCAACTTTGTTGTGAGCAGTTTTCATGTTGTTGAACAATTGAGAGATTGCATCCTGTTCACGAGACCTATACCGAAGCTCTCAGCTTGACTTTGGAAGGTTCCATTAAAATATAATGCTTTGAGATAACACTAGCATTTTGAGTCCCATGACATAGACCTTGTGTCATTAGCGTCCTAACATTCAATCCATTCTTAAACATCAAATTAGCATGGTGAAAGCAAGGAATCAGAAAACTATCAAGAAATCAGGAAACAAGGTAAAATTAGAGAAACCTTCACCAAAGCCTCAAACTAGAGCATGATCAAGCTCTCATGTGATGGTAGGCTCATATAGGCTTTCCAATGTTATAATTTGTATTCAAATGTTTACGTAGTATATTGTGTGATGGATGTGTGATTGATGGATTATGAATAAATCATAAATTACAATGTTGGAGCATGCAATCTAATTTGTCCAGTTTGAAATGTGTCCAATGTTTCGTGGACCTTTTTGAAAAGCCTTTTCGCAATGCATTTGAAACACATTTGAAACAAGAAAGAATCAGCTTTGTTGGGAAAGAAACGGTGAAACGTAGAAATAAGGTTTTTATTTTTTGCTTGGTTTCAGTCCTAGCCTTTTGTTAAATGGAAAACCAAGTGTTGTTTTAAGTGTCTAGAGTCTTGCTAGGGATGCGCGTCCGGGCCGGGCGCGGGCAGTCCGCGTCCGGCGTCCGGACCCGGACACGTCCATATTATTTATTTATTTATTTTAACTCTAAAAACATCAAAAAAAAATTTAAAAAAAAAAAACGGACGCACCCCTGGCGCATCCGCATCTGGATGCGGACGCGAATGCGAACGTGTGTCCGGACGCGCGTTCGCGTCCGGGGTCTGCCACGCTAGGTCTAGACCGTGATTATGGCTCTGTACAATGACAATGTAAGCAATTGGTAATCAACACACTTAGATAACTAAGGACTCAATGAGACATTGAGAAACAATGCACATGCACAAGGTATTTAGAATTCTACTATTCCCTACTGAGTTCTAACTAAAGTTTTATATGCCAAATTTTCACACACGCATTAGTTTTTTTTCCCCCTCTAATTTCGCAATCCATTTCGAATGGTCCCTTTGAAACCAACTTTTCAAAATGGAGTTTCATTGAATGAAACGTGTTTTAGTGAAACATTGGATGTGTCCATTCCACATTGTCATGTGCACTTGTGATTCTGTGAATGCTGAATTGTAATATGGTTTCAGGCTTCAGCTTTCTACCAGCAACAGTAAACTTTGAAATGTTAACAATCTAACATCTATAAGATTTTAGATACACTGTAGACATTATACATATTACATATGCTTTTTTTTAGCATTATATCTAACCATGCAAAAAAGAAAATTGCAATTTTTTCCGATTCTTTTGGAAGGGACCCGGTTCAGAACCACAATTCATCTGATTATGAAAATGTCGATTATGAACCAAGTGGAAACACTGGTTTTTTGAAACTGCCTTACTAACTATTCTATTGACTACTCCTATTACATGACTCTCCCCTTGAGCATTTTTGTTCTAAAAAATAAAGACCGTGTAGGTCCTTGTTGAGTGTCATGCTCCATGAATTCTTTGGCGGTAGTCAAAAATCTCTGGCCACATTAAAATAAGAATAATCTTCCCAATAATGGTCTTGTTGGTAACCGTTCTCTGTTGATCAGGTATTGCTGCCTCAAGTTCGGCTTCCAACTTATTATTGTAGAGTAAGGTTGCGGCAAGTCTTTTGAAGAACTTTCGATCTACAATTTTGCCCCATAGGTTTAATAAGACCACTGAAGAAAAGTTTTATGAAATGCAAGGTTGCCTTGAATTCAACTCTAATTCTGTATGGGTGGACAAAATACATGCAAAAAGACATTTGATAGTCTTCTCCCTTAGCATCTCTCTTGATCGTATAATTTATCCAATTCTCAATGCATATCTTTTTATCCATGCATTCGGTGTTGCTGCATTCATTGCTCTAGAATATGGGATGGTGTACCTTTAATGCAACTATTAGAGCAATGAACTTCTCATTTGGAGTCTTCAAATCCCGTTTAGCAAGATCCCTTTGGTCATTTGTGCACAAGGAATTTGGCAATGTTGAATCCACTATCAAATAAAACAAGCTTTTCAATGTACTTTCTCCTAAAGAATCACCATGAAGACAAAGATATTCCATTTGATCTCCAAAATGATTTTCTTGACTGAAGAACATTTGCACTCATGTCCTGTGAGATCAATGAAGAAGTTTGAGGTATTGTCTCTCCAAACTTCCACGGTAACTCCTAGAACTTGCGTAGCTTGATACATTGGAAATGCCTAAGTGGCTTTCCAAAATATTATGGATGCTTCTAACGGAAACATGAGTTGTCAAGGTATTTCTCTTGGGAAACCTGGAAAAGATAAAGTATGCATCGATTATTTAGTACATCTCCATATAGTTTCTCATATGAAATAGAATCATTTTCAACTCTCAACATATTCCATAGCAAACTGAAATCATTCATAGTTTATATATTTACAACAACCATCAATAGCCAATAATGTTGTTGATTCTTTTTCCCTTAGTTGATCATCATCATCAGCTTGATGGATTGTGTGTAGCTGGTCATTTTACTCATCGTCATCGCATGGTATTATTGTTGGTTGATGAAGTGGATCACCAAATGGGATGTCCAATATTCTGTATAATATATATAACAACTTAGAAAAAAGTGGTTCTTAAGAGATTGTACTACGAGTAATGATTACAAAAGTACTGATGGTTGCACAATATTGTGCTCATTGAATTGGGTACTTTTGCTTTTGACTACATTGAAATCAAAGTTCAAACAAAAAAGATATGAAAGTCCAAAACTTGATTAAGTAAATTGGAAAATGAGTGAACTTAGAAAAAGGGCTTAATGAAAATTTATGAATTGGATTGCTTTGATACCAAAATTCAAGAAATAATAGAACTCCACCAAACTACAAGAAAACCACCAAGTTTGATGAGAAAAGGATCTAATGCTCTGATATCAAAATTCTCATAGCATCCTAACATTCAATCCATTCTTAAACATCAATTTAGTCTGGTCAAAGCAAGGAATCAAGAAATTATCAAAAAATCAGGAAATCAAGAAACAAGGTAAAAGTAGAGAAACCTTTACCAAATTGTCTAAAGTTAGATAGCAATTTATATAATTAGTCATCGTTCAATACATTAAGCGCATAGTTGCACCACGATTCTGAATCGTGGTCAGAATTGCGATTCGGAAAAAAACCAGAATCGTGCAGAATCGTTTTTATTTTATTTTTAAGGCAATATGGGTATCAGATGAAAGCTCTGATTAAGAACATTATTACTGTGTAGTTTGCCGACTATTTCGGGTGCAGGATGGTCCAATTTAGGTGCATTAATCCTATTATAATTGACAACGGAGTTTAGTGTAGACAAGAAACAATGAACATGAGTATGAAATTCTGATTATAATAAAGCAAGTACATATGATGGTGCTATCTAACCATGCACCCTCGAGAAGGGCTTCAATGGCGATCTAGAATAGACTCTGGATGATTGATCTACACAATAACATAATGCTCCAACTACTAATGAATGCCTCACAATGTGGTAGTTATATAGTAACGACCACCATCTAAGAGAGCGAACAGCCAAAGGACCAAGGGGATGCGAAACACCAAAAAGTGTGTTTTCGTTCATGGCGTTGCCCCCCAAACGCTCAACCGGGGGGCTACCGCCCCCCGAACCCACCCCTTGGGACTTCCTGCTATATAGACACTGTAATCTAGCCATCTCCTAACCATCATGGTCTCACAATAGACCCCATACTAACAACCGTGCTCAATAATGGCTTCTCCTCATAACGGGGGCCTTACAGATTTGAGCTCACGGTTAACTAGTGACTACTAAACTGAGAGGTGCATTATTTAGTTATGTCTAATAAATCCATGTTCGTTACGATCGCAGATGGTTCCAGTGGGACAGAGACAGAGAACTGTAGAGCAATTGTACCTCGCTTTTTGCTTCGGGGGGGGCTGCCCCCCGATCCCCTCTGGTACTGTGACATAGGTGGTTGTCGCCCCCCTTGGCAACAGTACCAGCGCGTTGCCCCCCCGTGCAACCCCCCATAGATTAAAATAGGGTCCAAATGCGTGCCGAGAAGGGCTTAATATTTATGCCCCCAACTGTGTGCACATTGCACTCACATCTCCAGTGAAATGATTGCAAAAGTGATCATCATCCATAAAGTTGATAGCCCAAACTGTTGCATTAACAATTACTGAGAATCAGAGCAAATAACAACCAAATAGCTACTGACTTTTATCTGTTTGTGCCCTATCTACTGCACTTATGGGAGGCAAAATGCTGGTTTGACCATTGCTCCCCTAAAAAAAATTCAGCCATAAGCTATTTTTCCAAAAAAAAAAAAAATTCACGATTCTGGGTTCAGAATCTCGATTCGCTGCAACTATGATCAAGCACAACTGAGATCTCCAAGAAAGCTTTCAAAGAGGAGCTCCAAAACAGAGATTTAGTTTAAAATTGCACAAATATAGAATACCCTCCAAATTTAGCAGGACTTGAGCAATTTGATAGTGGTTGTGCCTCTAGTATGATTTTGAGGCCTTATTTGGCTAAATTGGGCCTTACAATAATTATTACAAGTCTCACTATTCACAAATATGTGGGGTTGTTCAAGGCTTCTCATTAACTATTCCATTGACTAGTCCTATTCTAATTTAGCACCATGGCTATATTAACATTACTTATTGTTGAGCACATGGGCAAGTTACATGCAATACATGACGCCTCAACTTTAAAATGGTTTGAAGACCAGAAGCTCTAAGAATCCAGGAAGCCCGTTAATCAGAGATGATGTTATAATCCGTAGTTGCCCGTTTCAGAATAATGCAAAACAAAAAAATGTTTTTTTTATACACTAATAAAATTCTAAAATTTGTATTTCTTTCTGGGATTTAGGGCTTCATAGGGATTCCTATATGGATACATAAATAAACCACAAAATTTAAGTAAAGAGCCACTAATCTGTGAGGAGATAAAGTGGAAACTGGATGGGATCTTCAAGCAGTTCATACTGAAAAAATCAAGCAAGAAAACTGCAGCAAACTTCCCAATTCCTGCTTCAAATTTGTTTTTCCTTCGCTGCAGTCTATACTTTTTAGGAATATTATTAGCACTATTGCTTTTGATGAATTGCATGCATGTATTGTCTGTTCTGTTACTGTTTACCCCCCCCCATGCGGGGCCTAATGTGCTCGCAATTCCAAGGGATTGTCTTCCCATTGATTGTGTTTAAGTTCTAACATGATGATTGATTCGTATTCGTTCTACTCAAGACAGTGCATGCTAAATAAGCACTTTTATATTTAACCATTGTGTTTATGGCTTGCGAGTATTCAGATGAAAGAAAGTCAGAGTCAGCAAGGATGCGACGGAAGTACCCTGACAGAATACCTGTTAAGATTGTTTGCCTTCTTGTCAATTCATAAACTTCAATAGCCCTATGATGTAGTAACTGTAAATGTCAAGTGCGTTGCTTGAGGTCAATTTTGTTAATGTGGATGTAGTATAGCTGGTAAAGCTTGTTCTTCTTGCAATCAATCTAGTTTTGGCTGTTGTTACTTTGAGCTCTTTTTTCTATGAAGTATTTGACAAAATGACTTGATGTGACTTCTGATATTGACACGTCTATGTGCAGGTGATTGTAGAAAGAGCTAAAGGGAGTGACTTGGCAGACATGGAAAAGAAAAAGTACAAAAGTTTTAGCTTCTCCCTTTTTTTTTTGGAAGTTTTTTGTATCTCCATAATTGTCTGTCATTACTTGATCGTAGATGTTAGAAGGCATTCTGTACTGTATATAAGCTTGCTCTAGCCAGAATTCTTTGAATAGAAGTGTGGGTTTCCTTTTCTGTGCTTGCAGATTCTTTACACATTTGAAAACACGCATTATGTTCCATTTTGTCAAGATTTAGCAAGCCAAGTTGATTATGTTCAAATAGCCGTCCATTTTGAGAGCAATTATCTTTCTGCTCTTTCAATTGCACTTGCATCTTCATTTGACAAAGATGAGAAAATGTGCTGGCAACCATGGAACTCTTGATCTCAAGTTTAGCAGGCAGCCTGTACACTTTAGGCACCTGGTTAACGTAAGGCAGTAGAGCATTATTTAATTGTCTTCTTATGGAAGATGTGATGTTGTTTAAAGTCTGATGGTGGGTGGTGATCTTGGATGAAATACAATGTTTCATTTTATGGTCTTCGATATGTAATAGGTACCTTGTTCCCGAAGATCTGACTGTTGGGCAGTTTGTGTACATTGTGGGCAAGAGGCTACATCTCACTGCTGGACAGGCTCTTTTTATTTTCATTGGGAAAGTTCTACCACCAACAGGTGAATTTATGCAATAAGTTGTAACTTAGCTCTCTTCAATAATTATTTCATTGAAATAGGCTGTGTGCATGCCTTTGCACAGAGTAAAATTTTTGAACAGTGTTAGGGAGTAGTTTCATCCAGTTACGCTTTGTGCATATGCCAGCTTGAGTGTTCTTGCATGTTCTTGTCTGTTGTGCATGCATGCTAACCCTGGAGATTGTTCAATTCCCCTGGCCTGTAGCATCTTTATTTTTGCCCTAAGAGATTATTTCAGCAACTGTGTTGACTCTAGAAAATATTGCCTATATTCTCCAGGTCATTAATCAAATATCACATGACACGGATTAATCTGACATCATTGTCTTGGTTTTCCAGCTTCATTGATTGGTGCGATATACAATGAATACAAAGACCAAGATGGATTTCTGTACGTTACATATAGTGGTGAAAAAACTTTTGGTTGAGTGGAATTATCTGAATGTCAATTCTATGTCACTGGATGCCCCTTAGTGTACATTGTTTCAACATTCCCCGAAGTTGATTATCATGAAACAAAAAATAAGACCTGATAGTATGCTTTTCCTTGTGATTATCAGTGTAAATAGTTAGAATGATTTGCAGATTATGTAGGTGTAGATATTATGTGGATTAATTTGAAATGAGTTCTATCTTGGAAGTTCTCAGCAAGGAGACCATTGACACTTCCATTATTGTTATGAATGAGTATTTGTAATGTCAGATTTGCTATCATCTCCCAAGCAGGAGCTTTGGATCTTACCATCAAGCCTTCTAATAATAAAAGTAAGCTGATGTTATACTTTAGTTTACTAGATACGTTCCAGCTAAACCAAGTTGAACGTGCATGTCTTGTGACTCTTCTCTTTGGTTCGTTGCATCATAGTTCTTTGATTGAAACCCAAAGTAGTCTTGGAATCTAGCTCATAGTGTATGATAAACTTTAAAGACTTAATAGGGAAGATGTTCTCAATATAGGCAGTGCTCAGCAATGTAGTAAAACAAGTAACAGCTTAGTAAAAAGCAACAGAAACAAAAATTGCTGTCTCATCCTTGTAGCAGTTTCTAGCATACTTTGCGCTTTTGTGTCATTGTTCATGTTTATGGTCTCACATGTGCCTACTTCCAGTACAAGTTTAGTAGCATAAGCCTAGTTAGCCTTATGTATTGCTCCATGTATGCACATATGTCCACACATGGACACAAGATACACATCCTAGCCAGCTATGGGTGAAGATCCTGTGGGATATCTCTATGGACAATATATTCACATTTTTTAGAAATTGTCATTTGGACCGTATGCTTTGTGGCCTTAAGTCCGTGATAACTGTCTGGCATTTATCAGAGTCATCTATGAGTCAAATGGCTGTTATTGAGCCTTCAACCCCAGTTTGAGGGCCCAAAGGCTTCAGACATATGCTTTGTGGCCTTAGGTCTGTTATTAACTGTTTGGCATTTATCAGAGTCATTTATGAGTCAATTGGTCATTATTGAGCCCTCAACCCTAGTTCAAAGCCCAAAGGCTTCAGACAGTAGAAGTGCCCAAGGCCTCTCTTTCTTGCATTGTTGATTAATTCCAGAATAGCTCTTAGCTTTGCTAGATAAGTAAAGCTGTGCATCATCGTTTCTTTGTCATTATATTTTTGAAATACAAGGAACTTGGTCTTGCATAGCTTCAATAAAGTTTCTAGGATGCATTTCATTGAAATACTTTTGTCTACGTGATGCTTGATTGCAACTTTCAGACTAGGAATTGATAATGGTTGTACGCATTACTGCTTTCAAGTCGTATACCTCAAATCCGTTTTAGGGCAAATGTGTACCAATGAGAATAGACAAAACCCTTTTTGTCTATCATTGCCAACATTCTCTCTCTCTCTCTCTCTCTCTCTCTCTCTCTCTCTCTCTCTCTCTCTCTCTCTCTCTCTCTCTCTCTCTTCAATGAATAGATGGACTATTTGCAAGAGACATTACAAATGCTATCTTGTCGACATATAATTTTTCAGTGTATGTTTAGTCCTTGAAATCACACATTAAATAGGACACAACAAAAATTTCTAAATCCTAGAACATTGTTTTTTTTGGGTATATGTCGTGTTCATTGTATGAGTGATAAGTACACACAATCTAGAACTCTTCTTGGCTAATTATGAAACCTTAAAAACAATCTTTTGGTTAAATTTCACTAGTGTAATTCCCTTTGTATAGGTGAGACTTGTGTACAACTAGAAACATTGCTAGGCTTGTTATGAAACCTTGATGATATATTATCTATGCAATTTACAAAGGTGATATCGACTTGTACAATCATTGTTGGATAATCGGGCCCCATTGGCGAAACACATGATTCGTGAGCTCTTGGGCATGTTCGTTGCAAAACGCATGCCTTGGTTGCAATTTATAACGATTTGATACTTGATGATGGTGTACCCATTTTGCTTTGTGCAATACCTTTGTTTTTTGCTTATTTGGCATGAAAAAATGTTCAGTTATAGTGCAACGACTTGCTAATTAAAAAGAGGTCACTAACTTGGTACTTAGAAAGAGGTCAGTGACCTACTACTATGTAGGAACTTTCCTTACCCACCTTCAAGCCTTATTCTAAGGACATGCAAACCAATCAAGATATGAAGAGAATTTTTGTTTCATGTCACGCGGCAATTTGGCCCATGAGAGCAAATCTTAAATTCACATTTATGCTATGATGACAATCTTAATTCTAACATCCATTACACACACACACACACACACACACACACACACACACACACATACATACACACATCCCTTTCAATTATATCCAAATCTAACAAACATGAAAATAGTAAAAACATGAGAGATGGAAGAAGAGGAGAAGCAAGGACATCCATTTGCCAAAATGGTAGAAATTTCACCTTCTTTGATTGAACATGAAAAATGAAATACAATGTACCAGCATTTATAGCGGATTTTGGGCACTTGGGCTCAGTAGCTATTGCCCAATTTTTACCTCCCTTACTATTTCAATTTGAAATTTGGTAAGAAGTACCTCCGTATTCACTAACTTGACTTTTAGGCCACTGAACCATTTTACTTTTGCAATTGGCCTAAATGTCTCATTATTGCTATCTATTAATGAAATAACAATGTGATCATTGGGTTGGATTTAACACAAAGGGTGCCAATTCCCTCACTAATTCTCTAATCTAGATCTATCAATAGATCTATTTCTATGGTAAGATGTCATGCCAAGGCCTGTCAACATGCTATCTATAATGCCTTTATTCTTTGCTGATTTAGTAGAAAATATGCATAGTTCAGTGTTTGATGAATGACTTGCTGCTAAATAATGGATCAACAACCTGTTAATGAAGGAAATTGCACTCACCTTAATAGAAAAAAAGTGTGCCCATGTTGCACCCTATGTGTGGTACATTTTTTCGTGTATAGCCTCCAAAAAATTGTTGAGCATTTATTATGTTTTCATTAATACTTTACGTTAATATATTGCCTAACTTTAGGTGCCCACAAATTGAGAAGCATTCATATTACTAACATCTCACTAAATGCTAAGCATTTGCAAGTTGTGAACATATCTTGCCACACTCTTGTATTGTGAAAATTCAGGTAAGGTGTGAGCTCTTGCTCTCTATAGTACTTAGCATTACCGTTGTACATTGGCAAGTGTATTTATTATTGCTACTACGTCTAATGTTAATCTGTAATGACCATAAGGAATAACCCCTAAGATGATGATAGGAGAACACCATAAGAGAGACTTTGGAGCCAAACCACCCAACCAATCCTAGATCAAACCTGGATCTAGCCCCCAAGCCATGCCATGTGAAGCAAGAGGAGAAGAGAGAAACTGGAGACCTAAAGAATCCCTACCTCATTATATAGAGAATAGAGTCTTGTGCATGAAACCATGCAACCCCCATGCAGGTCAACGATAAATAGATCACACCTCTTCATGCAGTCCTCCTGGCTATATCCGTTACACAGACATGCAATACTCCATATGTCTCAATTAGAGTGTCTGGGTTCTCTCAAGGTTAATTAGTAACAAACTGGCCTTGACATGGAAATTAATCACGGCGTGACCAATAATTCTGAACACTGGAGGGCCGGTTTACCATATTAGGACTATTCTAGGTCCTTAACCGAATATGGCCATGACATTCTTCCCTCCTTAAACTGCTTCTATTCTTAGAAGCTCCTCAAAACAGGAAAGAATTATAGTTCATGTAACTTTCATAAATTGTACTAGAATAGCATCAACTAGACTAATTAAATTCTCCACAAATAAAAAAACTTAGCTTGTGAGAATATCTGTGAGATCCGTAGGCTCTCAATAAGATACTGGAGTAGAGAGATTCAAAACACTGATTTGAACTCTTACTCAAATTAATAAATCAAGAATTAATCATCACACTTAAAAATCATCACTATTTCTTATAATCCTCTGACAATATTCAAGTATCTATTTATGATTCGTCAATCATAAATATTTAGATTCGTATGATTCGTCAATCATAATTTTCTGGAATCCAAACCATAATCATTTACAGATTACTGGAGTATATGTCCAACATAACTCAAGAAAAGTAAGAATCATTCTAAAATCTTCCAACTAAGAAAATACTGGATTTAGGAACATTCTTCAAATAAGATTCTCTGACTGAAGTGCAAGATTTAAGCTCTATAAACCACTGGTAATTAAAGACTGAACGCATACTAAAATGACAATCATCTTCAACTACAAAAAACTTTAGATTACAATCTAGAATCAAATCTAGATACCCAAAGTCCTACCGAATATCAATTCAGTTATTATTCTTGGACTCATTATGATTCGTTATCCAATTGAGCGCTCTGGGATATAATCACTAATGAGCTGAGTCTATTCCTTAACTAAGGAATACACTATCCCAAAAATAGTGTATATCCAATACACATTATTTCAACTGATGAACCCGAATGATTCACTAATCATGCATCTTACAAGCAATATAAATCAAAACCATCAATTTTTGACGAATCCACATCACACTGATCATTTTACCAATTAACTTCATCCAGGAGTAATCAAGTACTCAATTAATTGCCAATCATTCAAAAATCTCAAATGTCAAGGTGAAGAATTCAATTATACTAGTATGACACCACATTTAGATCCTTACCCAAATCATTTATGAGTTAATCCATAAATCTTCTATACAAAGATTTGTTAACTCTGCAAGTATCTGAAAACAATACTTGATCATATGTCTATGTTCACCGACTAGGTTAAGTGCACCAAATAACCCTAGTAACCAGGAATACATAGTAGATTCATACAAGATTAATCGTGCACATATGTGAATAATCTCACTATAACCCAGTACATAAACACATTTTTATCTGGCAGATTTCTCCAAAACCCACATATGTTACTCACATATCTCACTGAGATCTTGTAACTCAGCTACAAAAGATTTTCTATTTCTCATGACTAAATAACATATCCGAAAAATCCCTGAGACAAATAACATTCACTCTCAATAGTTTTCCAATCCCACTTACCTCTAATTACATAATTTCTCCCACTAAATCAACCCCTCTCTGATCCTAATACTTAAACTAAGATTAGATTGACCCAATTTAGAACTCTCAAACTTAAATTCTGATCAAACTTAATCAAAATGGAATTAGTAACCTTTGAACTTTTATCGTACTACTTATAGATAATGATTCAAATATCAAACCTGTTCTAGTTCCAGATTGTCGACACAATCCCTAGAGAATTTCTCTTATTTGTAAAGTTTCAAATTAGGTATCTTACTTTGAATCTATCCGAAATTACTTTAAAAAAAAGTCTCATTTCTATACCATAGTTAGTTCTCTTCTGAAAATTATGCAACCAACAGATTCCCCAATATAATTTTATCCCATCACTTCACCCCTCCTTTTAAAGAATTTATCAATTATATGAAAATATCTAATCCATGAAAAGTCAGTAATAAGTGCATTCCTCAAAAGGATTCACTCTATTACAAACATGACTTTTCCTTCAAATATTTTCAACCCAAGTGTTAGAAACTACCATTCTATCGAAATCCATTATGTAAAAAGAGATATTCTAGATTTAATAAATTGAAATACTTTAAAATTAGAATTTATTTAAATTCCAAGTCTATTCACACAAGTAGTCACTTATATGACATAACAGTTTTTCTAAAGAATAACTTCATGCTGGAAAGAATCATATAAACCAGTCTAATGTCTATATTTGATTACTAAGAAGTAAAGGATTGATTATGAAAGCGAATAGATTTGAGGGCCTTTGATTTTGTAAATAATGAGATACCACATTGGGATCTAGATTAAATCTCAAATGTTTTCAAAATACCCCACATTTGATCGAATGGTTTTATTTTTCCCATATCGCGACTAGGTACTAAAACACATCATTGATCATTAGATCTTTACAGTCCTAGAATTCCCTTTCCAAAATTACTGATGTCCCATACCATCAACTTTTTCTTCCAGAAAACCCTTAACCGCCTTATCTGATATTCTAGAGATCCATTGATCATCTAGTTGTCCTATAATCCATATAGGAATATTATCTCTTGTTCCCAAAACACTGGAGAATTTTGTTTTATTTGGATGACTGGCATGCCTATCAGATGTATACCAATGAATCCACATCTGATCCTGTGACTTAAACAGAAGAATTAACTGGTTTTTCATTCTATTTTGATTATTTCTGGTTAATGATAAACTTCGAATCCCATCCAAGATCGCATCTTAGCCGGGCTCTAATACCAATGTAAAGACCCTAAAGGATTTTCCCTAAGATGAGGATACGCAAACACCATAAGAGAGACTATAGAGCCAAACCACCCAACCAATCCTAGATCAAACCTGGATCTAGCCCCCAAGCCATGCCATGTGAAGCAAGAGGAGAAGAGAGAAACTAGAAACCTAAACCCAATATGTCGACGGGAGAATCCCTACCTCGTTATATAGAGAATAGATTCCTGTGCATGAAACCATGCAACCCCCATGCAGGTAAACTATAAATAGATCACACCTCTTCATGCAGTCCTCCTGCCTATATCCGTTACACAGACATGCAATACTCCATATGTCTCAATTAGAGTGTCTGGGATCTCTCAAGGTTAATTAGTCACAAACTGGCCTTGACATGGACATAAATCACGGCGTGACCAATAATCTCGAACACTGGAGGGCCGGTCTACCATATTAGGACTATTCCAGGTCCTTAACCGAATATGGCCATGATACCATCTGTTGCAAGAGATTCTTAAACTGGCTAATGTGATTATGAAGTGAATCACCAACAGACATCTTGAATGTGAAGAATTTCCTTCGTAGATGTAACTTGGTAGTTATGTCCCTCATGTCATA
Source organism: Diphasiastrum complanatum (assembly GCA_029204225.1). NCBI lineage: Eukaryota > Viridiplantae > Streptophyta > Lycopodiopsida > Lycopodiales > Lycopodiaceae > Diphasiastrum > Diphasiastrum complanatum. Next base: position 53,090,310 of record CM055095.1, read on the forward strand.
TAGTGAGTTCAGGATGTCCCAAACGCCTTTTGACATTTTAGATTCAGCTATGTGTCCAATATGTGTATCTGATATATTGAGGATAATAAGCGCAAAAGTTTTACCATCCTTCGATTTCCACTTTGATTCGTCGTCTTCGGGTGTTACTTCTATACCTATAACAACATCCCATAATTCACTGGCGATTAGCAAGGTCTTCATCTTAGATTTTCACAAATGATAATTGGATCCATTCAGCTTGTCTACGATAAGACCAACTTTACTTTGAGAATCCATCTGTATCGATGATGCTAAGATGCAATAATGCCAACAATAGGAAATCAATTCTCTGATACTGAAAGGTTGAAAAGAACTGAAGATATCGCGAAAGATATCAAGTATTAGAGATTTCGCTCTGATATTATGTCAGAAATAGGATAAACAAAGTAGCGATGGAAACTTCCTACTTCCAGTGCATGACTACGCCTATCAAAATTGAACAAAGCAATAGTGATGGAAATCACGTTCAATGTTTAGAAACTAACTTTGAAATCGCTAGATACTAAGTGATTACGTAGCCAAACATGAAGTATTGAATTCTCAGACAATTTCTATCAGTTACAAAAGCAATACAAAGATGCATGCATTCTGACATATACTGAACACAATAAGAAGATAATATTGATTCAGAAAAGAAAATCAGATTCTAATGAGCGCAAGACAATAGCGGATAGAAGTCTCGCACTCTAAGCTATCTCTGAGTAACTGAGAATAAGTTTGATAATAAGCTGCTATGCTGATAAGCAATAGCGCAATAGCAACTCTAAAACAAATCTCTTAAAAGACTGAGCTAAAATGCTCAAGAGAGTTCAAGCTTGAAAGCTTGATAGAGAGCTAACTACAATACTTGCTGACTGATCTCTTCGATCATTTTTGTTGTAATGATGTATGAACATGAACAACTATTTATACTAAGAAATTAGGTCATGAATTGCGATTGCCAGTTGGCTGATGTCAGCTGGCATCCATCTGGTTCCTTGTCATTGATTGCTGATAAGCGGTGAAATTTGACCGTAAACATTATGTCTGCATAAATGAACCAAAATTGTAGCTCTGTAGAAATGAACGTAAACAACCACAGGCGACACCTTCACAAAAGCGACAGTGTCGGGATTTTGCGAAAAACGCGACAATGACTAACTGATTTAGGGTTGCCCCACACATTGCCAGAGTCATTTCCTTAACATTTGAGGCACTTTGGAAAAACGAAGAATGCGACTCTGCATATTTGCTCGCAAATCCTGACATGCGAAAAATGCGAGAAAGGTGACACTGCATTTTCCACAAGATTTCTGACAGGCAAGAGTGTCGCTAAAACGCGAACAACGCGAAAAAGACTACACTATAATTTTACTTGTAAATCCTGACAGGCGAGACAGCTGAAGTGAGAGAAAATGGAAATGTGACACTGTGGTAAAACTCCATGTATTTCTATAGACTATGTAAAAACACTTGTAAAACTGCAGACTGTAAAAGAACACGAGAAAATCCGCAGAACTGGATAAACAATGGGTGAAGATTAAAAGCGATTAGTCAATTGGTAAGAAGGAGAATAATCCAACACTATGATATGCTTGGATTTTCCTTTTGTCTTCCAAAAGTTTAGTGTTTGATTCATTTGTAAAACTCAAAACTCTAGTTGAAAAAATCAACTTAATACCAAGATTAAGGTATTGAAATGTGATAATGGAGGAGAGTATATCTCCAATAGAATGAATGCAATTAAGAGGGATTTATCTTGTCCTTATACCTCTCAACAAAATGGAGTGGTCTAGAGGAAAAATAGATCTCTTTGTGAGTGTGCTAAAGCCTTAAGGCTAGATGCTTCTCTACAAAAACCATTTTGGGGTGAGAAAATTACTTGTGCTAACTTTTTGTGCAATAGATTGCCCAGAGAAGCCATTGGAGGAGTCACACACATTTGAGGCTCTATTTGGAGAAAAGCCAAATCTCGAAGATCTAAGAATTTTTGGATCTACATGCTATGTATACCAATTCTTGGATACAAGGAAGAAGCATGATGCCAATCTATAGTGGGCTATAGTGAAAATAGCAAAGGTTATAGTGCAATCCCATCACTAAGAAAATCATAGTGAGTAGGGAGGTTATTTTTTATGAAGGACAAGCTTGTAAAGTGGATGAACGTGCTACTAACTACCTTGATGTCAAATAACATGTTAGGATGGAGGAGGAGCTTCAAAGTGATCAAGAGCTTGAGGATCCATCTCAAGATACAAGGACTCCAAGAAGGTCCACTCGAGCAAGGGCCTAGCCATCTAGGCTCACCTATATTGGCAAAGGTGATCACAGGGAAGAAACCTCATCTTTCACTTCCAATACTTTTCTTACTTCAATACTTGATGGACCAACTTGTTATGAAGATCTTCAAGGTCCAGCTCCCAAATGTTTTCCCATAATATATGCATGTTGTTTTGCACTTTGCAAAAGAGCATTTGCCATATCAGAGACAGTTGCATCGTACAAGGAGATTTTATCTTTTTGCCCCTCTCCAGCAAGCCAGCTACCATGGCATTACTATCCAACACCTCACAAATGCAAACACAAATATTTTAGTATCTATCATAAAAAGTGGTTCATGATTATCAATTTTAATATGTGGTTAGAATAAATTAGAATTTGCGATCTTGCTTTATAAAAACAACTTACTGCTACCATGAAATCGCCCCAATGAGTAATTCTAACATTCCACCAGCTCAATCAGCTATCCAAAGTTGGGACATCACACTCCTTTACTTTTGCTATCCGCCACCACCGCCGAATCAACCTGTAGTGTTCCAATGCTTCTTCTCTGGTTGTGACAGCCCTCCAATTTTCGCATAATATCTTGTGTTGAGCCTCTTGTTCCTTTGGAACATATGCATTGATGTGTCTCACAAGGCTTTGCTCCCAATGAAATAGGCATGACCTCTCACGACCACTCATGACATTATCTGCGCCCCCATTATACACTATACGGACTACCCTCCAGTTTGTCTGGGCCTCATCTGTCATGAGCCCACAAAAGTCAGCGTTGTCGTGACCAGAATGCTCCATGACTGTGTTGAGCATCTCCCAGAATAGAATTTGTGCCTCAGTATCCTCTTCCTTCATCTCACATGTAGCTATGCTCAATAGCTCTTGTACACTGAACCAAAACAATCAAGAGCACGTTCATAAGTTTTTCTTTAAATTTGAAAAAGTTTTATCCAACATTGTTGGAAAAGACAAACGGTACCTTGGGTCATAGACATGGCATGCCATTGTTGACCATCCAAGTACTCTTTTGGTGTGATCAAATTGAACCCAAGCATACCTGAGATCTCCATTGCTTGTGCGTCGCATTCGATTTACTAGATTCACTCCTGAAGCAGGTCCCTTTGTTGACATTTTGAAAACAAAGCATCGGTCTTCCAAAGAACCTTGTCCTGGGAATCTGCTACCATGAAAGAAGTCATACATTGAATTCTTCTTTAGGTGTAGAAGGCTGTCCAGACCATCTCCTAAAGGCATCCCTGTGTTCTTCGCCTTGGAGACCATCCGACGTAATCTGACACATATACACCATAGATTGGAATTTATTTTCGGGGTCAAAAAAAAATTGCCAAAACAAAGATTTAAGGATGATGGACGTTTTGTTTTGGACAAGAGGAACCAACTCATCCAAAAAGTTTCCAAGTTCCAAATCTCCGACAAGCTCATTCGGCAAGCGATCAGGCTTTGTTAAAATTGATGAGATCAAATCTCTTGCAATCATCATCTGCACTTTTCATGGTCCAGTACTTTTGTTAGCCTTTACCGCCCTTTCAACCAATAGTCTAGTGTTTTCAATACTCCTCTTCAATGTCCCGGGTTGCACATCATGTAAATGGTTTCCAGAGTGTATCATTAACCTAGTGAGTGTCTCATTGTTTGGCATGACATAGTACAAAATGCAAGAGCAAGCGTCAACACATGTTGCATGTTGTTTGCAGAAATGACAAGTAATGTTTCCTTCAAAATCTGCCATCGTAGCCTAGTGGGCATTTCTTCTTTAGTAAACCTTTGAAGAAGGTTCTATTGTGGTGGCCAGTATTTAGCTTGTGGGGACAAGACACACTTAAACACTGGAACACCCCAGCACAATAACTCACTTGAACCACTCCTTCAAAAGCCACATTGCTTGTTATTGGTTTTGTCCAAGTGTGTCCGTTGAATTTCTGCTCCATGCCATTCATCTCATTAACTTTGTTGAATGTGGGAGGAAATTCAAACATGATGTCCCCATCATAAAATCTAGGGATTTCTTCCACTGTCATGCGTGTCGGTGTTTGTTTAATTAATCTAGAAAGTAGTGTGGATCGAGTTTGGGAAATAATCAAGAAAATGACACTGCTTCCTTCTAACCCAATAGATTTATTGGTCTCAATGGATGCAATATCATCATCCAATTCAACTTTGTCTTGTTCATAGTATTATATTGGACTATTTGATTCTACTGACAATGTTGCTGATTGCATATGCTCTCTATCGATACCCAAAATTTTCGATTCAAAAAAATTCGATACCCAAAATTTTTGATTCCAAAAAAGTCCGATTCAAAAAATTCGATACCCAAAATTCGACACCCAAAATTCGCCACTCGGACTTTCTAGCTCTTAGAACGGTAAACCCCTGATTATGCCATGGAAAACAACCTAAAAACCCCCTGATTATACCATGGAAAAAAACCTAAAAAAACACATTCTCAAACACTCACGATCATTTTTCTCAAATATCGTGCTATACAGATCTCTGTGCTCTATTAATGCATACTAATTTTTCATTGTCAAATTATAAGTTGTCTTTAGAATGATTTCAAAAAGTTGTCATGGACATTCATCAGTGTATGTATCTTGTACTTCCAACATTTGATATGTTTTATTAAAAAATAGAATATTAAATAATGAGTTTCCAGAAAATTTAATCTGATGATAATGTGAAATTGGCGTGCTTTGATGGAATGCTTGATCCATGAATCTCAAATATTTGATTCATGATAAACCTTTGAATAAATTTCGTGGTCCTCGCTATAGTCTTCCTAAACTTTTTGCAACAAATTTATCATGAGAAATATATTAGGTTGATCACTTCTGATATCCAGAGATACAATCATGTCAATTGATTTTGATAGACATCATTCAATGAATGAATGATATGACGATATACATTTTACATTCCTAGCTCATCGCTTTAGGGTCTTGTCAATACGTGACATTACTACTTGCTACATATATCATGCTACCACAACATTCAAGCCAACATTGCTTTGTACATATTACTAGAATCTACTATGAGTTATTTACGTGGAAAGCATACACTACACTCTTTGGTGAGACTAACTATTTTCGAAATGCCCAATGGCATACACGTATATCAACAAAGAGGTTTTTTATTTCATTCACTAACTCAGTTACTTTATGTCATATACATACATGAACGATTTTAATAGTAGCATGAACTATTGATAACATGGCATGGCCAACAACTACTATACGTAATTGTTACATGTAATTTTGTAATCAACTATTGATACCAATTTAATTGTCTACTTTGTATTTGACTTTGCATACCCATTTGCAATCAATTACGTTTTGGCAATTCAACGATAGATCATGTCTGAATCTTGATTAAAGAGATATACTCTCTATCCATTGCTTCTCTCTAGAGGTTGAGTGATTTCCTCGATAGTTGTTGGTTCTCGAATGATATAACAGGCGGACTCATCAATATACCTTCTAGGTTGTGTGCGCACTCTAAGAACAGACTGTCAGATTAGTTCCATAATATGTGTCAAAGGGGGTTGAAGTGGTGAACGCAGTTAACTTGGTAAACCAATCTCATGGTTCACTTCCCTCTTTCATTCTTTAACTTTCTATAATCCATTATATAGTTAGAGGATTTAAAGTCCTTATTTTATAGCTTTTGTGAAACATGGACTATCAAAGCAGTGGCTCAACCAACTCATATAAGATCTATTACTTCTTTTTTTCATTTGTCAAAAAAGTGGTTGAATAGATTTGTAATGGAAACAAAGACACTATAAGTAGTTGTATGAAAAACTGACCTAAGTACCCATAAAATTGTAATGTTCATATTATTACTCTTATGATAAACTCATAACATTCAAATGGCTTTACATTTTCAATAAAAACTTTCACTTTGCAAGGGACCCGAAGGGTGAATTTCTTGTTGAAGAGGTCAAAAGATTGTCTATTTTCTATGTTTAGGGTCATTCAAAGGCCTACTTCTTCCATTGCAAGGGTAGAAAACGACTGCTTTAACTCTTTCCAAATAGAGAGAATTACTAGGCATTCTAAGGGCAAGGTAGTCAGAAATGTTGCATTGTGACCTTTGGACAAATTGGAGCCGATTTTGGAGTGCTAGACCAAAATTAGCAATGAGAGAGTGTGGTCAACCTTAAAGTTGACTTGAAGACTTGATATCACTCTCAAAGCCTTTCATTGAGCCATCAAAAGATGCAAGTAGAGCTATTTTTGGTGAGATGGCAGGATTGGATGAATCCGTGCTTGTAGAGACTGATAAATTGGATGGGTTATCCATCTAAAGCATTTGGAAGTTTAAAATGAAAAGCATTTTGATGGAAAAAGAGCTTTGGAGAATCATCATAGGGGTGGAACAAAGGCCAATGACAACTCCTATTGATATGAGGTCGTTCGACAAATGTCAGATGAATATGAATGGATTCTAGCATGAGTGTTGAGCATTAACAAATAGTGCTAGAAATTTTTCATGGGTATTTATTTGGTTTCAAAAAGGAAAATAAAATATTAAAGAAGTGCATTTTTTGCAACTGTGCATAAAGGGTGGGCTCAAAATGTGGCCGTTGTGTAGCACAAAGGGCAACCTTGAAAAAGTGCACATTATGCTGCACAAAGGACAACCTCAACAAGTGCACTTTATGTTGCATATAAGGAACATTTTTAATATTGCTCGTTACACATTTGAAGCCACCCTAAAAAATGCTACTTAGAAGGAACATTTTTAAGTCACCCTTTATGTTGCATAAAGGTCACAGTTTTAAGGCCACCCTTTATATTGCACAAGAGGCACATTTTAAGGTCACCCTTTATGGAACATAAAGGGCACATTTTCAAAGCCACTTTGCACAAAACAAATTAAAACCGCGCTTTATGCTAAATAAAGGATATATTGTAAATGTTACTCTTTATGCAACACAAGTGGCACATTTTTAGATTGTTCTTTACGCAACAAAAAAGCCACATTTTAAATTTTTGGCCTCCCTTTATGCTATAGAAATGGCAACTTACAATGATACACAAAAGGAGTATTTGCAAGATGTCGTTTCTACCAAAAAAGGGCAACCTTAAGAAGTTGACCTTGTATGGAACATAAAAGGCAACCTTATATAGGTCACCCTTTGTTTTGGCCACTCTTTATGTGGCATAAAGGGCAAGGTTTGAAAAAGATACCCTTTATTGTCACCTTTATTCCATGTTTCGATCTACAAATTTTAGTTCTATCTCTATGTTGCCACATCTTAATTCCATCATCCATTTTCAAGAAAACTAGAACCAAGGGCTTCATCCAAAATATAGACTAAATTTGCAAAAACTTTTTGTCATGTCTTTAAAATTCATCATTGCTCATGCACAAGGTGCCAAAAGAGGGAATCGCTATTTACGTGTTTACTAATTGGAAATCACACACTCTGTTTACGATCTTGCTAGTCATTGGACTTTATCACCATCCAAGAGCTAAGTTTTTCTTCTCCATCCTCAACATTTATGTTCCCGACACCAAACACGATTGTCTAAACTTTTGGCATTTGCACTTTGGCATCCAAGAGGAGAATTCTATTGTCTTAAGCGACTTCAATATGTATCTTCTACAAGGAGACATTCCCTCCTGCATCATTGATCTCTTTTCCAAATACAACATTGTTGACATTATGACCTTCACAAATAACTCCCGTTGTTATACTTGGACAAATTGTAGGCTTGGTGCTCACTTCCACTTATCGCCCTTATCTGTCTAATTCTATCGCTTGGATCAACATAACCCTCATCCTCTTATATTTACAATGCTCTGGAATCAATCTCCAACTATACATCATAAATTATTCTCTTAAAAAGAAAGCGGTTGCAAGAAGCGGTTACCCTAGTTATTGTTTAATCATGCTCCCTTTATGACAACATTCATTCTAGTAGGGACGATCTCTATAGCATGGGTACAATCCTTAAAGCTTCTTCTTCTGTTCAAACTTACTAAATGCCATCATATCCCATATTTTGGTTTTAGATACCTTAAACTAAATGCTCAATGAAATGAAAGTCACTTCACATTTGGAGGATTGGATTCGTGACTAGAAGCAATCTTCACTAGTTTGCTAATGGGTACCTCCCTCCTTTCTTCTTCAAGCTCAAAAAGTTCAAACTGTTGTCATAAATCCTTCCATCTTTCACTTAGACTCCATCCTCATTAATCCCCTAGAGATTTGACGTGGCTGTTAAACATTTTAAGATCCTCTACACTGTCCCTTGATCCTTCCCACACTCTCAACAAGCCTACTACACCTTAATTGAGGTAGCAAACTTCCTGAACAGCTTGTCTAGGAGAAAAACTCCTAGACTTGATGATTACACTCCCTCTTCTAAATGGTAACAATTCCAATCTCATAGACTGTTAGCTTCAATATCAAGTAAGGCACAAGTTGCACATGTCAATTTCGAAATTAAGGTTGACAAAATAGGCCAATAAAGATACTCCCCTGCCTTCTTTCTGCCATGATCTAGAACCATGTACCCCATCTTGATCATTCGAGTATTTTCTAGATCAATTTGTAAGACAAAATAAATGTTCTTGTAAATCTTTACACATCATGCAAACTCAACTTTCCAACAGTTCTAAATCCGAGTAGTTACTGACTAAAGAAAGTTCCAGTTATTGACAAAAGCTCATTCTCTTATGTAGCAAGAGATTAAGCAGCAATAATGACATCCTATACAAGACGCTAAGGCATCAAGCAGTTTCATTTTATTTTATTTTATTAATTTCTTGTAAAACCCAAATTCACTTTGTCAAACTGGTCTTTGTTCACCTTTCGAGGTGTCTTTGTGAGATTGATCTTCAGCATCCCTTGTGTTTGAAATGTCCTCAAAGTTGCTATGCATATTATCCACTTCGCATGTGTTTGTTGAAACTTATAATTTAGTGAATAAAATACATTGCCATTTTCTTTTATCAGAAAGTGTCCTTTAGGTTTGGAACAAAGAATAGCTAGATTAAAGCATGATGTCATTTGGTATTTGAAAGTGTGAATAGAGAACTTCATTGCAATCAACACAGTTCCCTCATCATCAAAGTCCCTTTCCCACATTCTCAGCAAGCCTACTACACCTTAATTGAGGTACAAAACTCCTTGAACAGCTTATCTAAGAACAAAACTCCTAAACTCGGTGACTCCACTCCCACTTCTAAATGCTTCTTGGTTTCCAAGGGGAGGCTCGAACCTGGGACCCCCACTTCTAAATGGCATCACTGTTTAGAAAACTGCACGTCATTTTGAATTTAAGGTAGACAAAATTAACCAATCACTAATGATACTCCCCTGCCTTCTTTTTTGCATAATCTAGAACCGTGTACCCCATGTTGGTCATTCGAGTACTTTCTAGATCAGTTTGTCAGACAAAACAAATGTACTTGTAAATCTTTTCATATCATGCAAACTCAATTTTCCATTAGTTCTAAACCATAGTGATTGACTTAAAAAAGTATCAATAATCCTGAGTTTTTGCTCATTCTCTTATGCAGCTAGAGATTATGCAGCAATAATGACATCCTATACAAGTGGAATCAAAAGCTATTCAACACATGAAGAGATCTGATCCTAATATCTGTAAAGAGGCCACACAAGAGCAGCAAATCATTTATTTCCACTCCCATAGAGATAGAACAAGCATACATCAACTATTCTACTCATACATAGAAGAGAACCAAAAATAATAATATAGTATTCACTCCAAGCCTTCCAAAACTGGAATGCCACAGGTTCTAATAAATTTTTGGCAAAAGGTGGTGATTTAAGGGATTCTTTGTTATTTATTAAATCTTGTAAACCCAAATTGACTTTGTCAAACAGGCCTTTGTTCACCTTTTGAGGTGTCATTGTAAGATTGATCATCTTCAGCGTGTATTTGAAATGTCCTCAAAGTTGCCATGCATATTATCCACTTTCCATATGTTTGTTGGAACTCATGATTTACTGAAGAACGGTATTGCCAGTTTCTTTGATCAGAATGTGTCCTTTGGGTTTAGAACAAAGAATATCTAGATTAGCTGTAAACTCGCCTAAAATGCAATTCTTTTGCATGACATCTTCACATTAGGATACTACCTTAAGTTGGTGGTTTCGTAGTTAGGATACTTTTTCAGATGTGGACCAAGCACAACATGATGTCATCTGGTATATGGGAGTGTGAATAGAGAACTTCATTGCAATAAAGACAGTTCCCTGATCCAAAAGACTTATGTCACATAGGGGAAAACAATTTACATGGCTTCTCATGTTTCCGATGTCATACATGATGCATGCCTCTTTTGATGCATCAAATATTATCATTTCCTAAAGCACATAAGCTGAAACACTTTCATATGGTTCATATTTCAACAGGTTGTCTGATAAATCAGCTAGCAAAGGGAACATAATGGAGAGGGGAACAACACGTCAGGGAAAGTAATGCTAGTATGCAGATGAGACTTTCGTGGCTACAGATGAGACTCATTGATTGGTACTTATATTTCATGAGCATAAGACCATAGAAAATCAATGCATTATACAAACAGAGAATTAATTACGGAAAGGCTCACAAGCCAATGTCCGTTTGCCTCGATGTCTGCAGTCATACTTTACTATACAGGAAATATACTTTCCCAACCTTATAAAATGTAAGGATCGAGAGCCATTTTCCCTCATAGGGGTGGCATTTAAAGAGCTATCAAAATTCCGACATTCCACATCCTAGAACTGCGGTTGATCCAAAGCCAAAAATTCCTATAATTCACAAGGCACGACTTCTGCGACAGGAATACATCACACTGCCCACTCTGGGTTATTCAAAGACGTGGAAGATTTTGATATCTAAGCAGTTCAATGGGAAAGGGTAAAGATGTTTCCAAGACTTAATTTTATGGTACACCTTAAAGCCTTATCCAGAGTGTCATATATCAGGTTCTTCAAAAGACAATTGAAGATTCGGTCATATTATCAGTTTTGTAGAAACTCACATTCATGTAAACGTGTGAGAATCTCATCATAACTAGGTCGAGCAGCAGGAACTTCTGCCCAGCAATCTGTACAATACAAGTCAATGTCACACCCTAGTTAATCTCAAACAACTAGCACACTTCCTGCAAGAAGTTGATTGCGAAATTTGCAGGAAGTGACTGATCAAATACCAGTAACAAGTTTGCCAAGAAGACCGTCAGGTACTTGCAGCCGAGCATTGTCATGAACAACAGCACTTACAACCTATCAAATGTCACAAATACCTGATTTAAGCAGACATAAGATGCACCGAAGGAATAACAAAAACAGAAAACATAAAGTTTGCTAAAGAAAAAAAGGACATCTAGACATTATGCTATGAAACACTACAGAGTTGAAAAAATGAAAAGCTCATGTTAGTACATAAATCAACTTATTGTCCCTATATCTTTGAATGAAATTATATGTGTCTATCTTGGAGCACCAACTACAATACCATCCCACTTGTTTGCAAGTATTGAGCCTTCCAATTCAAGCTCCTGCAATTATCAAGGTATAATTGACATAGAATACCACATTGGAGCCTACATATGACACACCCTATATCATAGTATCTTTTGTTCTTGGAAACTGTACAACAATTAAGATCTCACTTTTGGGATATCAGCAAAGACAGTTAAGCATTTAAAGAGTATTTCACGTAAACAAGCTAAAGGAATTTGGGAAGGTGCTTATGGAAATACAAAAAAAGGTGCTCACAACCTTGGCAAATTACTACGGTAACATTTTATTTTCCAGGCTCTAAATTCTTGTTTGAAAGGCTGATACTTTAGCTTTGAAAAGTCTCTTACCATTCAATTCAAATCATATGTTCATGGTCTGCAACCATACAGCATTTGCTGATTGTAAGAGACATGATTTTAATCAGATAATGTTTGATTTGTGTAAGCTTCAGGGTTCTACTAGATGATCCAGTTCGCACCCATGAATGGGTTGAACTAAATTCATTGAAGGTGTCTTGTATGTACCAAGAATTACTGAAAACTTACTTTTTGTTAGAGCCAAAGCTGATCAAGGGATGAAAATAGAATATGAAAATAGTAGATGTCCTGTGACTTGTCAAAGAGGACTCTAATTGTTATAAAGTAACAGCAAAAGGAATTCGTGAAAGGAGACTCTACAGGTTTTATGCAGCTAGATCAACAGATTGTGTCAGCTATTGGAGAGACCAAAGGAGATTTATAACAGGGTGCCTTTGCTTGCACTCTATTAGGTTCTGGTGCTCTCCCTCAATTAGATGCTAATTGCAAAGAGGACTTTGCTTATTCCAAATATATGAAATTCATGAAACATATCTAGGAGAGAAAATAACCAGCAGTTTCAGGGTCTGTCCAGAAAATTCAAGGACTAACGATTGCTAATGTTGTGGCACACTGCTGTGATGAAGTTTCGTGATCTTTATATTATGTGCTTTTGATTGGCATGCCAAACACACAAAAAGCATGAATGTCATTATACTCCAAGGAGTAACATGTAAAGGACAGCAATTTGTTCTCCAAGCATGCCTGTTCTACATGTGCATCCGCTTGCTTGTGTTTGTCTATGATGGGAGAGCTCTACATCGGAGGACACTCTCAGGATTCCTTGATGAGGGACTGGCAGTTTGCATTTAAGTTGAGAGCCCACGTAACTGATCCTAACCTGAGGCACGAAAACAGAAGTATTTCCAGATAATTTTGAAATTCAGGAACATCACAAAATCTGCAATCAAGCATATCAGGCAGTTTGAACATACTTGCATTGGCTGAAAACCTTCCCACGGTCGTTTGAGAGTGCAGAGCTCCCACATTATCACTCCCAAGCTGAAAATATCACATTTATCAGTGACTGGTTCATTTCTTAACAGTTCCGGTGCCATCCACTCTGGAGTGCCAGCAACAGTGCTCTCTTGAATAGGTACTCCAGTTGTTATGCGTGACAAGCCAAAATCACAAATCTTGACCGACCAATGCTTGTCGACTAGGCAGTTTGCACTCTTCAAGTCACGATGGATGATATTCATCCGATGTACACACATCATCCCTCTTTTTGAAGCAGAAACGAAAACCAAAAAGTTATTTTGCGATACAAACACAAGAAATGTAGCTCAAAAAAAAGTCATTGCTATACAGAAGCAAATTAAATAGCCTTCGCATTGTAATATAGCAACACACAGAATTTGAGGGGCCAACAGGGAACAGTCAAAAAACCCAATTTTGAATAAATTTAAATAGGATCAAACCTGATGTGAAGAGTAGAACGTGCTATCTAACACAATCGAATGAATATTACAAGTTGTGACTCGAAGAACATACTAGGACTTTCTTATTCTCCAAAAGCAAACTATTTCACACTTGCTGACAGTCAGATAATCAGGATAAAGGCTTTATCCAGAAATGATTATTTTTCGAGGTTCTTAGAACAAGATGATGAGCTACACGTGCAAATCACAGGTTCAACAGTAAGATTACCATATACCAGGCAGGCAATCTTATGGTAAAACCCCAAAAATATAAAGGGAAGGTCCCAAAAAAGATTTGCCTGTTTATCTTTAAAGGGAACAACATAAGGTAATTATCATATCTGCATATAAAAAATACTATGAATGCTAACTGCTAATATTGACTAATAGGCTTTTACTAAAAAAAATTCACTTCTTACTACTTCAGTCCAATTGACAGAAACCTGGTGCATTTTTAATTCTTCAATGCTGACATGGAAACCACAACTGACTGTTCTTAATGCTCCAAAGATATGATAGATACACTTTGCTATGTACAAAGTGAGTTCTCTTTGTGAATATATTCAACAAAGCACACTTCTGAAGATGTAGCTTTGTTATGGGAGTGTGATAGAGTTGAATAACTGGCAACAGTCTACTTTGGTTGACTAAATCACATCCTTCTGGATTTGCATCATAGTTGCATTGCGTTTCTAAAAACGGCTCCAGAAATGGGTTCAGAAACAAGTTTTTGAAACTCGTTTCTGGTTTGGGGCAGCATTTCTCAGAAACTTTTTTTTTGTTGTGGACAATATGGGTATCAAATTAAAGCATTAATAAAGTGCAGTACATTTATGTATGTTGCCAAATGTTTCAGGTACCATGTGGTCCAATTTAGGTGCATCAATTCCTACTAGATTCTGTCAATCCTTACTGATTTTTTATTATCTGTTTTTTTCTATCAGAGATTCTGAATCTAGAAACGAGTTTCTCAGGAACGCGTTTGACTCTTGGTCACATTCATAGTTTGGAGAAGTGTCTTTGGCGAATCATCATCATTCTCTTTAAGTTCTTTTGGCATCTTCATTTCCACAATATCAAACTTAGCATTTTGTTTTTGCGACATCATTTTCCGGCATCAACTTCTTGCGACATTTTCAATTTTACAGCAAAAGCTTCTTCAAGCGTCAGTTGTCAGCCGATGGGCAGCTCTTCTCAACATTTCATGTGAGTATGAATTTTCAGCGTCTTCATTGTGATATCAGCAATTCAGATGCTATTTTTTGTTCTAGAACCTGTAATTCAATAGCCTGCATATATTTGGGAACTAAGCACTATTAATGTCAGTTGTACTCATATATTCCATCACAAAAAAGGCCATAAGAAGTCGACCGTTTTTAGACAAAACTAAAGTTTTGGGCTTATCAGCACAAAATAAGCAATGATTCATTGGCTTAGCATAGTTGCGGTAGCGTAAATAAGCGAGGCTAGCATACCTCTAGAGGACTTTGAAATTCATGATCAGGTGACTATGACCTCTTTTGATTAATAAAGCTATTTCTGTAAGTTTTATGAGATTGGTGTCATAACTTGCTATCAAGCACCTTTTAGGTAGTGACAACGTGGGTTCTAGTTTCACAAAAATGCTACAAAAATATATGATTTCTGGAAATTCATCTATATCAATTTCTATTTTGCATGTCAATGCACAGTTCCTGGAGTTTTGGAGATTTGAGTGCACATTTTGACTTGCAACGTAGGGATCTTAGGGATCTACCCTCACATTTTGATTTGAGTGCCTGGAAGTTTGGATACTGAATATCCACTTTCAGCTCTTCATGTTTGAGATTAGGTGCAAAACTTCATAGAATTTTCAAGAACTGATTATAATTTAGGTCACTAATGAGTCTTGGATTATAATCTGCTTGTACTCCATCTTTTTTGCCTTATTATGTAAATTTCTCTTCTTTTTCAATTTGTAAATGTTGCATCCCTTACTCAATTTTACATCTCTTTTTTGTATTTGCTAACGGCAATGTTTGTTCACATCTCGATCAGGGGGATGCATAAACAGATGTGTGTGTGTGTTTGTGTGTGTGTTCATGTTCGTGTGCGTGTATAGAGTATATTAGTACCAGCACGGTCCAACTTCAGCCCTACGCAATCATTCCTTGTTGGCATGGGCTCTTTTCTAACCAAGCCAACTGTACACTCTCACTTGGATAGGTGATGTGCATACAAACCCTGCAGAGTAGGATGAAGAAAAAGGGAATCAAGGACAGACAAGCTATCCCCCCTAGTCCCTCTTACTATATTACTTGGGTAATTGCCAAATTATAATAAGCTGATTTTTGCAAGATAAGTCAAAGACTATTGTCACACATGCAAGAGTTCTCAGGCCTACTAATATGTGAGAAAGTCAATATGTTGTAATGTTTGTTTGGGTCTAGATAAATTAGGAAAAACAGCCAAGGGCCATGCCCATAAGCCATTTCAAAAGTTCTCAGGATACCTTGCCCATGTGTTTGTAGCATAGTTGATACAAAAATTGGAAGAAAAGCTGACTTTGAGGCACAACCAAAGTTGCAGTCCGCGATCCGGAACGCGTTCAGGAACGCGATCCGGGATTTCCCATTAGGGTTTCCCGGAATGCAATTTTTTTATTTTTATTGGATAGTTGCCAATATGGGTATCATGTGAAAGGATATCAAAAAAGCAATTGTTATGTAGATTTGTTGCTTGGTTTCAGATGGCTGCAGGCTACATTCATTAGAAATCTGGACATCAGTAGATGGTTTAAGAAAACTGGCTGCATTTTCATATGGTTTCAAAAATTTGGACATTAGTAGATGGTTTCAGCTATTCCACAAGAAGTAAACAATTCCCGCCAGTCTAAGGAAGGCTCCTTCTAACTCTTTCTATCGTTTTCTAAGAGACGGAATCAGGAGATCCGCAAACCATTGGCATCAGAACACCATTTCAAAACTGATTTCTGATATCTATTGGAAAAGCATGTCCACCATTCAATTACGGTTTAGTTAGTATCAAACCCCAAACCAAAAAAAAAATTAGCCATTACTCCTTTTTCCACCAAAAAAGAAAAATTTGCGACCCGGGTCGCGGATCGCTGATGTTCTGGATCGCACGATTTGAAACGTTTTTGCAGCGGATTGCGATCTGCTGCAACTAAGGGCACAACCAAAAGACAAAACATAGAGGTTACAAAAGATTCTTGGAATATCTTTTCCTAATACATATAAAACTTTTTGCAGAAGTGTCTATTGCCCAGCAGAAATAGACACATGATGTTGAGATGTTCTTCGAGTAAATGGCTACTTGTTTCAACGTCTATGTTGCATCAAAATGACATTCCATGGGCAGAACATTCCGGACCATTGGAATGGGAAAAAAAAACCTTAATTTTTTTTATTTACAGCTAGTGCAACCATTAAAAAACATGTAACCTAGGAACAGCAGTAGGTTTCAAAATCTAGAGAATCATGTTGTACACAACACATCCATGTCAAGTTACTATCTATTATGGATCTTGTCCTATTTGTCACAATGGGTTATAGTTCCAATCAAGAGGGGATTAGAAGCAGCGATTGAGTAAAAAGGGGCATGGAGAAATGGGTTTAGGGTTTAGGCCCAACTATGTCGCAGCCAATGTTGCACATTCCATTCCGGATCACACAGAAAATCCCATTAGGTTTTCCCAAAACGCAAAAGGGTGAATGAGGTTTGTGGACCATGGAGAGGGAAATTCAGAGGTGACAGCTCGGTTGAATAGAATGGAAAGGAAGGGTGAGAGGATGTCAGGAGCATACTTTAGAAGTTCAGCCTCTAGCTCAACAATATCTTTGGCTTTATGGGAATGGAGTCGTGTGAGGGCCTTCTCTATAAGGTCATTAGTGAATATGTCAGAAGTATCCGTGGGACGAGATGTGGGAAGAGGAAGGGTATCTGGGATGGTGTACAATGACATAGCATATGCGACCCAAATACTAAGGTCTGTAATCCGTGGTGGAGGTGACCGTGGAAGGAACTTCTTCCAAAAGGAACCTGAGGAGGAACTGAATAGGAGATCCATCATTTTCCTACCCTGGCCAATCTCATATGCAATTTTCTTTTTTTTGGTAGTTCTATGGTAGACATGAGATATGGTTTTGATCATATGAGGAAGATGGGAGGGAGCATATATGAGGTTCTGATGGAGGTGGATGCATTCCTTATCATACTAGGGGTTATGGAGTCTATAACATCGTTGGTGCTTGGGCCGTGGGGATGGAAAGGCAATGGAAGTTGCAGTGTGAATGGTCTGGACAAGAAATAGGGACTGCTCCTCTAGGCAATACGACTGGAGAGAGTCTCGAAATAAGCAAGCCACACCACTTGAACCGTGACCAGTCAGTGCTCTCGTTGTCCTCTGACAGGCAGAAAACCAGCAAAATCCCTCAATGCAAGGAAGTCCTCTCTCAGGACTCTCATGTGTCTCTGTAAGTCTAAGGATACCCCCTATAGCACAAAAATCTCTAAAATCTCCTGCTGTAGCTGAAGGGTGGATACCATTGCAGTTCCATAGACATAATCGCAATGCTTTTGTGAGGGCCCCCAAACCACTCCTAAGTCCGAGGGGCCCAAATCCCTATTTCTGGAGGTCAATGTACCGGGCCTTACCATCCCGATAAACCACTCTTTTACCCAATGCCTTGGCTTCGCTGAAAACCTTTCACCTTTCCGTAACTTGTATCGGTGTGAGATCATAATCCATAAAGACAAGGGTACCTCTCAGCCTAGCTCGTTCTTCAATTCCTCGCACCCGAACATTCATAAACTTATACTTCCGCATTTCTTCTTCGATATGGTGGCTGAGATGATGCTGTTAAAGGTAGGTGTACCTTCTTAGCTGCCTTCTTTGAATAGAGAGCCCATGTTTTGGTTTTCACCTTATGCTGCTCAATTCATTCCTCTAATTCTTGGATCTTTGTGTTGTTGGTGTTGGCTGGTTCTTCTTTCCTGCTCAAGGCCTCTTCCAAGGAGATGATCCGGGCCATCATAGTCTGCTTCTTGATTGCCATAGCTTGTATGGTAGCTTTCATATGACCCATTTCAATCCTTAGATGGCAATGCATTCTGCTCCATACAAGAAAGAATGTACTGTTCAAATGCCTTTGTAGGAGAGTAGGTTTCCTTAGAAGATGAGAGGGGATAATGAGAGGGGGCAGGAGAACCAAGGAGGGAGGAGAGGGCCGAGGGGGAAGAAGAAGGGGATGGGGGGCTGACTGCCTCCGGTTTTTGGTCCATTATCATCGACGGGGGGGGGGGGGGGGGGGGGGGGATGAACAGTGAGGGACAAGATCAGGGGACAAGGAGGGACAGGAATAGTGAGGGACAGGGAGGGACAGGCTCAGCGGGGGACAGGCAGCGAGGGGGCAAGGGACAGTCAGCGAGGGCAGCGAGGGGCAGGAGCAGCAAGGGACAGGGAGGGGCAGGCTCAGCGGGGGACAGGCAGCGAGGGGGCAGCAAGGGACAGTGAGAGAGGGGCAGGAGCGAGGGCAGGGTAGATGTAGTCCAGTGCCTCAACAATAAATAGCATCTTCATTTAGTAATGTTTATTAGGTTAGTATTTATCCTCAATGTGCTGGTCTGTGTTGACTAGTGCTGGCTATCATGAAGTCAATTTTCTATTTTTTACACCATGCATAGCATTAACTAGAGTTCAGATTTTGGCCTTAACAAAAATTGTTCCTGTTAGTATATGACCATTGTTTGAGAAGAACTTGAAATTATGATGCCCAGTGTGTCGAGAATAGTCATCACTACATTCCAACCAAATATATCTGAATCAACATCCTTAGATTCGGATTTTTTGAAACATTTAAGTAGAGCAACATATCCAAAACAAATTTGTAGAAATCTAGGATTGTGTTTGTTTTAGCATAGGTTCTCCATACAACCACCTTATAGCTACCTCTCACAAGTCCTTAGCTTCCAAACAAAATGGTATTAAATGCTACTTTTGAAAATTTGTAGGTTGACATGTCAGGCTAAGAGTTAACTGCACACAGATTCAAATCTTGCATTGAATTGAAAAGTTTCAAAATGGTTTGAAGCCTTTGAATCGAGAATAGTTGTAACAAAGAGCTATGTTACTAAGAGCCTCAATACTGAGATAAATCTTAGTTGTCTTACATACCACTATTTTATCTACAAACTCTATGATTCAAGTTCAA
The DNA here is from genome assembly GCA_029204225.1 of Diphasiastrum complanatum. Taxonomy (NCBI): domain Eukaryota; kingdom Viridiplantae; phylum Streptophyta; class Lycopodiopsida; order Lycopodiales; family Lycopodiaceae; genus Diphasiastrum; species Diphasiastrum complanatum. Next base: position 53,110,105 of record CM055095.1, read on the forward strand.
ACTTTATAAGTGGCCACAATTTATGGTGAATTACTGCACAAAACAATGACGTAAAGTGGAGAACAGATTAAGCTTATCAGCTGATTCCAATCAAAAGACAAGCTCGTAACCATGTCGCAACATACACTCTTTATAGCCATTCTTCCTTATAATACTATAGGAATCTCAGGGAGCATCTTAAGCATGTAGCTTCACGTGGCTTGATAGAGGTACTTTCATGTCTCTTCACTAGGACTTGCTTGAAGGTTTAATAAGTTATTGTATGGAGTGAGACTTCAGAGGTTCATAATAGAATAATGGATGATAATAACCGGAACAATTTCATATGTTGAAATAAGGAACTCTGCCATGCATTACAAAACTACCAATCAAAGCAACCATTATCTTTCAATAAATTTAATGTTGCAAAGGCTGGCAGAATAGAATCAAGCTCACCTACAAATATCACGAAGCATCTTGAACCTTCGTCGCCAACTAAGCTTCTTGCCTTGTCCACTTAGATGCACAAGATGGTATAATGACCCCATATGCATGTACTCGGTCACCAAAGAAAGATGTGGGGGTTTTGTGCAAGCGCCCAAGAACAATATTACTGTTTTATCGTCACACAATGTACAGAAGAGCACAAGTTCCACCAATATTAAGGAAGCAATAACTCATTTTAGCAATGTACAACATATCTAAATAAATAGACATGTAGTTAGTACTTGAAAAAGAATGAATCTGTACATTTCAGCTAGCACACTTCCTTGAATAGATAGTAAACTCAATATGTTCATCAACGTGAAAGAATAGCATTATCAATGAATCCTTATTATGCAATTAACCACTCATCTTAATCACTCATGAATATAATCAGTGGAAGCCCCAAAAGGGATTCTTTCTCAAAACTAACATAAACCAGTATGCATGATAAGAAAACTCACTATAACACTCAAATGCATTCACAAATTAGAGTAGTTGACTACATGTGAGAGGTACATCCAAAAAGGTGAAAGAAGGATACGGAGAGGGCTGCAAATGACGTGGTAGAGACATGAATTGGGGGTTAGTGAGAGAGAGGAGGGTTGGTTGGAACCTAAGACGATGGCGTAAAGCAAAGTTGGGGGCCGATGTAGGAAGAGAGAGAGAGAGAGAGAGAGAGAGAGAGAGAGAGAGAGCCACCAAGCTCGAATAGTGACTTTCCAAGCTCCAGGCAGGTGAAGATCCAAGCTCCACAAGCTCCCTATGAAACAAGACAATCACAAGCAAGGTAGAGCAAAGAAAGAAAGAAAGAGAGAATGGGCTTGTGAAGACGTGCACTACCTCCTTATATGGGGAAGAGAGAGGCGCTCCTATGGTTCCACGGAGTGAGAGGTGCCGTGGCGAAGTGGGCCAGGTCACCATGCAAATGGCTGAGGTGTAGCATAGCAGTGAGTGGGGCCAGCTATTCATGCAAACCAGATAACTCTAACATTTTCATGCATGCCATCATGCACATATGACAATCCATCCATGCAACTCATACAAGCAATGCATGCATCTCACGCAATCTGAACAACTCATGTATGCATCTTATGCAAGTGATCATTCATCTTGACGCTTTGCGTAATTCTAGACCCATATGAGCTTATTCTACTTTCTAATTCTTTGACTAAGTTGTTTTTACTTACCCATGTATGAAATTCTAAGGTGTATGTCATGCTATCTTATTAGTTACATAATGGCAAGGCTTATCGACATTGCCCACCCCATGGCAACCTCAATAAGGCTCGCTTGACCACCCCATGGCAACCTCGATAAGCCTTGCCCAGTGGTAGCATATGAAACGTCTCTGATAAGAAATGCATGGTAATCTGTAGTACCAAAGAATAACTGGAATGCAATGTATGCCATGTTACAAAGTAATGGCATAATGGTATGATATGCGATCATCAATGGCATCAGGGGAATCGTGTCCTGTTGTTGCTTTGTTGCTTAAGAATGAGGTTGTGGGAGGTACGTTTAAAACTCGTTGCTATCATTGTCACAAGGGTCGTCTATGAGGATGCATGCCCTCAAGATAGGGCTAGTAGCTCTCATTCCAATATGGCGCTAAATGATGAGCGGTCTCTATATGTAGGAGTGTCATCATCATCGTGACCATCATCCAATTCTGAATCTATCTATGCTCTTCTCATAAAGAAGAGGGATGTGATCTAACGCTGTGTATCAAGGGGACTATTGATGTATGAAATAGGTCTCACTGCAATAAGAACATCTCCCGTACCGCGAGTGCACCACATGGGTCCACATATGATATGAGAAAACGTAAATTTAAGGCATTACATGAATAGAGATTTCCTTTGCCTTTGGATCCATCTATGATTTTTACGGATAATTTTGCTACGCCATAGTTACACGCTGGTTCGAATCGGCCGATTTGTCCCGATTCGATCCGGCTAGCTAGGTTCGATTCGGTAAATGGTTCGAACCGTTTTCATTTTCTTTTCTGTTTTTTCGTTAGGGGGCCAAAAAACGGTTCGAACCGGTTCAGACCGGTTTCCGATTTGAATCGGCCCCTAACGGTTCGAAGGTTCGAACCACGATAGGTATATTAGGGTAATACTTTTTCGAGATTCCTTTGAGGATCTCTAGCTAGTATAGAGTACTTGATATTCATTTGGTAGATTGTTGATTGTAGAGACTACTGATGCTATTCCTAGGGATTTAGCCATTGATGATATAAGATGTTCATTCGACATTCTTTGTACAGGATTGCTATTTGCTATCAAGCATTTATATTTATGCTTTATTTGAAGCCATATCTATGATTCTGATTATAACTACACCTATATGATTCGAAGACTTAAGGAGAAACTTTCACTTCATCTGAGCTTTGATGATGAAACATGACAAACAAACCTATCAAGGGACAATGTTCACATCAAAACTAGGTCTTCAAACTCCTCTTGACATCTTTTTAGGCTGTTATAATAATGAAGATGGACCTCCCCACTCTTGTAAAGAAAAACAACTTAAATGCTCTCGCTTTGATCACCATCCATACCATGTTATAGTTTTTGATTTCAAATCATGAGAGTTAACCCTCATCCTTAAATTTGCCTAATTCTCCAAACCAAGCAACAAATCTGCATAACAATTGCTTTTTTGATTTCCTTTCACATGATACCCATATTGGCAACTATCCAAAAAAAAAAAAAATTGCGTTCCGGGAAACCCTAATGGGAAATCCCGGATCGCGTTCCTGAATGCGGACTGCAACTTTGATATTAATCCATCAATCAACTCTTAGGCCCTTGAGGTTTTTGTGAATTTGAGCCACTATTTTCGCAAGTCACCCTTGTATTGTTTTAGCCCTTCAAGTCTACTCAAACATTCTAAACATAGAAACAACTTACAAACAAAACTTTCGTTTTTTATTAACAAGATGGGATAAAAGGAAGCTTGTTTTGCCATGAAATAAGTCAAAACCTATTTGCTTAAGCTTTTTCTTTTGTGTGTGTGTGTGTGTGTGTGTGTGTGTGAGAGAGAGAGAGAGAGAGAGAGAGAGAGAGAGAGAGAGAGAGAGAGAGAGAGAGAGAGAAGGAGAAGAAGAAGCTTTATTAACGTCTTTTCCATGCCAAAAAGCGTATAAGACGAGCAAGTACATCAGGTAAAGTGGAACCAAGACGGAACAGTGCCGTCAAACAACATAACTGAAAAACAATCTAACTAAGAAGAGGATAGTGTCCAGGATTATATGGTACAAAGACCATTTATAGATTCAATTGGCATCTCTTCAATGCTCTAACTCTCACATTATAATGCCATAAACTAGCCACAAATGAAAGCAGAACAAAACAAAAGTGAAATAAGCCCACAACCTGGGCCAGGTAAGTGTGAAGTGTCTGTTGAGTGGAGTGTACAGTGGGCCCAGATGAGGCAAGTGGCGACTAAATCTGGGAGTTTTTCGCGGTGGCACAGGGATAGGAATCTCATCATCGGAGTGCTTGAGTTCAAAAGAAGATAGTAAGAAGCAGTTGCTGGGAGTCTAACCCTAGGTGATCCGGTACAAAAAGTCCCAAGCAACAAGCATCAAGATAGGAGACAAAACTGCGAAGTGTAAGCGCAGCATGGCGGAAACTAAGAAGGGGCGCAGTAAATAGGACTCACAAGTAAGTATAAGAGGTAACAATGTCAACTGCTTGGCCGTCATAGAAGAATTGATAATTGTGAATGCTCTGTCGGTTGGTGTTGAAAATCATGATCTTCGTCTTTTTTAAGTTAACATAGAGACCCCAAGCAGCACAAAACCAATGTAACACCTATAAGTGACACTGCAACCCTTTTGGCGAGGGAAAAAGTAGGACAATGTCATTAGCATAAAGCAGAATGGGAATGAGCAAATGTGCCAGCGGGCAACCATCTCCACTTTCTTCACGAATGAGGCGCTCAAGGTCATCAATATAAAGTGCAAACAGCGGAGGGGACAGTGGACAGCCTTGGTTGACACCAGCAGTGCTAGGGATGGGAGAAGACAAATCACTACCCAACCGAATATGTGCTAGAACTCTCTCATACAGAGCAACCACTGTTGTGAGAATAGAGTTGAAAAAGCCAAGTTGACGTAGTCTGCTGATCAAAAGATGACAGCGAACAGTATCACAGGCCTTAGAGAGATCAGCGAAACAAGCAAATACCTTCTTGCCCATATTCTTTGCCTCCTCAATGATAGTACATAGGGTGACGACATGATCAACAGTGCTATAACCCCAGCGGAGTTGCATACAATAGTCGAGAATCAGCCTCTATAGTAACGAAGTTCTAGAGAATAGTAGCATACAACTTGGCCATGGTATGACCGATCATAATAGTGCGATAGTTGTGGACATTCATGGCATCGCCTGCTTTAAGAATGGGGTGAAGGAGATTGGTAGCCCAAGGTATGGGAAAACCATCAACGACAGAGTGATTGCCAGGAAAGGGGAGGCGAGTTCGGCAACTGGCTTGAGGAGCTCGGCTGAAAGGAGGTCAATGTCAAACGTACGATTTGTTTGCAGATGGTGGCTTCAACCATGTCAAGAGCAAAGAGGTCACAGTGGGTAGGACGAGAAGAAAGAGAGATGGAAGGATGAGTAGTTGTATATAGGTTGGTTGCATAGTCGACCCAGGATTGAAGAGAGATGGGTGCAATGGATAGGGGCTTACGAAGATCTTCCAAAAAGTAGTCGGGGAAGCTGAGTGGAGGGAGCGAAGGAGGTAGGAGGAACGGGAAGAAAAGTAGGCCACTTTCTTTTTGCGGAGAAGGGAACGAAGCTGCTTCTCCGCGGAAGAAGAAAGTGTAGAATTGGAGAACTTGAGGAACTCGACATATTTCTGGAAGAAAGAACAGTCGTTGTGTGTGTGCGTGTGTGTGTGAGTGAGAGAGAGAGAGAGAGAGAGAGAGAGAGACGTACCATTTGGATGTCTTAGGCGACTTCCATTTGCATGCAAACAACAAAAACTATTTTAGAATCACAATATCCTTTGCATTACTTAAAACACAAGGGAACTTTTTAACAAGCTTTAGGCTTCAATAGGCTCACTACTTTTCAAACTATACATGTGAAGCTAATGTAGCTAGTAAACTCCAATATCTAGATATTATCTCTTTAATGCTCAAAAATTATAGAATACATTTGTTGCAATAAACTTACCAAGACAACTACTTTTCTAAGGTTCCAGCAATTAGATTGATAAATACACTTTCTTGGAAGCAAAACAAAACATCCCATGACAATAACATCCAAAGCACATGAATCACAATTGGATTTGATTAGGGGAGAGAGCAATAACACACTTGAATGACAAATATACAAAATTAAAGAAGGTTAGTAGTTACAAGAGTGAAGTATCATCACGAATTTCTCATATGGGTATCACTTTTGTAAATTCCATTACAAGGTTGTTAACAACGTGTATTCTTGCAAACTCTAAAAAGGACTCTATAGCAATATTTTCTCCCCAAGCTTCTTGTTTGCTTAAGTTTAATTTGGGTCAAAATACATATATGAAAGGTTGCTACTCTCCATAAGGCCACGACTTGGATAGCTTGGTCCTGGAGCTCTAGTAAAATCTTCGTCAAACGTTTGTGCTGGTCAGAATGCTGGATATCAAGCTGTATATTTTGGAATTGTGGAATTCTTATCAAGAAATGCATCCGAACGATGATAGAGAAATCAAACATGAAACGTTACATCATCCTGTGAGCCATGTAATATTTTAAATGTTAAGAGCAAATTTATAATTTTTAGATATAATTGAAATCACAAAACATCATTCAATAATCAAACTCGTCAATGAGACTCTGATAAAGGCTGCATCAATGGGGAACGTTGGGGGAATGGTGACTATATTAAGGACTATTTTTGGGACGTGCCTATCAAGTGTTTTGTATGCATCATAAACATTCCTCCATGCTTTTGTGGTGGAACCCTTTGTTGGGAAAGCCGCTTCCATTCATTAGGTTATCATATTCTTGTCTCGAAATTACCACTAACCAGGGTTCTTGTTTCCTTACCTAATCATCGCCTAATTATGATCCAATTTTTGTCAAGGTCTTGGATTTCTTGTCAAAAGATTCATGTAAATAATAATTTCACTAATTTGATGGTGCTTGCTTGGCAAACAAATGAAGACTATAGAAGGTCTTCAACTTTTGGGCAGCCATGGAGAAGCATGCATGAGTTGAGGTAGGAGGAGAACAAACCCACATGAGGAATAGTGACTTTGAAGCCATGGAGCTTGAATTTAACATGCAAGGAGAGGGAAGAAAGGAATATGTGGGTAAAAGGGGTTCTTTACAACATTAGTCACTAAACTGTGCAAGAGCTCGTGATCTCAAAAAGCTTCCATAGAAAAATGTGTTTCCACAAGTGCATATCCTCGACAAAGGATACACATGGCTTGATACCCACGCGGCATAGAAAGCGATAGAAAGACCCTTAATAGGCAAAAATCACAACAATCACAAGAGTTTAAGTTGTCGCATTAAGAGACCAAAAAGAAATCAACAGCAATTTTCAATTTAATATAAGAATAAAGGTGAATACTTAAAGACAATGAATTATCAATCAAAAAGTAAGAGGAATGGAGGTATGGGAAGTAAGACAATGACTTAAGCCACTTGTTACGAGAAGAGTACAAGGAATCAATATCATTGACTTTAGAACAAGGGATGAAGAGAAATTTCATGAAAGAAAAGTGCTACCAAAAATGATGTACCGACTATGTAAAAATGCATGAGATTGGTTTAATGAGGCAACTAGGTAGCTTTGTTGCCAAGTCAAGACAAATTGGGCTACATATCTTCCCTCCTACATCCACACCTTCAATTGGTATTTTTTCCACAATTGTCAGATCATGCAAGCTTTTCAGAGAGTATGTTTTCTCACTTTTTTTATCTTGTTTAAACAACAAAGCCCCAAGACCCAAAAAGAAGTCGACTTCCAAAAATATGATTTCAAAATTCTTTCAGGGCAACGAATATTTTTCAAAGTGAAAAAAAATCCAATAACAAAAGGGTTTTGTAATACACAATGAAACGTTCAGAACGAAAAGGTACGTAACAGGTATTTATGTTTGTTCAGCATTATGTTGTAAGATGCCAAGTTAGCCAATTTTAGCAGAGCTTATTAGTAACTACCAATTTGTAATTTGAATTGATTTGAGAATTAATAAAGAACCAAATTGAGATTGAGAGTATGAATGGAAGGGCAGCATATCTATAAAAGCAACATTTTAACTAAGCACCCTGCTACCTCCTCGGGATCTAGAATATCATCAAAAAGAATTATCATCTAGGGTAATAGAAGAATTGAACTCTTCTCACAAGAGCTAAACCACTTACAACATTGTGTAGTTATGAGACCTTATAGAAACCTAAGGAAGCGGATGGCGGATGCGAACGCGCGTCCGCGTCCGGACGCGTCCCATTTTTTTTTTTTTTAGTTTTTAAAAAAAAAAATTAGACTTAATTTTTTTTTAAAAAGGAAAATGAGTCCAGGGGTGCGTCCGGACCCCGGACCAGTCAGTTTTTTTAATTTTTTCTGGGGTTACTTATAAAAAAAAAAAATTGGACGCGTCTGACCCCGCATCCGGGGGTCTGACGCGTCCGGGTCCGGACACCGGACGCGGGCATTCCGGCCCGGACCCTCATGTCTGCAACATATCCTATCTTTCCAAAGCAGACTGCATTAGTCTTGAAAAGTTACATGGAGTTTAAAGGAGTATGTACAAGGATTTAGAACACCTTCATTCTCATAATTTTCTTAAAAGGAAATTTCACAAACTCAAACTCCTTAAAAACAAATTTCAGACAACATCTAGATCCCAAATGATGTTATCTTAATAAACAGTCTATTCCTTCCTAATAGCAATTGTTAAATCTGAGCCAAAGTAGTAGTGTCCTTAGTTATCATAGATTATCATTACTATTCACTTGTTTCGAATATCTGGATTAGCTATTCGCAAGCATAAACATATGCTACTTATACACTAATTCTGAAGAATTTCATTTAAGAAGCGTTACAGTTGATGTCAATTTGTACATTGATCTTTGTCACGAGATGCACCATGCTGCAGTTCTTATTACGCAATGGGATATGTTCAACAGCCTTACATAGCACATTTAACAAAGGAAGAACTGAATCAAGAGACAAATCTAGTATGGTCTCTAAATTCCAAAAGCATGAGAGTAACCTTTTGGATAAATAAACTTTCATCTACCTTAGAAGGCGTATCTCATTGCAAAAATCTTCTGTATTCTCCTTGGTCAGATCCTGTTCAAGCATCAGCTTTATTGCCACCTCAGTACCACGCCAAATACCACGAAAAACTTCCCCAAATGATCCTGTGCTTAGTAAAGTTAAAAATATGAACTGTGGTTTATCTTGCTATGCCAGAGATCTCCAGTGAGCTTAAATACTTTCTAGCACAAAAGTTGATAAAGGGTATATGTAGGAAACACACATTGTACAAGCATCCTGGGCAAGAATAACACTTCTCAGAATATTAGGAATTTCGCTTCATTTACGAAACCTAGAGAGAGATCTTAAGCAAACCTTTTACTTGAAGACAACAAACTACGGAAACAAGGACAAGGATATCAGCCATGATAGAAAATGCGCAACAAGATTCAACAACCCTTTAAACCTCAAAAGCAAACACCAAAAGCATAGTTTTGCACCAGTGGTCGCAGCAATAATAGGTGTGCTGAATGATTTTCTTCTTACAGTGCAAAATTTCTTGGTCACAATAACCTTATTCCAGCCAATATAGCAAAGAGAATGAATCATGATAATAGGCAGGAATGACAGTGAAAATGAGCGAGGCCACAAAAACCCCGAAAACAGAATCACATGGAAGAACTTGGTCATAGAGCTTCTTTTTGTAAACAAAATAAACGTACCATGATTCCTTTGTACAAGAGGCTAGAGCACACAAAGTATCTCATTACCAGTTACGCATACTTTTTCTGTAGGGCAATCATCATTCACTTGGAATCTGGTTACTCACAGACTTCTCTCTCAACTTGTGCTTGTAATTGGGTCACGATATATATCTATTTGTGAAATTGGAATTATCAAAGGCAAGAAAAAATATTTCTGCTACGACAAAAAAATTGTATGATCCTCACAAAATCGAAAACCCTTCAGCACTTGATTACTTATAGTAACACTTTAACAACACATTTTCATGTGAATGAGAACAGAAAATTTTACAAGCGAACTAATATTACTCTAATTGAGATGCTAATCCATCTAAATGCCGTTGCCATTGCCAATGCAGTGATCAAGCACCTCTCTTTGACTCATTCTACCTTTCAAGATTAGCTTCACATGACATTCTAACTGAACATATTAAAGATAACTTCAATTCATACTAACGCATTCCAGGCTGTCGTTCCGAAATTAACCCTGAAAAAAATAAGTACAATTCATCTTTTTCTTTTTTTGTTAATGAGGTTTTGAGCCTAAAAGACATCCTCCATCCATACAAATGTGCTATTGGACATACACGCCTTAGTTGCCCGTTCCGGAACAGAACGCGTTCCAGAATGCGTTCCGTTCCGGAACGATGCCCTCAAAAAAAAATAAAAAAATACATTTTTTTTACTAAGGATTTAATTCATATAAATAATTAAAATAATTAAATTTATATGAATACCATTCCGACCAGGAACGTTCCGGAACGTACAGAATGTTCCAACCCATTTTGGTGAGAACGGGCTTCTAAGATATTACACGCTTTGCTCTACGTATTAAAGAGAAAGAGCAACATCATTTGGGGCACTGAACTGGAAGATTTAAGCAAACTGCAGTAAGCATCTTTGAATCCCCTGAAAATTGGGTCCCATTGCTTATACAGCAAAGGAGTTTATTAAATAATGACCAAACTATCAACAATTATTTACCGTTTGAATGGATCCAATTGCATATGCATGGAGTGTAAAGTCAACACCAATAGAACAGTTGGGTTGAAGACTCGGGCAAACGTGCACCCCCAACAAACCAAGAGCTGATCAACATAGTGCTCATTGTTTAAGATTTCAGATCGGTGCTGTTGGAGCGTATGAGGCCAAAAGTACATCCTTCATTTATACAAACAATGCTCATAGTGCTCATAGAAGTTGGCTCATTATTTTTTTAGTACATACTACTCCTTCAATCATAATTTTCATTAATCCAAATTTTTTTTATCATAAACTGTGCTGGCGAATGAATCTATTTCCGTTTATCCGCACCAGCCCTTATCGGCTTTCTTTGGTAAATCAATGATCAAAGCAGGATGGCAACAATCTTGGAGCTAACTGTTCCCTCAATGTTTGTAAAAATAAAGAAGTTTCTCTTGCATTAGATCGACTGTGATGCTTAGTGACAAAAAACGAACCACACTTCATGCATTATTTATAGCTTTAATCTGGAAGCGAAAGCGGGTGCAAACGAGAAAGATTTGCAAGACAAAGCCAAGTGCCTGTTACAGAATGAAGTCAAGCGGACCTCCTGCTCAAAGAAGAAAGTGGGCACAGATCCTAGAAGCAACGAATGCTGAGTCGTTTAGCAATTTCATTCATAATACTGATAGAAATGCTCTTTGTGATAAGCTAAGGATTAACAAAAGAGAGACCATTATGACAGGATATTTTATGAGACACTGGGACCTTGAGAATTTGCATACTACTCAAAGAGATCATGGTAATTGGACTTTAAAAGGGGACACCAAAAAGCAAAAAATCACATGTAAAAATATCTATGAAGCTTTCAAAGATAAAAATAGCACTTATGCTTGGTTCAACGTGAAGTAAAACTTATTTGACCCACAATGGAGGCAACCGTTTAATAACGCCAGACATTCAGTACATTTGGTTTTCAAGAAAAAATGGACAAAAATTGTGCTCAATCTAGTACATTTCGATGTTTGGGGACCCTTCATGTCCTTGGTTTTTTTTGGGGGGGGAGATTTTTGAAGATGTTTCAAACTTTTCCGGAATGTTCTAGTGTACCCACAACAGTATGGAGCATAGAAACTCAAAATCTGCTAAATCTAATTGCTTATTGTGTTAAATTTTGCCTTGAGAATGTCAGAAACTAACCATTATTGGCCTTTAATCTTCTGCCAAGGTTCTGCAATGAAGATAGACTCAATGCAGATTAAAACACCTTCCAGCATTCATCTCTCTTGGTGTACTGCCTTGGTAGTGGTTTTTCCAGAAATGGATTTAATAATGATCCAAATCTCAAAAAGATTTGTCAAATGGATCTTTGCATTGTTTCACCATATCACAAGCCTCACATGAGTATGGCTCTCTAGCATGCAACTGCTACTAGGACCATCACCATCTTCTCTCATTATCCTATTTAACATTTCTATCCTTTTGTGCCCTTATTCAATTTGCTCAAGCTACTTCAGTTCATCCAAGATTGTAGAAGACCCAAGCCCTCAGAGCATAGTTCAATCACAAATTGATTAACCTAAAAATTCCCTTTAGGGGATTTTGAAAATCATTAAATTCTCATTTATGATGAGTCACCTAGTGATAAAGAATAGTCTGTCAAAGTTGAAAGCCTCCTTGAGGTGTACTTGATCGCTAAAGGTTAATGGGAAAGTACGCACCATTCATAGGCACTTACAGCCTATCATTAATGTTCCTGCATCTTTCTAGTAAGTTCAACCTCAACCATCAAGACACATGATGAACTAAAGACAGCAATTTCATGCTTGCGATCAAAATAATGTTCACATAGAATGCATAAGATTCAAAAGCACTAATTTTATGTCTTTAAACCACGTCCAGTGGGCTCAAATTTGTGCTTCCAGTATACTCTCCCTTACCATTTATTAAAATGCACAAAAATTAGGGAGCAGAGACCAAAAAAAAGAAATTACACAAACAGATGCCTTTAAATGAGTGGTACAACAAAAGCTAACCGATTCCCACACGAATTCCAATGCGTAGTTCAGAGAAGTCAATGTTCCACTCAGCATATGGCATCAGGGTATGCCTTTGCAAAACATCCAAGCTTGACAGCATAGCTTTCTGTGCTGGTGAGTTGTCTGGATAATTAAGAGCAGCAACCTTTGCAGGCAACTCCATTTGTCGGAAATCACACTCGGATGTTCTTTCACTTGAAGCTTCAAAAGATGTGTTCTCTGGATAGCCACTTGAATTAGTAGTGCCATCGTTTGCTGATAAACACCAGTCATTTGCAGGACTGTCCTTATTTGCATGTGCCGAACTATGTCTTTCCTCCATGTGCCCAGAAGCCTGAATAGAGGTTTTGACAACCAGTTAAACCCTGTTATTTCTCTAATCTGGAAGGGAGTATCAATCAACCTAAGCTGTATGAATAATATGAAGTTCTAACTGCTGAAAATTTTTCAACATCTAGAAAATGGTCATGCTCCATCACTCTCAATGCCACTTGGCTTTTGACACAGTCCGTTTCAATACATTCATAAGATATCTATTTGTAAGAAAGAAAGAAAGTTTCAGGCTACTTTTATGTTTGAATAATTTTATGGAATGGACCACCTCTGCATCTTGAATAGAAAGTTAAAATTCTTGTAAAGAGTTCCTGTAACATGAATTTCACCAATCTAAGTTTTCTAAAGCAACCCATCCATGCTCAGCAACACATCATCATGCTGAAAAATTCTAACCATGAATTTACCTGCTTACTTTCACCATGACGTTCTTGATAGAGAACTTCATGGGAGATTTTCTTTCTCTCATCTTCTGTCCATCTTGCTTCACTCTGACTTTGCTTCATCACTTCATTCATAGCCCGTACAACCCTAACAGAAATTTTTTATTCAGGAAACAATTTCTTTTAAACTAGTAGGAGCTGCCTGGATACCCAATAGCTTCCAGATATCATTCTTACAAGAGAGGCAAAGTTCATTTTGTTAGTATAACACTTTTCTATTCTCTCATTCCTGAAATGCAAAGCAAACATTGAAAAGCAATGCTACATAAACCAAACTTGCAAAGATCAACAAAAGGATTAAATTGAAAGAACTACATAAGCATCAGTTGAATGAGCTGTGAACTGACGAGTGACCTCCACTATTTCAGTCTGAAATAGCCTCCAATAAACACCACATATTATGTCTCATTGCTAGGTCGAAAGACTGAACACATGACAGAACAAACCTTACCCAGTCTCCATATATTAAATAAATAAAAGCAGATGCACACATGAAAATTTAAGCAACAAATCATGTCAACGAGTTGGCAAGTTTCTCTTACAGGAGCACTTCTTACTGTGCTCAATATGAGCTAAGCCAGCCTTCAACCAAGCTGGGTCTTAAGGTAAATTATCTAAGAAGAGGATAACAGAAAATCACTACAAAACCAAACATACATAAGAAACTGTGACAAAGGAAGCAAACATGATTTTTTGCTTCAAACGTGGCAAGAGAAGAAAATGATTTTCTAGAAAAGATCAAATCGCTTGGTTAAGACTAAAAAGGAGGTAGAATGCACACTTATCCTTCTTATTGACATTTTGGTTCATTCCCTTAAGAATGGGCATCTCCTTGATACTAACAATCCCTAGTGAAGGTTATCCATGCTTACGCAATACTTCATATGATAGACATTGATTTTGAACATTGTCCACTAACTGACTTGATCTTAGCTCTCTGCATTCTCACGTCTCTGAAAAGTGATGTATTCTATGGAATCTTTAGCTACCAATTACATTAACAGTGTAATAATATTTACTAAAAGCTTCAGCATGCACCAAGAAGAAGGAAAACCATAAAAAACCATCCAAGATGACTGCAAAGTTTGGGAAGCAGTCTGAAGTATGTACAGGAAAGTCGGCATGAAGACCATCAACATCCTCAAATGTATCATCTTTACAAGTGCTGATCTAAGACGCTAAGTCTTAAGATCTATAAGAAGTCTTGCTTGTGTTTATTTAGCATAAAGGTCAGACAGTGCAAGTGGGCTTCCACATGGGAGTAATTCATCCCAAAACTCCCCAATAACTTTAGAGAAGACAAAGGAGGCGACCATTCTCAAAAGATAGGATTCATGGGTGTCCCTTGCTAGAGAGATAATAATACTACGAAAAAAAAAATTTAATTACAGTATGTTGAGAACGACTAATGAGACCCATTAACTTATAATAGCGATTACCTTGAAGAAATTAGTTCAACTAAAAACAAAATAGATTACGACACTTCTGTATCCATAGTACATACAAGTAGAATATTCACGTGAGATTTGATGATGAGAGCAACCTTACATACTTTTTATGAATAGATTTGTAGGGGCCATTTGTTTCAAATTTCCCAATTTTAAAACCGACAAAAAATTGTTGCTCCCACTCCTACTTCTATTTGCAATACCTTCCACTTACAATCTCAAATCATAAGCATTGACACTTAGTTTCCAGATATATCATAAGTAGCGAGCATGGGAACTTGGTCTTTTCACTTTCCGAGGTTTCCAATTTTGATGATATGCTAGTTTGAGGACATCATAAATGCTAAACACCTTTTTGAGTTGTAAAGATAAAACAAGAAGCTCTAAAAACATGATCTAATGCAAAACTGAAGATGCTACAAAAAACAAAGCTAAGGAGTTAGGGTTGATTACTGTATACCTTGAATTGAAGAACCCCAATGACATTGGCTATAATTAGAGGCAATCCTTGGTAACTAGTGGGGGGGAATCTCCTTTCAAAGGTGGGCTATAGTAGTATCGAACAACATGACCAAGTCTTGTGGATGGATTGTCTTGCTGGTGCAATCTTCCAAGCTCAGAGATGAACATGGCTAATTGTGAGGAGAGTGTTTTGTATATATTCTAGTGGATTTCAATACTTCGTAGGATCTAGACAAATGCCAAAATATAAGGACTTCACACAAGACTTGCCACATCAATCTCAAACAACAAGCCCAATTTGTGTCTATAAGCCATGCACACTACATCTTTCTCACATACACCTTAAAGGAATAACCCACACACTTCCAAAAAATATCTCAACAAATGCAGCTGGCTGTCTTTCTAAATAAAGAGAGCATATTCCTTAGTATAATCATGGCTCCTAGTCTCATGTTGTCATATTCATCTGTATCCTTGTCGCATTGTAAAAATGTAAAATTATATATATATGTGCTACCGACTTGTGGTGACTTTGTAAAATATGTCGATAGCAGGTTCACTTGCTTGAAGTGACATGCTTATATTTGGCATATGGGAACTAGGTCATATTTAAAGGCTATGGATGTGTCAAAGTTTAGTGGGTGATTGAGGGTTTACATATGTGAGCCCTTGGAGACGCATTCCTCAATCATTCTTGTGCACTCTCTTAGGATTTATACATCGTACTCTAAAAAGTGAAAGATTTTGCTTCCATCTTGTGCATTTTAAAAAATGGATTGTAATAGTAGGTGTTAGAGCATTTGAATTTTAAAAATTCTAAGAAGATTTAAATGTTCCTAATCTTATGCTACGTGGACTTTCCAACACCCATAAACCCAAATCAAAAGGTAGCACTCCACTTTTGGAGCTTTACTTTCCTAGTTGGATTTCCAAAATCACAAACTTGGTGCCTTTTAGTGGATCATTGATGTTTTCAGCTTCCTAGGCTAGTCGTTCCCTCTTTCTAGCCTTTGTTCAGCCTCTTTTTGAGGAAAATCAGTTTCTTGCTCAATTTTGATAAATCAGTGCTTTTGCAATGCTAGTGGTCTTCTAGACGTAGGTCATTGCTAGCAAGCCCGAGATATGTTAGTGTTTTGTGGCCCAATTTGCTTTCAACCCTTGTATATAGAGTTTAGTTTGCTGATTTTTGCAAGCTTCTGACTAGTCTATGCATATAAGCTTTTTGCTAAGTCTATCACACCTTTAATAGTCAAGTATGCATGCTTATGAAGAGTCTAGCCATGATGCTAAGAGATTGAATGTTGTTTTTTGAAAACTTGATGCTATGGAGCTGTGATCAAGCAAACATTGCATCAATTAAAGTTTGACAAACCTGGAATGACCCTAAAAGAGTAAACGAAATCACAATGATAGGTATGGAGCAATTTCTAGGACAACAAGGTTTGGAGACTGAAGTTCTCCCACCTCTCCTATGGTTCTTCTCTTTTTTGAATATCCATTGCTCTTGTATGTTGCAAGATTGCCATATTGTAGCACTAAGGATTACCATCGTTTCCTAATTAAAGGACCTTGCATGTGGATCCTTGAAGATGCATATCCATTGGGTCTAATCTTACCGTATATTTGCTTGCTCATACTGCTCTCTTTCTTTGGATTCAAATTAGCAGTGTATATCGATATATGAATGTAGATAAGTGTATGTTGACATTATATTCTAGAAGTGTACATATGTAATTCCTTTGGACGCTGGTTGAGACTCATGGGATAATACATATGCAACTATTGGAAATTGAGGCACAAGATGGGTCAAAGATTCTTATAGAGAGAATTTCTACTCATTGCAACCATTGTGTTAGGAATAGACTCACTAGGTAGCCAAGCTGTCTATTCCACTGGTGGGTGGCAAATTGTTAGGGAAAAGGCATATGCTTGGGCGTGGCAAGGTTCTTGTAATGAAAACATATTGCATAGATGGTTGAACTACATCTAACTTGTCCCCTAACTTGATTAGTATTGTATAGGAGTATTCCTGAAATCTAGATCATGTTGCTTGGAGCCTGATGCATATGCCCAACAACTGGGTTGTGGCCTTACATGGTGTAAACTAGTATGCCTTGTGATTATGATAATGGGAGTATTAGTTGGGATAGTGTACAGGGTTTCTAGCATACATGCATCTATGGTGCATGTATGCTAGCATACATCATGTTTAATGCTTTAATATATGTTAATTTTGTCAAAAAAAAATTTATTTTCAAATATGATTATTCTTGATATTGCAATTGGCAATAACTTTTTGTCGTATATCTCTCTCTAATAGAATAAATTCCAATTTCGATTATTACCATGATGAGGTTCATTAGAACAAGATATTTCCTACATTTGAGTGATGATCAAGTCACATAAATAATTTTTTTAAAATGCAAAAATTCTGACTTAATCATAGAGGTTGCAATCGTGTTTGCTACATTTGAGTAATGATCATGTCACAAGAATAATTTCTCTCATAAATCATATCATATTCCAACAAAATCAAAATTTGATAAAAAAAACTCTAAAAGCTTAGATTCATGTATTCCAAGCATGCAAATGTCATAATTTGGCATCCTTTCCAATAGGACAACAATCCTAGAGTTCCAAAAGGACTCAAGAGATTCTAGCATCATGTCACCACCTTTAAAAATTTTATTTGATAAAGACTAAGAAAACAAGTACATCCATACCTTACAACATTATCACTAATCTCAAGGGTACTTCTCTTTCTCACTCTTCGAACATCGCATGACAATGAATGAGGTATCCTGTCATACAAAACAAAGCATGTAAAAAAAAAGCTTGATAATGTTATCAACCTTTTTAACTCTAGCTCATCGTGCTTCTACATGTTCCAAATTGTGCCACGTGTTGGATGTCAAGAGAAAATGTGTATCGAGGACTATCTTGTTAGAGTTAATCATGATTATGATTAGACATTGTGGTTTGATAATGGCTAGGTCAAATTTAACCAATTATCATCAGTGTTGCCAAAGTGATAGCTATCATTAGAACTCTAAAAACAACTATCCACAAATAATTTTGAGGTATCCAACTCAACCATAAGTAGGGTTAATCCATGTTATTTGTTAGAATGGATCCAGACATGTTGAAAGTGATTCATTGTAAGAGAGCTATTGCTCTATCATCGATACTTTAATACAAGTTGTTTATGTTGTTAGGATAGGGAATAACTTTCTCTGTTCTGCATATGATTCATCTTCACTCTCGTGTTTATTTATCCAACATAGTATCAGAGTCCACGGCTAGGTAAATAAATCATGAATTGTTTTGCCTGTGATTCATGTCTTATGGTTGTCTTGCTAGTTTGTGTTGCTCATAAATCGCCAAGTATCAAAGATATTGTTGTGAGTCTGAAGGTCAGCGACAAGTCGCCATCCATGTGGAGTATATATGTTAGTAAGAGTGCAAAGAAAGATAGCATGTATGACCCCAAGAATTCTAGTTATGTCCAAATCTCTATAGCTATAAGGAGCATTTTTTTAACTGAATCTAATCAAAGGAAGAAGTCTATGAAAGCATGTCTGAAGGAGGTCAACATGAAAAAATTATTTCTATCATTCAAAACTTTGATCAAAATTAGCTCTGAGATTAATTTGATCCATGTCAAAATTTCATTCATACAACATCTCATAGAAGCAATTATTGTATGACAAAACTACCACTAGCTGGTTGGAATTTTTAGTGGTTGAAATTAGCAACAAAGACCTTCGAGGCAATTAGCAATTCACTATCTATTTCTCACAACTCACTCAAAAAGCAAAAATTATAGTAAGAATGCTATAGGTGCATTCTAGTTCAAGAATATAGTTGGAAGCAAGGGCATGCGAAGTGATTTAGATAGGTCGAAGCACAAGGAATTGTAAAAATAAAAGTCATTTTTACACCTTTATAAGATTTTAAATTTACTTCTAAGATGTGTACACATATACCCTTAGGGGGTTGTTAGAATTTTGAGAAAAAATGTGTGTTAGAGTTATGATTAGACAATTTGGTATTAGATAATTAGGTCATATCCAGCCTAGAACATGCTATTATAGCCAGGTCAAGTCAAAGAGATCTGTCTCCAAGTAAATATGCTACCCTATCTCAAGTTATGTTCAATTACTGAAGTCAGAACTATTATAGCTATAAATATAGTTATCAATGACCAAATGCATACAACATTGTTGTGGGTTAATGTTTAGAAAGGAGGGTAGGGCAACCCATGAAATAAAGAAGCTCCACCTTGTTCAACAGAAGTATGCTTCACAAAATGAAGGATTGAATTTGGAGTTTTGTTACTAGACATGAACATAACATGAAAGATAATGTGGTAGTATATACACTAAAGCATAGATTGTTCAAATGAACATTATTGTTGTCGAACTAGTATCAAGAAGGAGATTAGAATTCAAAACTGTTGAGCAAAAGATTCACATTGCCCTACTAAATGTAACTTTAAAGTGTAATTTTTTACTGGTCAAGTGGAAGAGTTAGCTCCATTTGTCTAATTACTAATTTGTATACTTGAAGCAGGAAGGCAACCTTACAGAGATGTTTATAAGTTTGTGCCAGGTGCAAATTATCTTTTCTATAAGATACTTCGCGTACCATGAAAGTCCATACTCGAGACACATCCTAGTGTGATTTGGCAATAGTTCAGAGCGAAGAGATGCTAGAGACTAAATCCAACAATACTTTTCTTGTCAAGTTGACAAGGTAAAGTGAGTAATTTCTTTGAATCTACTTCACTATTAGAGATCCTCAAGGTAGACAGAAGAGCATCTCTATGGATTCATCCAATCAACTACCTAGGGCCCAAGTGTGGTTAAACTCTATAATGGTAGTAAATTTTCGATTGACCAAGATGGCCCAATTCATTGCAGTTAGGAAATAAATTAGCAGCGCCAATAAAAATTAAGATGTCTAATTTATACATGGTAAGACTGTATGGATTCTCAAAGCCCATAATCTCAAGTACAAATCCCAACTGGGGATGTCACAAATAGTTGTCTGCCGAGTTGTAAACACAATTGCGTATGTGTAGTGGAAGCATCCAAATTCTACAATCAAATGGGTAGACAATCTTTGTGTAATACTGATGTACGGGTAGGGTAGGTACTTTATAGGTTGTTTATGACAAAAGAGGCAAGTGTCCAATACAAAAGAGGCAAGTGTTCTGCTATGGCTGAGGGTAGTTCGCCCAACAACCTAGAGGTACAAAGTTCAATCACATGTAGCAATAGCTTGGCAAGATATCTCCAAGACTTTGACAAAGTGGAGAGTCATGCATGAGATCTTCGCACATATGAACAAATTCTTGTAGGAGATATGGTCTTTCTCCTAGTACCTTCAAAATCGAAGAACAAGCACACCAAGATATCTCCTACATATTGTGGACCATGGTCGATAATAAGTGAGTCTATGAGGAGATTTTCAAGTTGGAACTATTAGAGGGATGTAGAGTACATTCATTATTTTATTACCAAAGTGGTAACCTAGTTTTGGCCTTCCTTACACTACAAATCATAGACCTAAGCAAGTACATGAGAGGCAAGGGTGATAATGGAATTACATTGTCCTAGGACATCTAACTGTTGCTAGTAAGAGATCAAAGACAGGGACAGTTAAAAAACTGTTTTCTTTAAAAAGATCTAGTTGCCTCAAAAAATTTCATCGAACAAAGACGATTGACAAATTGCCTTCTTAAGGAGTTCCTAATACCCCAAATAGGAGTGCCTCAAGATCTATGGGAGTTGGCAACCAAGGCTTAAAACCATATAACAACGTAGATGGACTAAATCCAATGGCAAAATGTTTCACACTATTATATGCAAACTCAAACATTGGGAGGTATTTTTCCCAATCTGATTGACGTCTAGAACATATGCACGGAGCATATCTTCCATAGATTGGTTGACTCGTTTGGCCTACCCATCGAATTTTGGTTGATCTGAAGATGAGAGACTAATAATCGTTTTCAGTCTTTCAAAGACTACTTGCCAATAAACTTGCAATCTCAATCACTAACAACATAGTTCAGCAATCTATATATTCTGAAAAAAAAATTAGTAAGCTCTGAAGCTTTGATATTAGACTTTGTTGAAATGAATTGAGCCATTTTAGTTAGTCTATCAACTACTACCCAAATGGCATGGTGACTACCCATGTCCTAGAAATTCTGATCACAAAATCCATGGAATACTTTCCCACTTCTTGTTGGGAATTTCCAATGGATATAATAGACCAGCGGCTAATAGCCTCAATGTCTGACACATATACTTTTCTCTACGGAAAAGTAAACCATTCCTAATGATCTAATCAGAAAGTATCTTCTCATTCCCGTTGATATCCTACCTTCCAAAGTCTTCACTATATGTAGAAATTCCTACTAGGACATCCTAACCAACAAACGAAAAACACATCGATACGACAAAGATCCCGAAGAGAAAGATCCAGCTCAAATTGGATCTCAGCAAAGCATAGATAATTAGTCTCTCCAATCCAACTGAAGGCATCAACAACACAATCTGACAAACCTCAATGGTACTTAATGTCAAACTCGAACTCTTGAATGAGTTCTAATCATTGGGCCTTACGACCCCTCAAGTAACAGCATTACAAATAAACTTAAGAGGTTGATCACCTATCATCACCATACTCTGGAGCTATACAAGTAGTCTCTCCAAAATTTTAAAGTGTGAATGATAGCAAGAAGCTCCTTCTCATAACTAGTATATCTACTTTGAGCTAGGTCAAACTTGTTGCTTTCAAAAGCCACTGGTCTACCATCTTGATATAGGACTCCTCCTACAACATATTCACGTTTCAACAAGAAATGGCTTGTTAGGGTCCACTATGTGTAGTACGAGCACTATAGACACTAGTATTTCAAAGCCTCAAAGCTTTGATTTGATTCATCGGTCCACACAACTAGGGGACTGATTTTTCTAAATCTGCAAACTTTTTTCTTATTACCAATTTTGGTTTTTCTTTTGGCGTTCTAGTCAAGTGTAATGTTACTTTAGCATAATCTTAACTAAACTTATGTAAAAAACTTCTGAAACCCATAAAAGATTTAGTTTCTCTAATGGATTTCAGGATAGGCCATTTATGTACTTTTACAAAGTTTATCATAATCATCTCAATGCCATGATCGGAAATGATATGTCCGAGGTATTTGAGTTTTGTTTGGAAAAACTCACATTTAGACTCTTTCATATAAAGCTTTTCTTGTCTTAGAATATCCAAGACTATACAAAGATGTCCTTCATGCTCCTCAAGAGTTCTACTACAAATTAAAATGTCATCCAGGAATTCACAACAAGTTTTCCCAAATATGGAAAAAGAATATCGTTCATCATCTACTGAAAAGCTGTTGGGGTATTCATAAGAGCTAAGGGTAAAAATAAAAAATCATAATGGCCATATCTAGTATGAGTACTGACTCACCCCCATGGGAGTCTCCCACCTCTATATAAACATAGAGTCAGTGGGCCACTCATCAAGCACAATCCAGTCAATGGAACATGTCATCCAAGGGGGCTGACACGTGGCACCCAAACATGTTCCCCATACCTGCGTTCTGCCCCTCTGTGAGGCCGTCACAATTGGGCGTAGCGTTATGGTACATAACACAATGCAACATTGAAGATGAGGGAGAAACATTGAATGTGTTTCTTACAACCTAGCTATCAAGTCATGACTCCAATACCATGTTGCAGTTCAGCAATTTGTTGAACTCAATTCCTGATGCAGCTAGGAGGGGCTTACTCTATATCAGGGAGTAGGCAAGGTTGGGTGGATTAGTTAGTGTTTGCCCTACTGTGGTGTTAGGATCTATTACACTGGTATCAAAGCCATCTCCATCTTTGGAAACTAAGTAGCAGCAGTAGAGAAAGCTATCAGAAGATAGGAGATATTTCTCAATTTCTCAGAAAGGAATAGAGGAGGAAATTCGCTGTAGGATCAGCTTTCAAACTCTTCAATTTGCTGGAAATTTCAGTGGATTGGAAGCATCTTTCCTAGTATAGCTTCAGCGCTGATAAATCAGTTTTCCTCTCTGATTTTCGAGTGTAGATCATTGTAATCTGAGCGGAAATTCAAGAGGAAAGAAAGAGCAGATCCATCGCTGTATAGTTAGCCCTCAATTCTGAAATTTGTATGAAGTGTTGAGTAGATTAGAACAAGTTCTAATCTGAAATAGAGTAGCAGGGTCAGCGCTGGACAGGGAAGAGTAAAAGTGAAAGTTCATCCCTATTTTTAGCGATTTCTCAGGAGTTTGAGCCTCAAACTTGCTTGCCACAGATCAGCGACCTACCAGCTGAGGTCAAATCATAAATTCAAGCGGGTTTTTGAGCCTTAAATTGGACAAATCGGGCCAGATAGGTTGCTGAAATTCAATACAGTAGCAGAATGCCTATGATAAACGAGCTGAGTTTTACTCAAATTCGTAATGAGTTACTCGAGTCCTTGCGAGGGAAGTGCCAGCAGGATGCATTCTTCTCTACTATCTGGAACTCAATCCAGAGTAGACAGTTACAGACTCCAGAACCAGTTCCCGAGGCTGGTGCCAGTTCATCCAAGAATACGGCAGCTTCCGTTGAGGATGATGATGAGTCCGATTATACGTCGTCAGATGACGTTGAGGATTCTGAGCCTGTATTACCCAAGCAAACCCCAGTGGTTGAGGGTCAATTGACTCAAGGATTCAAATGGAAACAGTATTCCATTCAGGATGAGTACTTGCTCTATAGAGATAGAGTATGTGTCCCCAATTCAGAGGATTATAGGCAGCAGGTCCTATATGAGTGTCATGACAATCCTAGTGCGGGACACCCAGGCATACAGAAGACCTATGAGCTTCTTCGTAGGCAATTTTTCTGGCCCAGTATGAAAAAGGATGTCCAACAGTATGTAACCAGTTGCCAGAAATGTCAAGTAAACAAAGCAGAGCGTTTAAAGGCAGGAGGGTTGTTGCAGCCCCTAGAAATACCAGTTGGTAAATGGGAGAGTATCTCCATGGATTTTATAGTAGGCCTGCCTAAAATCCAAAAGGGTAATGACGCTATATGGGTCACAGTTGACCGTCTGACCAAAATGGCTCATTTTATTCCGACCAAAACAACCGTAAGAGCTCCAGAGTTAGCGAGGTTGTTTGTAGACGGGCTATTTAGATTGTACAGTCTACCTTCCGGCATAGTCAGCGACCGGGATGGTAAGTTTAATGGAAAGTTTTGGAGGGCAGTATTCCATCATCTCCATACTAAACTTAATATGAGTACCACCGACCATCCACAGAAGGACGGTCAAACAGAGAGGGTAAATCAGGTGCTGGAGGATATGCTTCGTGCACTCGTCAGCAAGAAGCAGACTAATTGGGAGGAGTACCTCTCGATATTAGAGTTTGCTTATAACAGTACCAAACATTCAGCTACAGGATACAGCCCATTTATACTGATGTACGGTTTTCAGCCACGCTCACCCACAGTTGTAGGGTTTAAACAAGAAAAAGTTGAAGTAGCCAGAAACTTTTTAGAGGACCTAAACCAGATGATAGAACATGCTAAGCGTAGCATTAGGCAGTCCCAGGATCGAGCCAGGCATTATGCAGATCCACACAGACAGGATGTGCAGTTCTCCGCTGGTGAGAAAGTCTACTTGAGAGTCCCAGTTCACTCTAAAACCCTCAAATCAGGAGTGTGTGCTAAGTTGTCTCCTAGGTATTGCGGTCCCTTTACCATCAGTGGGAGACTAGGCAAGGTCACCTATGAACTAGAACTCCCACACAGTAGTAAGGTTTTTCCAATTTTTCATGTAAGTTAGTTACGAAAGGCCTTAGCCAGATCAGAAAATCTGGTAGGGGACAGTGTTCTAGTTCTCCCATTGGATTCTCAGCAACCTCCACATGAGCCAGAGGAGATTCTTGATAGTAGAGAGACACATACTCGTCATACTCTATACCGAGAATATCTGGTCAAGTGGAATGAACAGCCTATTGAGAATGCCACTTGGGAAAGAGGCAGCGTCCTTCGCAAGAATTTTCCAGACTTCGTCTTAGAGGATCAAGACGGTTCTTAAGGGGGAGGGAATGTTACAAGCACGCGACCAGTGCCGAACCCTAGAGAACACAGAAGGTCAAATACCACAGTCAGGGTCGTGTCCAACGTACACGACCAACAGGGCAAGACAGTGTGAGTAGTGTGCCCCAGCACAGTCCATAGCCATGGTGGGCTTAACACAGTCTAGCGACCCTGTCAGCAGGATAGGGCCCCCAGTTGGGTCCCGACGTGCAGTCGGCCACGTCAGTGCCACGTGGCCGACACTTGGCAGTATGCATGCTATCAGTCCTCACATTGGGCTAGGAGGGGCTTACTCTATATCAGGGAGTAGGCAAGGCTGGGTGGATCAGTTAGTGTTTGCCCTACTGTGGTATTAGGCAATATTACAGTAGCGTGCATGGACTTCCACGGTTTATACATATTGATCAAGATAGCACTCACGCCTAGTTGAGTATAGCTATAACAATTGTATTAGTTAGTAGCAATCTTGATGTGTCATTTTTTCTTTTGGCACATGGGTACACACTAGCTTTGCCAAGCATACCATTACCGCCAAAAGATGTTCTAGTTACTATACTCTATTTAGATTTTGATGGTTGTAAGACTATAAGCTACTAGTGTTTCTACCCAGCTCAGAATTAAACAGTTCTAAAGCGCAAAAATCAGCATGAATCGAAGTTCAAAGCCAGGTCCATCCTAAAAGAATTGGAACAGGTTGAGCAGGAAAACACTTTGCAAATTTTTTCGGATATCGTGCTAAAAAAATATGTAATGTCTAAATGTTTCTTCTAAATACATAAAGTTCATTGATGCTTGCAAAAAATTGAAACCAGATTAATGTTCACAAAATCACAATGCACATGGCAACAATGGACATAGTCAAATTTTAGAAACTACAATAATCAATTTAATTGTCTACTATCTACATTGTTCCATCATCTAGATTTCACATCCCAACATCCATCACACAATAAATTTCTTAAACATTTCAAACACATTCAAACATTGAAAAGCAAGATAAAGAACTGTTGTTTTTTCTAAGTCTGATCCTTTCCGATTTGGATTGGACCTAATGATTCATTAACGAAAATTCGTTCACCAACGAATTCCGGTTTGTGGAAACATTGACCTTTGTATCTAATTCAGCTGTAATTTAAAGTTGTACAACTGCCATAAATTCAAGCATGACTTTGACATAGCCGACATTGCTGATAGGTCCAATACTTTGGTGCAATAGAATGGCAAGACTATTCATGAGGCCACATGGGAGTACACTGTTGTGTTTGCTCATCCACCATAGTTGTGGATCGGGACTAAGCACATGCTGCTACCATTGATTCTCAAAGTTTAAAGGCATCTCCTCCTTAGTTTAAACACACCATCATTTGATTGCACCCAAATCAGCATTTTCAATTGCACTACATGCTTTCTTATTGTCAAAGTTGAGGGCAATGTCGTTAGTAGGTGAGAGCTATAAGCATGTGGATAAGAATGTAGGTACTCACAATAAGGCTGTAGAACTCACAGATGCTTTACCATTCATGCCTAGGGGTCACAGTGAACTGAATTATTCATTAGGTAGCTAATGATCTTCAACTTTTGATGTTCCTAAAATATTCTTTCCAAGCAAATTTCTATTGACTTATCTTTTACTAATCACTTTGTACTTCACGTAATGACAAACTTGTGATTGAGTTCATGACACATACCAGGATACCTTAGGAAGAAAAATTCTACTGGCATAACATTCTTCGATGGTTCACATTCATGTGGCTATCTGGCACAGTGGCATTCATGGCCCATCCTTTTGCAATACTAATATATCGGCATTTGCAGCCACGTTTCTCCGTTGTAATGATGCATTATTTAGGTTATCTTAGTCCGTTCCAATCATTGTGTGATCGATGGTTGAAAAACATATGTCCTGACTTGTAGCTTCTACTTCAAAATGTACATGTGATTTCTACGATAATTTTATCAATGCTTTTTCGCTTCTAATTTGGTGACTTCTATTTAACATGTACATTTATTCTACAGTTTTATGAGTGTTTGAAGTATAACCATTGTTTGCAGCATCAGCATTTTCTATATATGAACCCTGCAGACATTATCTTTCGAGGAGCAAGGAGAGTCACGTGCTAGTTATGGCCCCTAAAATGAGCTTAAGGACTTTGACAATTCAGTTTCTATTATTTATCAAAAGAACACATGGTTAGGCGTTCTTGGGCGTTGATAATAGTCTAACAGGTAGCGACTATCCATTTTGGAGACTTAGCTAGGAATTCTAGCCTTAACTAGCTAGGATTCCAAGCCGACTTAAAACAAATGGACAGTGTACCACTAACATTATGTGTATCCTTATCTATTGGGACAAGTGGTTTCTTGAGTAAGTTGTCAGGCAATGCAGCGAAATTGTATCCTTTTTTATATGGCAAGTAGCAAGACAACGATCACTAGAAGATGAATAGACAGAGAGAAAAGGCTGCAACCAAGCATATTATTTACCTTCCTGAATCCCCGCTTTTAAAGGATGGAGTTGTTCGCCTTCTAAAGAACAATGTTGAGTTCTTCCCTAACAATCTTTGGTGCTGTGGAGAATTTTCCGGACTGAAGGTACCATTAGAAAGAGGAGAACTTCATGAGTTGTTAGCAAATTCATGCTTGCAAATAAAACCAAAAAAAATCATCCAATCCTACAGAATTGAACAAGTTAATTTGAATTCACTGCTTTTTCAACCCCGAACCCGAAAGAGAAACCCAGTCATTGAGTCAATAACACAAACAGGATTCTGGACACCTTTAACATGAACAAACAAATCTACCTCACATGGATAAAGTTACGTGAAATCCTAGCGTTTCAGAATTCATATTGTCTAGTAGCAGCATTTTCCAGATTAATGAAAATCAAACGCACTGCTAAAAGCTAAAACCCTGTCAACTCTCACAACTATGCTAGCCTTACAAATCATTATCATTGTGGTTATTCAATGACACACTTTAAGTATAAGAGTACTTAGAAATAGGTAATATGGACATACAACAAAGGTCCAGAAAAGGGCAAAACAACCAGAATCCAAATTTACTCACTTAAAAAAAAAGCTTTTAGCAGATTACATAGGGAAGTCTCAACATAACTATTACAAATCAAAAAATTATAAATCACATTATAAAAAATTCTTTTATCACAAAGCAATGTTCCAAGTGCCGTACCATGGCACGGGTTCCGTAGGTGCCGTACAGGTGCCGTGGAACTTCAGTTTCACGCACCCACGGCACCTGTTTTTTTTCTTTTAAACCAGGTGCCATATCACGGCATGTTTGCCATGATACGGCACCTGGACCCCACGGCACCTGTGCCGTGGGGTACTTTGTCACAAAGATTAACTCTACTAGTACCACCACCTTGAATCGTAAAGTTTTCCTGTTTAGATTTGTTACTAATAAAGATAGAATGCAAAAGTTAAGTGCGAGCACATGCAGGAAAGCGTGGCACCACAAAATGAAGGTCATATCAGCCACATCAAGTTTATCAAGAAACTTCAGTCCATGCAGACTACTGCTGCAGGTAGCTATTTTCCCAGAATTTGCATTTGAAGATAAGTTAAGCAATGATAATGCAAGCCATATCAATGTTGAAAGGAGCATCTCATAGGCTACTGATAAGTATTGTATTAGCAGGACAGGTCTTATCAAGGCTATGAACTCTTCGTACATGAAATTTTCTTAAATCTACGCATTCAGGGCATTAACCCATGCAACCATGAAGCAACGTGACATTGGTCCATGGGTTGCACAGGTTAATGACTTCCTAAATGTGTAAATTGAGAAAAATTCATGTACAAGAAGTTCATAATTCACATAGGTGCCTGCAAACATTTGAGTTTGAAAATTTGTTCCCCAACGTTTTCATGAAAAGAGCCTCTACTATTATCTTACTTAAGATAAATATTTTTTGGATAGCTATACCAGCACATCACTTCAAAATACTTATTAAACTATAAGTTTGAATAATCATGTTGAACGATAATTAAATTCTATTTTTGGAAGCAATGAACCAATGCATTTGTGAAATCTATAAACATTTGGAAGAATGCAACTTGCTCAGAATACTTAACTATAAGCCAGAACCTTTTCAGTGACCAAAACTTGGTCTATGGGAGCAACCATGAGACTTATTTATATAAGCTTGCTAGTCCTGATACTGATGCCCTTAGAAAATGTGTAAATATAAAGGCACTGATGTTCACATAATTCAACTGCATCAGAGGGAATCAAACAAGTTATTGACGCAGAATGTAGCAAGACAAAAGAATTCGTAAATATCATGCAAGAATTCGTAAATGACAACTGCCATACCTAGAAAAGCATGTTCCATCAACATCCTCTCCTATATGCTGTCTACTGCCACTAAGCTTTGATGGAGCTCGTGCTCTAAACACTGGATACTCGGGACTGCTGCAGACAGAAAATAGAGCATCAAATCAAATGGTTCAACCCATCATCGGTTGAATGCTGACCTAGCTAACCAAAGTTCAACAGATTGCAGGCTTTTGCCAACATAATTTTATATAGCAATCACCAATAACCATGACAGGCTCATGATCTTACATATTCTGATTGTATGCACCTGAAAAGATTTTTGACAATGTTCGAGCTGAAGCTGAAAACAATAGCACTTTAAGTGCCCTACAGCGACAGGATTCTGATTGGCGATTACATCCATGGTGAAGCTTGAGCATGTTCCTATTGTCACTATAAGTTGTTATTTTGTAAGCTTGCTACTATGACAAGGCAAGAGCCTCAACCTGATGACCGAACATGAACTTTGACGATCGCCCATCCAGTTTTTGAAAGTTGAAAAAAAAAATAAAAGCATTGCCATATTCCTGATGGTCCTAAAAATACTGATAGAAGATTTAACCATCAGCAGTAAAGATGATAATTTGATCGCAAGGATACAGCCACAACACAACCACTTAGATGATCTGCTCTGGCTTGTATGTTTTATACGCATGAATAACGTAGGAGGAGGAAGGGCCAGGTTTTCAGTTATGATAAGATTGTAAAACTTTTGAAATGAACTCTCGAGCAAAAGTGGCTTTCAACTCTATCATATCATGTACCGGCTTCAAAGTGTACTTTAAATGCATAGATCCTCCACATGATCAAATAAAAACGTTTCTCCTCCTCCTAGTTCAACGTTTTTCAAGAGTGAAGAACCTTCCAGATTCACAATACCCACACATAGCCCAATTCTCATCCCAGCAACTCCACAGTCAGGTCATCAGCTTGCATGGTACTCCCAAGCTTCTCATCTACTATCACATACATATGGCATGGGTATCTCAGATTTTCTGGAAGGTATCCATCAGCATATTAATGGGATTATTTATCAAGCATACTCATGAATAACATGGCAGGGACATCTTGGGCTTTAGGGTTCTATCCTACTGCCTCCTCCTCCTCCTCTTCTTCATGTGCTTTTCCTCATTCTTCCTCTTCTTTTTTTTCCCTCTCCATCAACCTCACTCCTATCTCATACCCCTATTAGCAGAGTCCTATACTCTCACTAAGGTAATGGAACCGTACATTGCCTCTAGCTTGAGTGTCCTACTGTTGGACTTTCAAGGTCTCAAGGAAAGACTAGATATGGTTAAGACGCTGTAAAAAGTGGTGGATATGCTGAGACAAGAACTCAGCCCAGCCTTCCCTTGCTACACCAGCACCATCATGCAAATTCAAATAATTGGAATGAGAAGCAGAAAGTAGAAGCTCTCTCTTGGGCGAAAATTCTCAAAAAATGTAGTTAACCAAGTAGCCCTATTTTCACAATTATCTCAACTTAACTTTCAAAACAGAAATCTAGGGAGCAAGGGAGCAAAAGGCTCTCAACATTAGATTGAGAGGCATTGGGGATACTCCAAATGCTCTTGAAGCCAAAAATTTCCTTGAGACTACACTTGAGCATACTAGAGGTCTAGACTCAGCTTGGAGAACAAGAAGAGATATTGCTTCCCTAATCAGCCAAATTACAGAGTTCCCAAATTTATATTAATGATGATCTTC
The DNA here is from genome assembly GCA_029204225.1 of Diphasiastrum complanatum. Lineage (NCBI taxonomy): Eukaryota > Viridiplantae > Streptophyta > Lycopodiopsida > Lycopodiales > Lycopodiaceae > Diphasiastrum > Diphasiastrum complanatum. The sequence goes on from CM055095.1 coordinate 53,141,386, forward strand.
CGTATCTACAGGTTGAGGAGAGGCGTAAAGCCTTCCAAGAAGCCATAAGTGATAAGTAGAAGTGTTATATACAGGGATGGTCAAATGTGTTACATTGAAAATTCACCTGAAGATTCGAAGAAATACGGAATTGGGGCGGCTGATATTGGGATCATATCAAGACCCCATCCACGCCGTTCGCAGATTGGGGCTTGGAACATACACTCTTCGTCCACTATTGGTGATCTGATTGACTTCATTGTCAAGAGACATCTATTACTCTTCACGGAGACTTGTGAGAGTCAGGAGGGAGGAGGGTTACCTACTGTTCCAAGTAACAGATGGGATTTTGTTTACAAACATGAGATGAGATCAGTCACTGGTAGAGGTTCAAGAGGGGTTGCATGCTTATAGAGGGAGTCCTTACACCCTATCTTTGAGTTCAATAGGCATGATCAGCATTCATGATGCCTTGGATTCCGCATCGATGGACATAGCATTGGTTTAGATAGGGACATCTTTGTTGCATCTTATTATTTTCCTCCTTTGTGGAGGGTGTTGGCCTTACATTGACCTTTCTACTCATATTATTAAATATGTAGAGCGAGGTTACTTTCTCACCGGGAGAGATCTTGATTGCCATTCTTCTTTACACAGAAGCTGTGGTTCTAGTTTCACCTACCAGGGAGGGCCTACATAGACAGCTTGATTGCCTTGATGACTTCTATTTCAGATGGGGCCTAGGGGTTAACATTGGGAATACCAAAGTGATGGTCTTCAACACTTCCAAGAGCTCTATGTTGATACAGGAGCTCCTCTTTGACAGTCTGCCACTGGAGATTGTTTCATCCTACACTTACTTAGGCATATTGTTTACTAAACCTATCTTTAGTATGAGACTAGCGACTTCTACTAGACTTGGGAGGGGTCATGCTTGTCTTGCCCAAATGGAGAGAATCTATTTCCGTAAGTTTATTCGAGATGCCTCGTGTAAGTGTCAGCTTTTTTACATCATTGTTTCCCCTGCAGCTTTATATGCAATAGTGGCATGGTGGATTGGTCTTACCTCATCTCGTTGGGCTAGTATCTCGTGACCACAGATTACTATTCTCTCATGTGTGATACGGGCTAAGCCCTCAATCCCGCACCCCATCATCCTTGTAGCGTTTGCAATCTCACCCATGTACCGTGATGCCATACTCCAGCTCATCACACATATCCAGCGAGTCAGTGAGTTTCCGACTTTTGAGTAGAGCCATACGCCATTTCATCTCAGCGCTTACATAGTCATGGCTATCAGTTGGCTTGGTTCTATTAGGCTTCTTGCCTCCTTGACAGACTTGGCATCTCCAAACAAGGATACAATAGCCAAGCAAACCGCAACAAAGCAACACAAGGGAATCGGATGGTGGACAAACTAACCCCACCAAACCTAGATCGATCGGATCTAGCCCCAAACTATGGATCAATCCCTCACAAGAGATAACAGGAGTCACACCAGCAACATGTAGCTACTAACATCACAATCAAGCATACACTAGTGAGAGCCCAATGGGTATATTTATACCCTCCAAGGCCCATGCACCATTAGTAGTGCACTGTGACACCTCACTGGACACATGACTCACTGATAGACCCATGAAAATCCACCATCTAGAGTTTAAGCTATTTGAGCTAAATCAAAAGCCTTCGCGGTGGTCTTTACCGGAATAAACGTAGCCAATTTGGTAAGACGGTCGACCACTACCCAACTTGCACCATCCTTGTTTATTCGTCCGTGGTAACCCAACCACAACTGTTGCCCTCACCCATTATGTTACGAGCTCGTAACCAGTGCCGAACCCTAGAGAACACAGATAGGTCAGATACCACAGTCAGGGTCGTGTCCAACGTACATGACCAACAGGGCAAGACAGTGTGAGTAGTGTGCCCCAGCACGGTCCATAGCCATGGCGGGCCTAACACAGCCTAGGGACCCTGTCAGCAGGATAGGGCCCCCAGTTGGGTCCCGACGTGCAGTCGGCCACGTCAGTGCCACGTGGCCGACACTTGGCAGTAGCATGCTACCAGTCCTCACACTGGGCTAGGAGGGGCTTACTCTATATCAGGGAGTAGGCAAGGTTGGGTGGATCAGTTAGTGTTTGCCCTACTGTGGTGTTAGGAACTATTACACTGGTATCAGAGCCATCTCCATCCTAGGGAGTTAGGAGCAGCAGTAGAGAAAGCTATCAGAAGATAGGAAGTGTTTCTCAGATTCTCAGAGAGGAATAGAGGAGGAGGATCGCTGTAGCCTTCAAACTTCTGATTTTCACTGAGAAATCACAGTAGCAAGGAGTCAGATTCCAATTGTAGGTAACTCGCTGGAAAAACAGCTGTTTCTCACTGAGTTCAGAGGATTCTCCATAGTTTTCCCAGCGAAATTAGAGAAGGAAGAAGCCAGCACCTCCATCGCTGTATAGTCAGAGACCTGCATCTGATTTCCAGGGAAAAATTTACGGGTTCTCAGCGAGTTTGAAACCAAAAAAGAGGAGCAGGGCCAGCGCTGCCAGTGCTTCTGAAAATCTGGTTTTTGGACAAGTTTTCGGGCCCCAACGTCAGAGATTTGGAGCAAGAGGATTCCTACCAGATCAGCGAGCAGGAGACTTCTGAAATTTCAGAATTCAGAAGGGTTTTTGGACTTCAAACTTGCCATTTTGTGGACAAATTGAGATGCTGTCAGACCAACGAGGGGGGATAGCAAAACTTTCAGATCTGGTTGCACATTTTCCAACCTCAAATCAGTGGAGGAAGAGCTGAAAGGGCTTTTCTTGATTCTCTCTGTGGAAGTACAGTCCTCAGAAACAGCTAAGTCATCTTTCCTTTTCCTTGTACAGTTGTAAATTAGTCTTTTAGACTTTTTTTCCTTCAGAAGTTAAGGTAGCTCTCTTTCAGTTCCGAAGATGACCACTCCTCAAGGACCTGATCAACCCCCGGAGAGAGGCTTCGACGAACTTGAAACAGAAGCCTTGGCTTACAGAAAAGGGAAGGAACCCATGGAAGTAGAAGAACAGGAACAGTTCGCCGAAGAACTCGACTGGTTACCAAGGAGCAGTTCCTCCAATTGGTAACAGAAGTGGATGAACTGAAGTTGGCATTAGCCAATTTCAAGTCCAGTGTGGACGACTCGTTCGCTGAACTCAAAAACCTGATTTTGAGTTCCGCGAAAGGAAGCTTTCCCTCCACTTCTCAGTTATCCCCTTCTCCACTTCCATCAGTTTCGGGTGAGACTTTACGGTCTCACCCCAGTGTTTTTAAAGATTTAAAGCCTCCTACTTTTAACGGGGAAGAGAAGGATAGAAATGCAGATATTCTACAAACCTTCCTCAGCAAATGGAAGAACATTCATGCTCTTAAACAGACCCCTGACCATTTGCAAGCAATTGAGGCCAGTCTTTCTTTAGGGCCTATAGCCTATAAATGGTGGTTAAATCTCCAGGAGACTGGGCAGACTCCCCGGTCATGGAAAGCTTTTGAAGAAGCTTTCCTAAGAGAATTTCTACCAGAAAATGAACTGGATAGAGCCTGGGAAGCCTGGGAAAGAACAGTAATGGATAAATCCCTCATCCAATATATCTCGCAGTATCGAGAAGCAATTTTAAAGATTAAAAATATGGATGACTATCAAAAAATCAGGGGATTTGTCCGTGGCCTCAAAGATGAATATAAAGTAGAGGTCCAGAGAAACTCGCCTACTACCCTTGAGCAAGCTCTCAGATATGCTCAAATCCATGATGATTCAGTGGGTAGGAAGAGAGCGAGACAGCAACCACTTTCTGAGCAGCTTCCTCAGAAAGACTTTCAATTTAAAAAGAAATTTTTAAAAAGAAAGAAAGAAGATAAATTTAAAGGTGAAGCTCCTCAGAAACGCCCTTCACTCATACAGCCCTTAAAACCAGATGATTTTGAGAAAGCCAAACAAGAACGTTTGTGCGTTGTGTGTATGGGCAAGGGACACACAGTCAGACAGTGTCCCAAGGGGCCTTTCACTAAAAAAGATAAGAAAGATAAAAAACAAGTTCATCTTGTTCAGACTGTATGTTTCCCTAGTGACTCGGCAGCTTCCGAGATCAAAGTGTATCATGAAGATCATGAACACTGTTGCCAGCTAACCTCTGCAATGCTAGCGAGACCCTTCAGCTTTGGGCCGAATGACCTAGTACGTATGCATGGGAAAGTTGGTAACCAGTCAGTAAGAGTCATGGTTGATGATGGGGCAACCCATAATTTCATCAACCACACCCTAGTTAAAAAGCTTAAACTACCAGAAGTACCTAGTCAGCATAGGTACATAGTTTCATTAGCCAAGGGTGAAGACAAAAAAATATGGGAAACTATGGTAAGTAAGTTAAATCTTGGTATTCAGGGGTACCAAGATGAAATAAACTTTCAGATAATGCACTTGGATCGAACAGACATTGTTCTCGGGAGAGATTGGCTCTACAGTTTAGGACCTTCCCTCCACAGAAACTATCAGGAGAACACCCTCAGCTTTCAGCATAAAGGCCGAGAGATCCAGTTGCATGGGGAGCATGATGTTCCCAACAGCCCTATGGTCTGCAGTTCAGAGCTCTGTTAGCTAATCGGAGACGAAGACCATCAGGTATTCTTATGTGACTTTCAGTTTATTCCTGAAGTTTCTATTTCCAGTTCTATTCAGCAGAAAATCAGTAAATTAGAAACTTTATTGTCTAAATTTAAAGATGTTTTTCCTGAAGATTTGCCACATGGTTTACCACCTAGCAGAGAGGTAGATCATGTAATAAACCTAGTACCAGGTACAGCACCTGTTTCTAAACCTCCGTATCGGGTCAGCCGAACAGAGGATGAAGAAATAACTAGGCAGTTAACAGACTATCTTGGGAAAGGCCAAATTCAGACCAGTAGTTCACCATGGGCCTCACCAGTCCTATTGGTGAAAAAGAAAGACGGATCTATGCGTCTTTGCGTAGATTACAGAGCCCTCAATAAAGTCACAATTAAGAATAAATACCCTATGCCTCGGGCAGACGAGTTGTTTGATCAACTCGACGGGGCTATGTTTTTCAGCAGAATAGACCTCAGATCGGCATATCATCAAGTCCGTATAAAATCGGAAGATGTCTCGAAAACAGCTTTTAGGACTCGTCGCAGTCATTATGAGTTTAAGGTGATGCCATTTGGGCTCACAAATGCTCCAGCTACCTTTATGACCTTGATGAACAGTGTCCTCAGACCATACTTGGGTAAGTTTGTAGTCGTATTTTAGATGACATCCTCGTCTACAGCAAAACGAGGAAGGAGCATCTAAAACACCTCAGAAAGGTGTTTCGACTGCTCAGAAAGCATAAGCTCTATGCTAAACAATCCAAGTGTGAATTCTTCGTTGAAGAAGTAGCATATTTGGGTCACATTATCTCTTCAGATGGGACTAAGATGGACCCAAATAAGGTTAAAGCCATACTCAGTTGGCTGAGACCTCAGAATATTTTGGAACTTCAAATCTTTCTTGGTCTGGCGGGATATTACAGACGATTTGTCAAGGAATATGCTCAGACAGCAGTCCCTATGACAAATCTCCTTAAGGGGAAGGGAAAGGAGTTCATTTGGGAGTCCGCACAACAGGAGAGCTTTGATGCTCTCAAAACAGCCTTAGCTACAGCACCAGTTTTAAAGGTCGTCGACCCCAATCAGCCATTTGTGGTCGAAACAGATGCTAGCGACTTTGCAGTAGGTGCTGTGCTAACTCAGGGTGGACGACCAGTTGCGTTCGAGAGTGAAAAACTCGAGCCAGCACAGACTAGGTATAGTGCCTATGAAAAGGAACTCTTTTCTATAGTCCATGCCCTTAAGACTTGGAGGCATTATGTGTATGGTGCCAACTTTGAGGTCCTGACAGACCATGAGAGCCTCAGATACCTTTGCAATCAACCTGAGCTTAGAGGTCGGAAAGCTCGTTGGGCAGAGTTGATGCAAGAGTTTGACATGTCTATCAGATATAGACGTGGAAAATTCAATACAGTAGCAGATGCCCTTAGCAGAATGCCTATGATAAACGAGCTGAGTTTTACTCAGATTCGTAATGAGTTACTCAAGTCCTTGAGAGGGAAATGCCCGCATGATGAATTCTTCTCTATTATCTGGAACTCAGTCCAGAGCAGACAGTTACAAACTCCAGAACCAGTTCCCGGGGCTGGTGCCAGTTCATCCAAGAATACGGCAGCTTCCGTTGAGAATGATGATGAGTCCGAGTATACGTCATCAGATGACGTTGAGGATTCTGAGCCTGTATTACCCAAGCAAACCCCAGTGGTTGAGGGTCAGTTGACTCAAAGATTCAAATGGAAACAGTATTCTATTCAGGATGAGTACTTGCTCTATAGAGATAGAGTATGTGTCCCCAATTCAGAGGATTCTAGGCAGCAGGTCCTATATGAATGTCATGACAATCCTAGCGCGGGACACCCAGGCATACAGAAGACCTATGAGCTTCTTCGTAGGCAATTTTTCTGGACCAGTATGAAAAAGGACGTCCACCAGTATGTAACCAGTTGCCAGAAATGTCAAGTAAATAAAGCAGAGCGTTTAAAGGCAGGAGGGTTGTTGCATCCCTTAGAAATACCAGCTGGTAAATGGGAGAGTATCTCCATGGATTTTATAGTAGGCCTGCCTAAAACCCAAAAGGGTAATGACGCTATATGGGTCACAGTTGACCGTCTGACCAAAATGGCTCATTTTATTCCGACCAAAACAACCGTTAGAGCTCCAGAGTTAGCGAGGTTGTTTGTAGACGGGCTATTTAAATTGTACGGTCTACCTTCCGGCATAGTCAACGACCGGGACAGTAAGTTTACTGGAAATTTTTGGAGGGCAGTATTTCATCATCTCCATACTAAACTTAATATGAGTACCACCGACCATCCACAGACGGACGGTCAAACAAAAAGGGTAAATCAAGTGCTGGAGGATATGCTTCGTGCATACGTCAGCAAGAAGCAGACTAATTGGGAGGAGTATCTCTCGATATTAGAGTTTGCTTACAACAGTACCAAACATTCAGCTACGGGATACAGCCCATTTATGCTGATGTACGGTTTTCAGCCACGCTCACCCACAGCTGTAGGGTTTAAACAAGAAAAAGTTGAAGCAGCCAGAAACTTTTTAGAGGACCTAAACCAGATGATAGAACATGCTAAGCGTAGCATTAGGCAGTTCCCAGGATCGAGCCAGGCATTATGCAGATCCACACAGACGGGATGTGCAGTTCTCCACTGGTGAGAAAGTCTACTTGAGAGTCCCAGTTGTGTCTAAAACCCTCAAATCAAGAGTGTGTGCTAAGCTGTCTCCAAGGTATTGTGGTCCCTTTACCATCAGTAGGAGACTAGGCGAGGTCACCTATGAACTAGAACTCCCACACAGCAGTAAGGTTTTTCCAGTCTTTCATGTAAGTCAATTACGAAAAGCCTTAACCAGATCAAACAATCTGGTAGGGGACAGTGTTCTAGTTCTCCCATTGGATCCTCAACAACCTCCACATGAACCAGAGGAGATTCTTGATAGTAGAGAGACGCAGACTCGTCATACTCTATACCGAGAATATCTGGTTAAGTGGAATGATCAGCCTGTTGAGAATGCCACTTGGGAAAGAGGTAGCGTCCTTCGCAAGATTTTTCCAGACTTTGTCTTAGAGGACCAAGACGGTTCTTAAGGGGGAGGGAGTGTTACGAGCTCGTAACCAGTGCTGAACCCTAGAGAACACAGATAGGTCAGATACCACAGTCAGGGTCGTGTCCAGCGTACATGACCAACAGGGCAAGACAGTGTGAGTAGTGTGCCCCAGCACGGTCCATAGCCATGGCGGGCCTAACACAGCCTAGGGAACCTGTCAGCAGGATAGGGCCCCCAGTTGGGTCCCGACGTGCAGTCGGCCACGTCAGTGCCAGGTGGCCGACACTTGGCAGTAGCATGCTACTAGTCCTCACACTGGGCTAGGAGGGGCTTACTCTATATCAGGGAGTAGGCAAGGTTGGGTGGATCAGTTAGTGTTTGCCCTACTGTGGTGTTAGGAACTATTACACATTAATCAAGTAAAACCCAGAATCTAAATTATGATTCTTCATTCAAAAAATATTTTATCAATCCTGATTCTAGAAATAGGACCTTTTATGTATGCATATTACGGATTTCTCCTGGAATCAATGTTCAGATATTTCTCATAAATAACTTTCTATCCACCTACTTCTCCCCCTTTTAATAGGAAACTACACGAGTTTCCAAGAAGTGCATATCAATCTAGATATGGCCTAGGAGAAGTTTTAAAGAACTTTGAAAAAACTTGAAAGTCAAAAATATATGTTACATCAACATAAGTTAATACAGTTAATGTCTCAACACAATCAACTTAGAGATTGGCTTATCTCAAGATTTTCTTGTGTTACCACTTAGAGAATTGACCTGTATAATCAAAAAAACGATTTATTTGATTATTCAAGAACGAGTAACCATATTTAGAAAACAATTTGTTTAACCATTCATGTGACATCATCGAAGGTCAACGGTAATGAAAATTACCTTCCAAGGAATCACATGAAATCGGGTTAATTGGTGTTAAGAAATTCATTGATATATTCTCAGCATAAAGAAATAGCTTTCAAGGTTTCCAATTTTGTAAATTTGAGATATAAAAAGACCAATATCTCGAGTTTTCGACAAAATCCCCTCTTGTGACCAATAGTATTTAGCATCATTATAGATCTATAGCCGTACTATGCTCAACCCGACCCAGTTAGTTTCAAATCTTCCTTTTGGAATTGCCTGCGTCCAATACCACATATTCTTCCTCCAAAAAGACCATCCACTTCCCGATCCACTTCCCGATCAAATCGTCCAAGAATCAATTGATTTCATTAGAATATATTTGTGTTTATAGAGTTCTTTCAAAATCGCTAGATCTGATAAATGACTAATATAACATTTGAGACCAATTAATCGATAGTATCAAAAGTTCTCAGGAATTCCTCCGAATTCCAACTTATAGTACAAATTCCAACTCAACTTTCTTTCAACCTTTTCTTAATCTCTCCAGTCAGTTGCAAGGATTGTTGGTCCCACCCAAACATTCCTTGAGTTTTAGAGATGGGAAAGAACGAGTGGGAATTATATCGAATTAAAAACAAATTTGATTGAGATGTTTCAATTTGAATTGCTCTACTAACAGGTTGAATTTAATTCAAAGTGCAAAAAATTGCATATGACCTCTATTCAACCTTGAGTTTTTCGATTGAGAACGTCGGAATGTTGTAAAAAAAAATATTAGAGTTTATTATGATAAACACAGAACCCGATTTTGGGGATAAGTTTTGCCCATCGAGCCTTACGACTTTGCCAGACTAATTTGATTAGAGACTAACATGGCTTATTGTCTTCTTTTTGGTGAGCAACAGCTTCCAGTATCAAAAAACTTTTTTCCTTGTATTCATTGGCTTAATAGTTTTGGATTATGGGGCCGTCTTAGTTGTGCATGCCCTTCCCTAACATAACGACAGTGGTCAAAGGGCGGCACCTTGGCCAAAAAGTCCGAAATCTTTTGGACATAAATGTCCCATTTCGGATTGCCCATCTAGCAGTTAATTGATTGCAAATTGTTACATAGATGTAGCCTTTGATTATGTCATGGTTTATTGCTTTAAAAAAAATTCCTAAAGGGCTTTACAAATCGTGTAAAGCAAGCGATTACAATCAATCGGGTCTCCATTGTGGGGACATACTGGTCGATATTCGGGAGAAGGGAACTTCTTAATTCGCCATTTCCCTAGGCAAAAATATAACTTTTCCATAATTAACAAGGTTGCATACGGTATTGTAAGTTTCAACAAAGCAATTTTCATAAAAAAGATCATTTCTCATGAAATTTCGTGCTTGGTACAAAATGCCCATAACTTGTAATTATCATTGGCAATCTCCCCCTCTTGTCCATGCAACAGGGTCCCCACGCAATTGACCTACACTACCTAATTAAGCAATGTTTCCTACATCTCAAGCAGTTGGAGTGGCCAAAGTGCGTGTCCCCCTCTGATTCTCTCTCCCTCTCTGACCCTAATTCCTATCATAGTATTACCATCTCAGGCTGAGATCCCTCACACTCCCTTTGCTCATATCCTACACCTTCCAACTTGTTATACTCCTTTCAATACATACGAACAACACCTATCTTCACATCGTAAAAAGCTAGGGATGGAGTTCCAAATAATGAACAGAGATATGATGCAGCTCAAAGCGAATGTTAGATCATTGCTATAAGAAAGATCTCAAATCAACTTCCACATTATTGCACTACAACAAGAACTCAACAAATTACGAGACCTGCAAGGGACACCAATACACATCTCCATGACGATCCAAGAGCTTAAACAAGAATTGGTCCCAACATAAAGAAGCTACCAAAACTTGGGCCTCACAATTCATGAATGATTATGGTAGGACTTCACTTATGACTAGTTTTATTGTTGCCACACTTTCCGCTGTGAAATTAAGGGAGCAGAAAGCATACAATGTACAAGTGAGAGGTATTCCCAATACCCAAGATGCGATGCAGAGGCGTTTCTTGGATACAACATTAGGTCATAGTAGTAAAGGATTGGATCGTGCCTAAAGAACAAAAAGCCACAATAATCATATGCTTTGCATCACTAGAATAACGAGGATCTGTGTTACGTGTTAAAGCCAAACTAAAGAGCACAACTATCTTTCTAGCCAATGACCTTGCATTTAATGCAAATTGAAAAGAGGAGTAAAGCTTTTCAAGCTGCTCATGAGTCAGGATGGATTCCCATTTATACGGACAGACAAGTGAAATATACTGATAACAAGAAGAAATAGGTAATTGGGGTTTCCAGGCATAGGAGCCCGAGGTCCCTTCCACACTATTTGAGGATTGGAGTGTGGAGTTACAATAGGATCCATTATCATCCACTCTTGGAGATCTAGTTGGTTTTATTTCATACGCTGATATATTGCTGGTAACTGAGACATATCAAAGCAATTAAATAGGTTTACCATATCTTCCAAGTTTTCATTGGTACTTGATATATAGGACAATGGCACGTTCTACAAGTAATAGAGGCTCAATTGGGGTGGCATGTTTGTTCAAACAGATTCTACATCCTATTATTGAGTTCATTAATCATGACAGCCTCACGCTTGATAGAGTTTCAAGATGCTTCTAATTAGCTTCGTCTACAATCTATTCATGCAATGGATACGGGCATTACTAGGACTACTGCTGATGATATTGGACTGCTCACTACTTATCGTAATCATTTACTTCATTTTGGAGCCCATAAGCTAGCCATTTATAAAGGCTCAGGTTGTTGGCCTCATAGTGGCGGCCATACTGTCGTGGGATTATCTCATGGGATCACCCTTTATCATTACGCTCATCTCAGATTTCCATATGTCCGCCACCCTTTCAGACCATCCGCGCCTCTCTTGCCATCTTGTCCCCATCATACGACATACTTCACATCCTTCTTCCACTCCAACCAGGCACCAATAAAGATTTTTTATCAGATGGACATACCCCTTTACCCAAAGTCTCTTCCGACCATGATTTTCTCCATTATAAACCTCTAGAATCTCAAGCTGCTTTCCTGACCACTGCTTTTTACACACAGCTGCATCTGTAGCTTTTCTATCCCATCAATCTTATACCAAAATCTCCTCATTTTGATCAGGTAAACAACCTCATATGACTTTGAGTGCCATTATGGGATTGTGGGTGAACATTTCGAAGACCAAACTTATGGTCTTCAATACTTTCAAACGTTTCATGTAGAGATAGGAGTTCATCTTTCAAGGACAGCCTCTAGAGGTGGTTTAATCCTATACCTATCTTAGGGTGCTTTGGAGTCAGACCATGACAATATTCCTATTCCTATTCTTATGAGAGCTTAACATCATGATCAAAGACAACGTACAACACATCACCTACCTATCAAGATGTACCCATCATGGCTCTTATCGAAGACCCGATATTTGTCGACACTAGAGTCCGAGACATTCCTCATCTGCACATCTCTACCACACTTGCTCCTCTGATTTCTTCGAGTATCTGTATCACACCCTTTTTCAACCGTCTCAATTGAGAGTGCATGTAAATCATCAATAAATCTCTCTCTCTAACGACCTAAGAAGGACCTGGATACTCTTGTCATCCGCTTCACATCAGTGTCTCACCGGCGTGAAATTCTAGGGAAGAGATTCAAATTGCGGGAAACCAAAATCCTTACCTTCATCCAAGTTCAAGAACGTAAGAAGGCAAGACAAGAAGCTCTATCAACTGGCAAACGACTTATCTATCGAGATGGTATTATCAGATTGGTAGATCGAAAGCCTATAGTTAATGATAATTCTGAGATAGAATCAGAGATAGAGAAATGAAGAGATGTCCAGTTGAAGATGTAAATGGTCTACGTACCATATAATGCATTGTACATGCAGTTAACGTTTTTATAGATGATTGAGCGTTAAGCTCCTATGTGCACACTTGGCATGTACCTTTTCTTAGTCCTATGTACCTTAGGGTACTCAAGGACATGAATCAAAAATCTCTCTCTCTCTCTCTCTCTCTCTCTCTCTCTCTCTCTCTCTCTCTCTCTCTCTCTCTCTCTCTCTCATCGCAATGGTGGCTCCCTTGCTGATTGCGATGGTGGCTCCCCCTTGCTGATCCTCCACCCTGTCCATCGCTGCTGGCCAGCATTGCCTTCACCCTGCTGTCCACCTGTCCACCCCTCCTACCTCGATGGCACCTCCTCGTTCCACTGCTGCCGCCCGTCGTCCATCATGCTCCCCTCCTACCCTCGCTACCATCTACCCCCTTCCCCTCATTGATCACACACCCCTCGTTGACCTCGATACTGGCATCAGTATTGGCGCCACCTCGACCCTACCTGCAATTCTGGATCCCATTCTTCCTACTCCGCCCATCGCTAGCTCACAACCTACAGCTAGCATCCCGTATACACCCTCCAAATCAACTGAATTGTTCTCTTCTTGAAAGATTGATCGAATCAGGGCCAATTTCCAACCTTTGCGGCATCTATCTCTTTGTCAGCGAGGCCATCTGAGTTCACCCTTTTCACTCCATCCATGATTGAAAATGCCATCAAAACCGGTCAAACCCATAAAGCCATTGATGTTGACTCACTAAGTATGGACTTTCTCAAACCTATCGCTCATGTTATTGCTCCATACATCTCCCACATTTTTAACCAATCTGTTATTTTTGGCCTTCCCACTTGTTGGTGAACTAACCTTTTACACCCTATACTTAAGGCTGGTGATCCGTTGAATGTAGACAATAATCGCACTATCAGCCACACGATGGCTAAGCTCTATGGCTCAGTTATGCAGTCTATCATCAGCTCCCAGGCTGAGACAGAGGGATTGTATGCTATGGGACAGGCAGGTTTTAGAGCAGGCTACTCCACGGCTGACCAGGTTTTCATCCTGAGATGTATCATAGAGGAGGCGAAATCCAGGAAACAGCGAGTATATTGTTGCTTTGTAGACTTCTGCAAAGCATTTGATTTAGTTCCGAAACATTTGTTGCTTCAGCGCTTGGTTTCTCTTGGCTTTTCACAGGATGCTATCACTACATTATACGAGAGAGTTTTGGCACGTTTTCGTGATGGTGAGGGATGGTCCACATATATTCATAGTACGGCCGGAGTAAAACAGGGATGTCCTCTATCACCCACCCTTTTTGCCCTATACATTGACGACCTTGAGCAGATCATTCGGGAAGAAGGTGGAGACGTCTAACCTCTGGCAGATATTATTATCCCTATTCTTCTCTATGCAGATGATGTGGCTCTATTATCTAGTTCGGCTATTGGACTTCAGCGAAATCTGGATGCCCTATATACCTTCTGTCAGATATGGGGGTTGATAGTGAACATTGGTAAGACGAAGGTTATGGTGCTTAACACCAATAGACAACATATGAGAGACATTGTGTTCTATTATGATGGACAGCCACTAGAGAGAGTGACGTCTTACACTTACTTGGGTGTTCTCTTCTCCGGGCCTTTACTCTCCTTCAGACCAGCGGCACTAGCTAGGCTCCGCAAGGGGCGCTAAGCTCTTGTTCAAATGGAGAGGTTTACTACAACATGTATGATCCTGATACGCGCTGTAGCCTTTTTCCTCGACTGTTTCTCCAGTTGCACTATATTCTGCAGAGACTTGGTGTCCAAGCTTATCTTGAGACACTTGGAGTGATATCTCACGTTTACAGATTCTCATGCTCAGCCGGATGATTCGGGCAAAGCAATCAGTTCCTCACGAGATAATTTTAGCAGAGTTTGCTTCCCTCCACTGCTTGTAGAGGCTATTTTCAGGATCATCTCATTTATTCAAAGGGCCTCAAAGCTTGATTCTTCTAGATACGAGGTAGCGGCTTTTACGTCTTCTCGCACTTTGGCGGGGCAGTAGGTCAAATCATGGTTTCAGTGTGCCTCGAATTTTCTACATAGCTGGGGATTCTCTATGTCGGACCTCCCAAACGGGACATACTCATCCGTAGGCAGATCTACAAAGCATACATACACACTGTTTGGTCTCATGAACCAAAGTTGGTTTCACCTGACCCTACATCATAAACGTGCAAGAAGAATCATGAAATAGAAATCAGTCATTCACCAAAGAGACAATTGTGGACTTAATTTCCAACAGTCCCCCTTAAGGTCACGGTTGGTGCCTTGGTATCTTCGTCAAGTTCAGCATGTTGAAGAACTTCTGATGCTTGATCCTGGGAAGCGCTTTGGTGAAGATGTCTGCGACCATTTCTGTTGTGGAGCAATATTGAAGGACCACTTGCCCTGAGAAAACTTTCTCCCGAATGAAATGATACTGGATTTCTATGTGCTTGGATTTGCCATGAAATCTGAATGCTCCAGTTTCTTTCATCTCTGCTACGCTTACTGAGAACCGGTTGCGCGAGCAAAAGGCTCTCAATGTCCGTGTCAAAGGCATCCAAGATTCTCAGGATGCTCTTACTGAAGCCAAAAAAATTTTGGAAGCTACTCTCCATCATCACGACAAAGGTTTGGACTCAGCCTAGCGTACCAAGAAAGATGCTAATACCCTTGTCTTGCGCTTCACCTCGTTGGAATCACGACGGGAGGTATTGCGTCAAAGGCACAGACTAAAAGATACCAAGATTTTCCTGGATGAAGACCTCACTTTTGTACAAGTGATGGAAAGAAAAGAGGCTCTGCAACAAGCGAGAGACACAGGGAAACGTCTCATTTACAGAGACGGTAAAATCCGTTTTGTTGAAGCTAAGCGTTTAGCGGAAACAGAATAGATGATTTAATAGTTGGAGTTAGAATATAGTTGAGTTAGAGTTTGCATTTAATATCCAGTTGACCTTGTAAATGGTTGCGTTTTTCGTACCATATATTCCTGGACTAGTGCATAGTGGTTAGCTTTAGCTTAGTTTTCTTTTCTAATTCACGGTACTGCCCCGTCTTGTTCCCATCATATTTGGATGTACTGTTTTTGTCTTATATGCCTTTGGGCATGGAAAAGACGTTAATACAGCTTCTCTCTCTCTCTCTCTCTCTCTCTCTCTCTCTCTCTCTCTCTCTCTCTCTCTCTCTCTCTCTCTCTCTCTCTCTCTCTCTCTCTCTCTCTCTCTCTCGTGGAGCTAGCTATGGTGCCCTAGGCCACTGCCACATAAATAGGGCTTTTGGGGGGGGGGGGGGGGGGGGGGGGGGGGACTTCCCTCGTTCTCCATCTCCATTGCTGGCAGCAGAATTGGCTACTGGCAAGAAAAAAAAACTATCCCACACAGGCAACATTGAGCATGGTCATATACTTCACATATTCTTCTTTACTCTGAGCATGGTCATATACTTCTAGTCGGAGACTTCAATGCCAGGACCTTGTCTAGACATATAGAGTTTCACATGATCATTGATGATCCTTTTAGGATACATGCCTTGGATAGTATGGATATGCAGATTGACAAGATAACTAGTGGCCCCCTCTCTACATATGGTGAGCATCTTTTTCTACTAGGGGAGGGTCATGAGCTTGCCATTTTTAATGGCTTGTCTTATTGGCCGAATGACATATGCAAACAACTCCACTTACAAGTCAACTGTGCACAATCCTTACCGTCTCCCCATCTTTGTAATATCAGACGCTTATATAATTATACTTGTCGTTATAAAAAACACTCATGTGAAACATCTGAAGGAAAACATCTTGTGGATCTTCTCTATAGCTCCTCTAGTGAATTTGGCATGAGTTTATCCCCCAGGCCCCACCTCCATTGCTGAGAGATTTACGGAATATGCCACATAACTCCACACCTTTCCCACTAATCCGATTGTTATATCTCCTCGTCCCTCCACCTTCTCCTTTTTCACCCTTGCTATGGTCTACTTTGCCATTGAGAAAATGAAAATCCATCGAGCTCGAAAGATCGAGGACCTAGAGGGTGAACTCCTAATTCATGCCATTGATACACTTGCGCCCATTTTGGCCTCACTCCTTGATCATGTCGTCATTTCTAGCTTTCCCCTTCCATGTTGCACTAATATCATCCACCCCATTTACAAGAGTGGTGAACCCATGAAGCCTCATAAATATCATACCATTATGATTGGGCACATTGTGGCTAAACTTTATGGCACTATCCTTCAGACAATGATTAATTGTGAGGCAAAGACATGGAGATTATAAGCTTTGGGTCAGGCCGGCTTTAGGACATAGCATTCCACCACTGATCATGTGTTCACACTTTGTGCCATCATTGAAGA
This sequence comes from Diphasiastrum complanatum, assembly GCA_029204225.1. NCBI lineage: Eukaryota > Viridiplantae > Streptophyta > Lycopodiopsida > Lycopodiales > Lycopodiaceae > Diphasiastrum > Diphasiastrum complanatum. Next base: position 53,158,209 of record CM055095.1, read on the forward strand.
CGCTAGGTCCAGACATGAGCGAGCTTATTGTTGCTTTTTGGATTTCCAAAAAGCATTTGACTTTGTCCCACATCATATGCTCATTGTTATGAGCACGTAACCAGTGCCGAACCCTAGAGAACACAGGAGGTCAGATACCACAGTCAGGGTCGTGTCCAGTGTACACAACCAACAGGGCAAGACATTGTGAGTAGTGTGCCCTGGCACGGTCCATAACCATGGCGGGCCTAACACCCTAGGGACCCTGTCAGCGGGATAGGGCCCCACGTTGGGTCCCAACGTGCACCCAACGTGCAGTCGGTCACGTCAGTGCCGCGTGGCCGACACTTGGCAGTAAGCATGCTACCAGCCCTCACACTGGGCTAGGAAGGGCTTGCTCCATATCAGGGAGTAGGCAAGGTTGGGTGGATCAGTTAGTGTTTGCCCTACTGTGGTGTTAGGATCTATTACACTGGTATCAGAGCCATCTCCTTCTTTGGGAGCTTAGTAGCAGCAGTGGAGAAAGTCAGTAGAGTGTATAGAATCTCTTCAACTTTTCAGAAATTAAGAGAGCAAATCCAGCATTGTAGGAACAGCTTCCTATTGAGCAAAACTTCCTGGAATTACTTGCTTTCTAGACAGAACTGGGATTAGCTTCCTAGTATAGCCTAGTCGCTGTAGAAACAGGTTTTAATTATAATTTTTCAGATGTAAATTCATCCAATCTGAGCGGTTTTTGGATAGAAGTTTGCACACAGTACCACCGCTGCAAAATCAGTTTTAATTCTGATTTTGGTATGCAATTTCGAGCAGATTAGAGCGGATTTCAACCTGAAATTAAGTAGCAGGGCCAGCGCTGGACAGGGAGGAGAAAAAGCATAAATTGTCCCTGGTTTTCAGACGTTTGGAGCCTAGTTTTTGTCATCAGATAGAGGGCTGACCAGCGAGCAGGGTGCTCAAGAAATTCAGATCTTTGCAATCATTTTTTGGGGCCCGAATCAGAAGGTTTTTGAGCAGATCAGGGGCTGTCCAACCAGCGAGGGCAGGAAGCAATAAAACTCAAATTTGTTTGCATCTTCTTTGGGTTTTTTGCCAGTTCTTTGAAGCCCCAGGTCAGCGAGTGGTTTCCTCTAGAAATCCAGAAATTTGAAACACTTTTTGGGCTTCAAACTTGGATTTTCCGGGACAGCAGGTCTGAAAATTGTTGTGAACGAGCTGAGAGGGCTCCTTTCGTATTTTCTTTGGAAATACAGTCCTCAGAAACAGCTAAGTTTTCTTTGCCTTCTTTGTACAGTTCTAATTAGTCTTTTCAACTTTTTCTTGAGACGAAACGTCAGGCACTACTTTTCTATCTCTAAAAATGACCATTTCTCCGGGACCTGATCAACCTCTGACAAGAGGCATTGATGAATTAGAAACAGAATCTTTGAGGTTTAGTAAGGGGAAAGAACCCATGGAAGTGGAGGAACAGGAGCAAGTCGCCGAAGAACTCGACGAATTGGTTACCAAGGAGCAGTATCTCCACTTCGTGACAGAGGTGGATGAATTGAAACTGGCTTTCACCAATTTCACATCTAGTATGGACGACTCATTCGCTGAGCTCAAAAGTTTGATTTTGAACTCCGCGAAAGGAAGCCTCCCATCCACTTCTCAGCCATCCCCTTCTCCACTTCCATCAGTTTCGGGTGATCCTATGCGGTCTCACCCCGGTGTCTTTAAAGACTTAAAGCCTCCTACTTTTCTTGGGGAAGAGAAGGATAGAAATGCAGATATTCTACACACCTTCCTCAGCAAATGGAAGAACATTCATGCTCTTAAACAAACCCCTGACCATTTGCAAGCTATTGAGGCCAATCTTTCCTTAGGGCCCATGGCCTATAAGTGGTGGTTAAACCTCCAGGAGACTGCGCAAACCCCTCGGTCATGGAAAGCTTTTGAAGAAGCGTTCCTAAGAGAGTTTCTACCAAAAAATGAACTTGATAGAGCCTAGGAAGCCTGGGAAAAAATAGTAATGGACAAATCTTTAATCCAATATATCTCGCAGTATCGAGAGGCAATTTTAAAGATAAAAAATATGGATGATTATCAGAAAATTAGAGGACAAGAAAAAGTTGAATTAGCCAGAAACTTTTTAGAAAAACCTAAACCGGATGATAGAACATGCTAAGAGTAGCATTAGGCAGTCCCAGGATCGAGCCAGGCAGTATGCAGATCCACACAGACGGGATGTGCAGTTCTCCGCTGGTGAGAAAGTCTACTTGAGAGTTCCAGTTGACTCTAAAACCCTCAAATCAGGAGTGTGTGCTAAGTTGTCTCCTAGGTGTTGTGGTCCTTTTACCATTAGTAGGAGACTAGGCGAGGTCACCTATGAACTAGAACTCCCACACAGCAATAAGGTTTTTCCAGTTTTTCATGTAAGTCAGTTACGAAAAGCCTTTGCTAGATCAAAAAATCTAGTAGGGGACAGTGTTCTAGTTCTCCCATTGGATTCTTAGCAACCTCCACATGAACCAGAGGAGATTAGCAAAGAATATCTAGTCAAGTGGAATGATCAGCCTGTTGAGAATGCCACTTGGGAAAGAGGTAGCGTCCTTCGCAAGATTTTTCTAGACTGTCTTAGAGGACCAAGACGATTCTTAAGGGGGAGGGAGAGTTACGAGCACGTAACCAGTGCCGAACCCTAGAGAACACAGGAGGTCAAATACCACAGTCAGGGTTGTGTCCAGTGTACACGACCAACAGGGCAAGACAGTGTGAGTAGTGTGCCCCGGCACGGTCCATAGCCATGGCGGGCCTAACACAGCCTAGGGACCCTGTCAGCGGGATAGGGCCCCACGTTGGGTCCCGACGTGCAGTTGGCCACATCAGTGCCACGTGGCCGACACTTGGCAGTAAGCATGCTACCAGCCCTCACACTAGGCTAGGAGGGGCTTGCTCCATATCAGGGAGTAGGCAAGGTTGGGTGGATCAGTTAGTGTTTGCCCTACTATGGTGTTAGGATCTATTGCACTCATCTAGATGTTGAGAGATCTTGGTTTTCCACTGATACCATATTGGTTGTCATGGCACTATATGAGTAGGCTGGGGATGCTTCAAATTGGAGGAGGGTCTCTCTGAGAGAGTTAGGAATATTATTGGGGTGACGAACTATGCAGCTCAAACTCAACGTCAAGGTGGAAAAAAATTACGGCTGCTACGGGTGCAGCGAGGGACACAAAATTGTAGAATGTCCCTACAAAGGACAATATACAACCTCCTGCTGGGATTGCGGTTATGGACACTGTTTCAAGAATTGTCCATTTAAACCTGGAACCAGTGCACCTCTTAACCTCATTGCCATACAGCAGTTAGTAGTTCCAGTGGGGATGCCATCGAAAGGTCGACACGACCACGCTCCTATGTTAGCTGTTACGCGAGCACAGAAGAGGAAGGAAGTGGCTCCCTCACCACCACCATCGGTCACTGATGACCAACCCTCACCTCTCCCCCAAACTCTCTAGTTTGTAAATTGATGAGCTAAGAAAGCCATCAACCAGGATGGTGGTATTGGCTGCAGGCTTGGTGATATACTCATTTCCATATTACTTTAAGTTGATAATGTGGCATTGCTTTCTTCTTCTGGTGAGCGGGGTGCAGAGGCATTTAGATACATTAAAAGGCTTTGGAGACTTATTTGGTTTGACTATGCATACCAAAAAAACCCATATCATGATTTCTAATACTCTAGGAGGACAACCACTCAAGGTGGTATCCTATTATTCTTATATGGGGACATCCTTCACTAGTCCTGCTACTTTCAGTATGAGACACATCACCACAGCTAGACTACGTAAGGTTCATGCTTTGTTGGTTAGTCTTGAGCGGTTTTGCGGGTTATTTACAGTGCATATTCTCGAATGACATGGCAAGGGCCCCTTGGGGTCACTTCTATCACTCCAGTTTCCTAGAGTTCGACAACGCCGAGGTACCTCGTTACTTGGATAGTGGACTCTCACATTGCCTCCGATTTACACTGGGACAATTCCAAGTTTCGTCACACCAGCCATATGTGGAGACGGGGCGTTTCCAAAGCATTCCTCATATCAGTAGACTTTGTCGGATGTGCACATTAGGGGAGGTGGACTCAGAGGAGCATTTTCTATTCAGATCCGAGGACGCTATCACTTTCTTTTCCGTGATTCTCCAATCATTGCGTTCACTCATTTCATATATAGACCCTCGGTGTGTGGAATTGAAGTTGTGCGAGATGTTCCTGCTCCGTAGAGATATATGTCAGAGAGGTCAGTGTGTACACCATGACTCCCAAACCCATATCACCTCCTTTTGCTCTAGGAGACGTTCTAGAGCAGACATTGAGGTTGGTACTTTGTCAAAGGATAAGTCAGATATCCCTTCTCCAGATCTTCACCATGATCATCGACAATGTATTGCTTCGAAACCACACTTTATGGCTACCAAGAGACTTTGCAGATCTAGACATCACATGAGCACGCTCACTATTTCCTCTTCAATACCTGCATCTTCATCTATCCTTGCTTTCTTCAGCAGAGGTCCTTTGTCACGTGATCATTCATACAATTTTGGCGGTTATTGTATAGATTCACCTACACGGCACCCCATTGTACCATATCTCAGACTTTCCTGCCTTGAGAGTAGGGTAGAGATTTTGTCTAGCCTTGATAGGGTAATCATTTTATCTACTAGTAGTTGTTTGTTTATGGAGACGTTTATATGCTCCTTTTTAGTATTTATCATACTTGAGATGTACTTACTTGGTCTTAGATGCCAGCCAAGAAATTTTTGGAAGATCCATGTGATGCCTCTACTAGTGTGTTTCTATCTTCCAGTGGCACTCTTGAACCATCAAAGTGAAACAATTACAGAATTGTGAACTAAATTTCCCATGTGTATGCAAGAGGGTCATAGTGGTTCCTACTAGCAAAGTTTCTATATGAAAATGTGGCAATAAACTTCTCATTATGCACATTGGCAAAGGCGTGTTGGTAGCAACATTCTTCCATCTTCTTAGTACCTCAAGCTCACATGGCAATTACTTATACTTTTGGACACAGTATCTAATGACAGCAATATATGGCATGCTATCATCTTGTGCATAATTGTGTACCATCAACTAGCCACCTCCCTCATCGTTGTATATTAGAGATTCATCCCATGAGATTGAGGTAGACAATATAGGAAATAGAATGCAATTTTGCTTCCAAGAACTTCAAGAGAATAGTAAATTTGCTAAGTTCAGCCAAGAAATCGTCATATCTACTCCAAATTCATCAAAAAATGACTCTAATAATCTATAAAGTTATTCCATATTTATCTCATTAAGTGTGACACTCAACTGTTCACAAATTTGAAGATAAGTGGGCAAGCCACCAATAGCAGCTTCATTTGAAGTTGTTGAACCGTTATCACCCATTATTGATTACCTAGTCACAAGAATTTGTCTAAATTCAGTTGACAAATACATCTATCTCAACAAATGTGCGATAACTAACGGTAACCGAATGACCAGCTGAATTTCACAAGGATCCCAGGTAGGCCAAACCACATTATTTTATCAACTTTTAAGAAATCTATAATAATTTCAAATAACTTCAAAGAGATAATGGAATTTGGACTTACATCACATTAGTACATAAATCATTATACCAAATGCATTACTCTAGGACTATTTTAAGCTATTGCAAATCATATTCAAATCAAAATTATTGCAATTACGCAATCCTCATTAAAATCAACAAAACTTCTGCTCTACCAGATTTCACCAAGTAAAATTCTATGATGAACATCTATTTAATTTCTCATATTCTTTAGCTCTTTATTTTGTCAAGCAATACTGGTGGGTCTCAACATATTTCTCAGCTGTAAGTCATTATGCATGGTCTAGCTCCGCTGTTTCTTGGTACTCCAAGACCTTCTCTTCCTCGGCAGGAAAATCCACTGATTGGAAACCAGTGGGTGCTGTCTCTGAAAGCTCACCAAAAACGTTTGACGTGGATTTGAAGGAGGAGCAATTAATGACGTGGTAAGATCCTTGAGTACATAAAGGCGACACAACCACTCAATATTATGAAAACATGATCACTCTTTTATTCAAGGACCCAATATGGTTTATTAAGGGCCTATTTGTTATTTTTATCCATTTAATTTCCAGCCCTTCTAGAAAGGGCATAGATGGACCACCAACTCACAAGGCCTCCTCAATTAGCATGTCTAGGGTTTTAGCCCTAAGCCTGGTAGATAAAAGTACGCAATAGATAATTGATTCTACAATGTATGATGTTCATAACCCTTGAGGTGATTGTAAGATCTCATTGCTCTTCCTTGTTGGGGATCAGCTCATAGTTACCAGGGAACAGGAACGAAATGGGAACGTGACCCCTGCGAACGGGAATGTTTTCGAGAACTTGGAAACATCGGAACACATGTCATTAAAATTTTAAACATAAGTCTGAAAAATTTAGAAAACACTACAAGAATTTAAATATTTTTAGAACAAATAAAAACTTGAAAGTTATAGCTATTAGCAATTTAGCATATGTAATTTGTAAAAAGTAATAGACAAATGTTCAATGCAACAAACAATTTGCCAAAATTTTGTATCTTTTTCCATTCGCTTTACCAGTGTTAAGATTATGATAGATTCTAGTAAAAGTCTGGCCTTGAAGGCTCACATGACGGCAGCCTGGCTGTTGACAGCACACGGACACGTGAAAAAATGGAACCAAAAAAGTTTGAAATTTTTTTATGCTTAGGAACGCATTCCCACTGCTTCGGGAATGTTCCCTGGCGAACCCTCATTCCCAGTTTCTTGTTTTGCAGGAAACGCCGCGTTCCCACCCCTATTTCCTGGTAACTGTGGATCAGCTATCAATATCAACGGAGGTTCTTTCAATATTGCATGATTCAGTACATACCAGTGAGCCACTCAAGATTTATAATGGCATGCCCCACATGCGCCTGATAATTTTGAATAAGGAGAATCAATACATATCCCTGTCACAAGTACTTTTCCAGTGTGTGTCCTCCAGCAAGTACAGGATCAAGCATCCATAAGAATAACAACTAGTTAAATCTTCAGTGTAGAAGTTTTCCGTTACATCTCAATTATGTCTCAATCTATGGCAAGCAAGCACAGAAGAAAAGAATTTTAGCACCACATCTCCTTCAATTTCTCAGATTCCCATTATCGGTGGTCTTGCATCGAAAGCATCCATCAAGCTTTGGTATCATACTGAGACAAAACCCTTCGGTACGAAATAAAGTTTCCAATTAGCCCTTGGGCAACACTTGACCTGTGATAATAGTTCTTCAAGCCTGTGACAACCTAATCTTTGGAGAGGTATATTCTCCATCAAGCTGACTTTAACTTGTTCTTGTCATGCATAATTCGACTACAATTTTCTCACAGCTGTTTTCCAAGCTCTCCTACTCATAATCAGTATTGACCTTTAAGCACTAAAGCTCAAGTTTTGAAAGTTCAGAATCTACGAAGAAGACACCCCACTCCTTTGTACAAAAAACCAATCACAAGTTCACAACAGTGAAACTACAAGATCTCGAGTATATTCATCAAACACATCACTACAAGAATATATCCAGATGCCAAAAATTTGTCTGAAGAAATTCTTTTCTCACCTGGATATGTTGCCTTCTTCTGATCCCAAAGGACGGAATGACCGAAATGAAGTTTGAGAATGTTCAGGACTGATTTTTAGGAAAAACACAAAGTAACAATAACAAAACATGGACATTACAAGGATCAGAAACCACAGAAGGCATTGGAAACTTAAAAGAATCTAGAGCATCGAAATTGATGGAAGACAACCTTGCAAAGAAAGAATAAATTAATGTATTGTCTATTAAACCAAAGTCAACAAGCATACTATTGCATTGAGCACAGAAAAAGAACCAAAAAAATAGATCATGACCTTGAAGGAGAACTTCTGACTCCGTCCACAATATATCTTCTTTGAACGTATCCACCATTGTAAGGAGGCTCGGGACTGTTAAAAGAGTGCTTGTTAGATACAGCATGTCGCAGATATTCAAAAGCATAAGCTTAGCTTTTCTAATGAGAAACTGTATATGATTAAAAAAAACAAAGAGCTTCCACTTAGCCTAGTAATCAAAGACTGAAAAACATGATAAACTGAAAATGGGATTCAAAAGGATCAATGTACCCCTATAAATGGTTTGTGTGTAAACTTATGAATTAGTAACAAGGCTAAGGACACTCAAGTCATGTACAGATTACCAGGTCTTCCTTCGCCAACATGAGCTTTACTTCTACACTAAGCAAAGAATAGAAGAGTATTGTCAAACAGCTGCATCACCAAACAAGCTTCACCCTTGACATTCAGAAGCTTATCATTCTATACGATGTCATCGACATTAGTCTTCGCCATATCCATATGGGCATTGGGTTTTGAAAACATGTCAATAACCATCAACATGACCTTGCATAGAATTTTTGTAAAGTAACAGGTGTAGATGGAAGCAGTTTCCTTGGATATCCTAGCCTTCAGTATTGAAACATATTAATAAAGAGAAGACAAAAAGCTTAGATTACATAGGGAAAGAGAAACAAGCACAAACATGTAAACCCCCACAGCAGAGTTGCAGGCCGCGTTCCGTATCACGATCCAGGGTTTACCGAAGGGTTTTCAAGAACGCAGTTTTTTTTTTTTGAAATTTTTTTAGTGCCAATAAGGGTATCAAAAAATGAAAGGGTTTTTTTCGAGCAGTTCATTTATCTAGTTTGCCAAGATTTTCAAGACCAATGTCCTCCAGTTTCGGGCCATTAACTGATTTTCTACCCACCATGCATGTATTCAATCGAATCTGTATATTGTGTGAAATGAAACCATGTGCAGAGCAAAGCATTGAAACCATATTGAATCTTTCTCTCTCTCATGGTATTCCTAGAGAGGAGCGGATTTGCCAGTTATGCTCTCTAGGTGAGGTGGAGTCTGAGGAGCATTTTATCTTTAGATGCCTTGTATACTATGAGATCAGAGGGCGATATCACTACTTGTTTTGAGACAGGCCTACCACTCTACGCTCTCTCATAGCCTATGAGGACCCACGATGTGTCGCTCTGATGGTACGCGAGATGTTCATATTGCGGAGAGATCTATACAGGACATCCCAACATTTTACCTCACAACCATTGATTACTTCCTTCTTTACTAGGCGGAGATCGCGTCATTTAGTGCCTGAGGATGAGGATTATGACGACGATGAGGACGATAGCCGCGTACATGCTCATAGAGATCAGAGACAGTGTACTTCCCATCATCACGTTACTGCCAGGATCACCAGACATCATACACAGAGACGTACTACTACTACACATGCTCATGCTCAAAGACGACGCCAGCAGGCTCCATTGCTTTCTCATGTTGCGGCTCGCATTACATCTTTCTATAGCATCAGCACAGCAGCAGTAGCATCAACATAGCCTTGACATCTTGACATGGATACATAGGATTATTATGCACACATACTCTCGCATACGTGTCTATTTTAGTTTGTACTAGATGTTTTCTTTATTACAATGTTGGAGACGTTTTATACGCTCCCATGGTTACCACATACTTGACATGTACTTCATTAGTCTTATATGCCTTTTGGCATCGAAAAGACATTAATAAAGCGTTCTTTCTTTCTGTCTCTTTCTCGCCATGCCTCCACGTAAGAAGGCGCCCGCACCCCCCCCCTCGCTCTACTGCCACCTCACTCCGCCCCCCTCGCTGCTAGCTCATTCCCCCCCCCTTGCTGCTGGCCCCCATCCCCTCGCTAATGGTGCCTTCACCCTCGCTGCTGACCCATGCTCCCTCGCTATTGCCTCATCAGCCCTCGTTGATGCCTTATCTACTGATCTAACCCCCCCCCGGCTGCTGCCACCTCAATTGTGGTGTTGACCTCATAGCTGCTGATTCTGACCCATCCCCCTCCCTCACTGCTGCTGTTGATTCACCCTGCCCCCTCGCTACTGCCTCATCCCACCCCTTTGATGTTTCTTCTTCTATCCCCTCTTCATGTATCTCTTCTTCCTTGAACTCCAATCCGACTAATCTGGCCATTCCTAACGGCCTCCTTCCTATTCCCATCTCCCAAGAAGCTGCAGCTCCTCCGTCTACAACACACATCCCATACACTCCCTCCAAATCAACCGAGCTTTTCTCCTCTTGGGAAGCTGACCAAATGAAAGCAGATTTCCAACTCTTAAAACAAGAACTTTGACAACTTAAGGGAATAGTGATCTCTCTACTCAAAGAAAAGAACATGTTGCAATCCAAAGTTGCCTCATTGGAACAAGTGATCAGTACTAAGCAGGTTGCAAACTCGGAATCGACTACCACCATGATACGAGAGCTTGAAAATAAAATTGAACAACACAAAGAAGAAACCCTCTCATGGGCAGCAGTATTGAAGAAAGGCACCAAGCCTAGTGCTTCGATTTCCTCAGTCATCTCAGCTACCATTTCGGAAGAGCGATCAAGGGAACAAAAGGCCCATAACATCAGGGTTTGTGGAATAACCGATACACAGGATGCCATTGCCGAAGCTACGAGGTTTCTCGAGACAACCCTAGGACATCTGACAGATGGGTTAGACACAGCCTGGATGGCAACTAGAGATGCAGCTACACTGATCGTTTGCTTCACATCCTTAGCCAATCGTAGAAAGGGTTTACGATGTAGAGTGTTGGAGGGTTTGCGGATCCCGAGGCAACCCTAACCCTAGTAATAAGTGAGAGGGATTTGGCACCCTGTGTGTGTAAGTCCAATCCGATGATCACATAGTTATTTGATAATTAGAAAGTCAATAAAAGGACTTTAGGCAACCCTAACTCTAATAAAAAGTGAGAGGGATTTGGCACCCTGCGTGTGTAAGTCCAACCCAACGATCACATAGTTATTTGATAACTAGAAAGTCAATAAAAGGACTTTAGGCCTTTTGCGAGACTTTTAATGTCGCAGGCCTAAATGTCAAGTTAGTGAATAAAGTTGAGTCTCCCACCAAAATTGGTTCAAATTCAAATTCAAATTGGTTCCCTCCAATTTTGAATGGCTTCCCACTCTTTTTTATGTTTGTATAGTTAGGGACATAGAAATGGACCAATAGGATTTTGAGGCCAAGGCCCTCCTCTCTACTATAAATAGTGCCAAACTCGAGTTTGGAAATGATGTTCAAATCTTCATTTCAATACAAGCAGATTGGTTCTCTTATGGAATGGACTTGTGAATGTCCTTGCTCTCTATCTCTTTTCCTCCATCTCTCATGCTTTTGTTGTATTTGTTAATTGTTGGATCTGAATGTTATTGGGATTGCCATTTCTTATGCTTCTTATGAGAGAAAGGGAGAGAGAGAAAGAGTAAGCTATTATCATTGTGGATCGTAGGGTTAATGGTTGTAGTGATAATTGGTAGTGTTAATGGATGTTAGTGTTAGATGTGGATCTTCCATTCATGCTGAATTCTGAGATATGCTATCGCTCTCACGGGATCGAACCTCCGCGTGACGACTAACTTCATCTCCTTGATGCTTGGATCTTGGGTTGAGGCTAGGAAGGAAATAGCCTCACCACAATTTTGGCGCCGTTGCCGAGGATACCATATACATGGATGATGATCTCACTTATATTCAGGTTGAGGAGAGGCGTAAAGCCTCCCGGATGCCCGAGAGACTGGTAGACAGGTCATATATCGTGGTCAAATACGATTTGTTGTTGGCATCCCTAGTAGCTCCCAGAGCTAGGGACTTGGGGCCCCCGGGATTGGGAGCATCCCAAGGCCCCATCCATACCATCTTCAGATTGGGGTATGGAACTGTGATGGCATTCACTCATCCTCTACAGCAGGTGAACCGATTGACTTTATTACTGGAAGAGACTTACTATTTTTCATGGAGACACACGAGAGCCAAGAGCGAGGACTACCCACTTTCCTGGGATACAGATGGGAATCAGTATACAGACCTGAGACTAGATCAACTAGCGGCCGTGGTTCTGGAGGGGTGGCTTGTCTCTATAGAGAGTCCCTTCATCAAATTATTGAGTTCGTCAGACACGATGAGCATGCACAATATATCTGGATTCGTATTACAGGACAGGAGATTGGTTTGGATAGGGACATTTTCATTGTTGTCTGCTATTTTCCTCCGGAGTCCTCTTCTTTTATTGAGGGTGTTGGCTCACCTTCTTTTGTTTAGTGGATATCATCAGATTTGCTGAGCGGGAGCATATTTTCCTCACTGGGGGATTTTATGTCCGGATTGCTTCACGACAGACAGACTTCCATGATTCTACAGACCAGCTCCGAGTTCACGCCCTTGACAGTGACAGCTTGGGGATCACCAGAATTTTTGAGGATGGACCGGGACCTATTACAACATATGGTGAGTATCTGTTACAGTTTGGTGAGGCACATGAGTTAGTCATTTAGAATGGCCTACCTCACTGGCCTAATTCTGGCAGCTATACTTGTCATCCTCATAGTGGCGGTCATAGTGTTGTCGATTACCTCACGGGGTCACCTTCATCCATTCCCCTCATTCACAGTTTCTATGTCTCTCCCACCACTCTCTCTAATCATTTGTTCCTTTCCTTCGCTATTGGCCACCTTCCATCACTGCCACCTCCACCACAATCCACACTACCCCGTGCACCCCAATACACTTTCCACCCCCTCTACATACGAACTCTACCAAGAATCCCTTGCCTCCTTACTTCACTCTTTTCCGCACAACAAACCACTGAGTCTCAGGCTGCCTTCCTCACCACTTCTCTCCATACCGCTACAACTGTAGCCTTTTCATCTAAACCTCACAAAAACAAACCAACTCATCCGCGATCACCTCAACCTTTCCATCCACCATGGTACAATGCGGAATGCCTATGATGACTCCGAAGGAAGCCGCCTTGTGAACCTCCTTTTCAGCTCCTCTTCTGGTGCCTTTTGGCGTGAATTTATCCCCCGTGCTCCACCCCCTCTCTTGGACGACCTACATACCTGGGCTGACTATGCTACCCAGCTTTACACTATACCCACTGATATGCCCATTTCCATCTCTCCTCGACCTTCAGACTTCACCCTCTTCACCCCTGATTTGGTCCAGGCGGCATCAAAAAATTGAAAACCCATCGAACTAGAGACATTGAAGATCTTGAATCTGAACTACTGATTCACGCCTCAAACACTTTTGCCCCCAGACTATCCACTCTTGTTAGAGCCCAGTTACGGCTCTATCATGACCTCGGCACGGCCGGTTACCAGAGGGCCTGAGGCCTAGTATTGGCAAGGGTTGGTGACCGATGAGGACATCTGTCCCAAGCTGGGACCGGTGCGTCACAAGCAATGACCCGGTGTAACAAGCTGTCAGAGATGCGGTGAATAATGACCGTCGGGATCCTAGCCGTCAGTTAGGAGATGCTAGCCGAGGTGACCTAGCGGGTCACAGGTGTTTGGCAGGGCATGGGGGTAGTACCCTATGAGTCACTTGGTATTCACAGGTCACAGGGGTCATGCATGCTAGGTGGACTGATCACCCACAGGTGGATGCCATGTGCCAGTTGACAAGAATAGCAAGTTAAAGGACTCAAAGATTGGGAGGTTGATTCTACACATCGGCCTTCTAGGGTTCACGAGCTTGGAGAGGCTTGCTTGAGACAATTGATAATGGATCCTCGATCTAGAGAGAGAATAGCTCGATCTAGAGAGAGAACGTGGAGAAAGCTTGGATTTTTGCTTGTTTTTGAAGGATCTTGAGGGGGGAAATCGGGGAGACAGATTTGACAAGTGTTCTTGGACCTCCAGCGCTGCTGTTCCAGCCGTTTTGAGCCGACAAATTGGCAATTTTGTGGCTCAGATCCCCTCCTACAGGTTCAACGCCCTCTTGAGGCCCTACTAGCGTTTCTTTGAAGAGGAAGAAAGGCATTTCAAGGCATTTTTTTTGGGCTACATCCCTCCTACAGCCCATCGTCCTCCTGCAGCCTCCCTCTAGCGCTGATTGGAAGGGGGAACGAGTGTTTTTTCAGAGAGAGATCTGAGCGGCCAGCTTCCACAGCCCATCGCTGTATGGAGAGTCAGAATCAAGACATTTTGTCACAACAAATTGGAAGGTTTTCATCTACACAACCAGCGCAGATCCAACGCCCTCTTCAAAACGTTTTTTGGGCATTTTTTCATGTCACTTTCCAACGTTTTTCAAGGCAGCTGTTCTGAGGTAGAGTTTCTGCAATTTTTAGGTGCAAACCAACAGCCCAATCAGCAATTATCTGCTGCAGCTGCAGCACATCTCTGAAGGAGGGGGCAACCCCACATTTTTCCGTGGCCTTTTGGGGGGGATTTTGAAAGCAGAACCAGCGCCCACTTGTTGCAAAGCCAGTGCACCTCTGTGGGGGCCTTTTTTGATTGGATAGCCAGAGTTCTAACTTGCTGACACCTACAGCCGGCAAGACAACAAACTTGGATTTCAGGGAGAGCTCACTCACTTATTTTCCCTTTTGTCTACTTCTTTCTTGCTGTTTCGAAAGTTTTGGTCGGATTTGCTTTCTCTCGTTTTCTTTTTTTCCAAGTGTAATTTTCGAGTTTTGATTTTGTGTTGTCCTTTGTTTATCCATAATGGAAGATGATAGAGTTGATATTCCGCTTAGCCCTCCTATTGCCCTCCAATCACCACCAGCCCTATGCTTAGCCCTGACCGTAACCCGCCTAAAGTGGCTGCTAGTTTGTCTGCTGGTGTTTCCCCTTCTGTGCAAGCTTGCATGGATAGTGTGGAGAAGACCGTCGCGGAGATGTGAGTTGTTGAAGTCTAATCAGGCTCCATCCACCTGGATTGATTTCAAGCGGGCTTTTAGAGCTCAGCTCATTCTTCCACATGAGCATGTGCATGTGACGAATGCTTGGCTTTTGCATCATCAAAGGCAGTACATGGTGCAAGAATATGCCGATAAGTATCGTGAGACGCTTATCAAGATTCCATAATAGATTCCCGAGTGGCTAGTAGTCCACACGTTCATATTTGGCCTTCGTGAAGAGATGAGGCCTTCAATGCTTAATGAAGGGTGCAAGACCTTAGAAGGGCGGTTGCTACAGCTCTCAACTTTAAAGGTAATGTGCTCACCAAGGCTGAATCTGGAGCGCCAAGCTGGCCTCAGAAGAAGGGTTCGCGAAAGTCTGGCCAAGCTAGTCAGAAAGGCTTTCCGTAGAAGGATCCTATCCAGATGCAGCAGGCGTTGAAGCGGAAATCTGCATCTCCTATGGTTCGCCGTGCTTACGACAAGTCTCCCCTTAGTCCAGAGCAAAAGGAAAAGGCCAAGAAAGACGGATTACGGTTTTTCTGTCTTGGCAAGCATCTTTTCAAAGATTGTCCTCGACGCACGAGCAAGAAGCTCCATGTTTTACAACAACGTCAAGATGAGGGCAAGGATGAGGAAATTTTGGATGACCTAAACTAGCTAAGTTTGATATTGTACTTGGTAAGCGGTGGCATGCAAGTAAGCAACCCGCTATAGATTTTAAGTCACATGTGTATAAGTTCGGGCATGAGGGTATGTCTCATGTCATAAAGGGGGAGAGACCATTTGTTGACCTGTATGCAAATAAAGAGAATGGAGATTCAGTATTTGTGGTTGTGTTATGTGAATGTTGATTCCAGTTTTGATTCTCATTTCTGTAATAATTATATAAGCACACTCACTAATGAACCACAAGAAACTTCATTTACATCTGCATCCCCTAGTGCACATGCCTTTTCATTACAACCAAGATCTGACCTAACAAGTGACTTGGAGAAGTCCATCCGCAGTCAGTTTAAACACATGCTAATTAGTAATATGCCAGAGGGATTGCCGCCTAGTCGTAACCTTAGTTGCCCGTTCCGAAACGAAACGCGTTCTGGAACGGGCTTCTAAGGTCGGAACGTTGACCATTGTATTGAGCTCGTTCCAAGGGCAAGTCCTGTATGTAGGCCTCCTTATAGGATGAGCCTAAAAGAGGAAGAGTAAGTCAAAAGGATGTTGGAGGAGTATCTCAAGCTGGGGTACATCCGTCCTCGTTATTCACCCTTCACCTCTCCTATTTTACTTGTTAAGAAGAAGGATGGTAGTTTCCAGATGTGTGTGGAATACAGATGATTGAATAAGATCAATGTAAAGCACAGATATCCGATTCCCAAGATTGAGGATTTACTGGATGCGTTGCAAGGTGCCACCATTTTCAGTAAGATAGATCTCAAAAGTGGATACCATCAAATACAGATTCGAGAAGAAGACATCCAGAAGACGGCCTTCCGAACCCATTTCGAGCATTATGAGTTTTTTGGTTATGCCATTTGGGTTAACCAATGCACTAGCCACGTCCATGATGCTCATGAACGATGTCTTGCGAGATTATATAGGTAAGTTTGTCGTCAATTTTATTGACGATATATTAGTTTATAGAAAAACTCATGCAGGAATTTCATTTAGAAATTCACTTCCGAAGAGGGAAGGAAAATGTGGTCGTTGATGCACTATTGTGAATACTGCATCAAATGAGCTTTATTGTGGTTGACAATGATCTGATGGAGGAGATTAAGGCTCAGGAAATGGACCGCATTGTCAACATGTGGCCTGATGCGCGCAAGGAACCAAACGGAAGAGTCAGTCGAGGTTGTCGCTTCCGTAGAGGCACACACCAGCACACATTTAACATACACCATGAAGGATGGTATGTTATTGAGAAATGGAAGAGTTTTCGTGCCAAACGTGAAGGATCTTCGTCGTAAGATACTTCATGAATGCCATGATAGTCCCTGTGCAGGGCATCCGGGTATTGATAAGACCAGTGAACTTATTATAAGAAGGCATTGTTTCTGGCCACGACTGCAGCGAGACGTAAGGGAATACGTCCAGCGTTGCACAACTTGTCAAGTGAACAAGGCCGAGAGAGTAAGTCATCCGGGCTTGCTACATCCACTTGAGATACCTACATGAAGGTGAGAAAGCATGTCTATGGATTTTATTGTTGGGCTACCCAAGACCCAAACGGGATTAAGTTCCATTATGGTAGTGGTAGACAGGTTTTCCAAGATGGCTCACTTCATCACAACGACCAAGAAGGTCACAGCTCCGCAAGTTGCTGAGTTAATAATTCAGAATATTGTCAGGTTGCATGGCCTTCTGAAGTCCATTGTGTCTGACAAGGATCCCAAGTTTACGGGAAATTTCTGGATTGAGGTGTTCGCCAAGCTGGGAACACAGTTGCGGATGAGTATCCTCAGACGGATGGTCAGACAGAGCGAGTGAACTAGATCTAGAAAGATATGCTTAAGGCATATGCAAGTAGTACGCAAACAGACTGGGTAAAGCATTTACCGCTATTGGAGTTCGCGTACAATGATAATAGACATGCGTCCACTGGATTGAGTCCATTTGAGCTCAATTATGGTTTCAGGCCATTGAGTCCTGCAATCATAGGGATTCCGCATAGGGTACCTAGTGTTGTAGAGTTTTTGGCTCAGATGCAGCAGAAGCTAGAGTTGGCACGAGATAACTTGTCCAAAGCTGTAGCTAGGGCAGAGAGTTATGCTCGTGAGAACCGTACCTATCGGGAATTTGAGAATGGAGATTGGGTGTATTTACTAGTCCCTTCGAAGTCGAAGGTGCTACGCACAGGAAAGTGCGCCAAGTTATCTCCTAGGTATTGTGGACCATGGTTGATTATTAAGAAGGTGAGCCAAGTAGCTTATAAGCTACAGCTACCTGTAGGATGCAAGGTGCATCCAATATTCCATGTTAGCAAACTAAAGAGATGTTTGCACGATGGCGATAACCTAGTGAAAGGTCTAGTGTCTCTTGAGGAGAGAGACACCACAAGTTATGGGCCAGACAGAATCCTAGATCGAAGGGAGCGACGATTGCGGAATCGTCTCCTTCAAGAGTATCTAGTAACCTGGAAAGGGCATATCAGATGCTACCTGGGAGACGTGACAGGCATTGCAGAAGTCTTACCCAGAGTTTGTCATCAAGGACCGATGACTTGCCAGAGGAGGGAAGGATTGTTAGAGTCCAGTTACGACTCTATCATGACCTTGGCACGGCCAGTCACCAGAGGGCCTAAGGCCAAGTATTGGCAAAGGGCCAATGACCGAAGAGGACATTTGTCCCAAGTTGGGACCGGTGCGTCACGAGCAGTGACCCGGTGTGGCCGCCTGATCAGAGATGCGGTGTGTCTTGACCGTCGGGGTCCTAGCCGTCAGTGACGAGATGCTAGCCAGCAAGTAGTCGGGGTGACCAAGAGGGTCACGGGGGTGGTACCCTATGAGTCACTCAGTATTCACAGGTCACAGGGGCTAGGCATGCCAAGTGGACTAATCACCCACAAGTGGATGCCATGTGCCAGTTGACGGGAATAGCAGGTAGAAGGACTCAAGGAGAGGGTGCCTATGGTTGGGAGGTTCATTCTACACACCGGCTTCTAGGATTCACGAGCTTGGAGAGACTGGCTTGTGACAGGGGTGAACCTCTCGAAGACCAAAATCATGGTCTCAATACCTCTCGGGCTTTCATGCAGCGTCAGGAGCTTATCTTTGATGGACAGCCTCTAGATGTGGTTTCTTCAAATAATTACCTTGGCGTGCTCTTCACTGGTCCTACTTTCAGTATGAGACAGGCAGCTACTTCTAGACTCGGGAAGTGTCATTTTTCCTTGGTCTAAGTTGGAGAGATTATGCTTCCGGAAGTCTATTCGGGATGCCCCGAGTAAGTGCAGACTTTCTGACACCATCATCACCCCTTCAGCCATGTATGCAACAAAGATATGGTGTACAGGCATCTCCTCTTCACATTGGGCCAGCATTTCACGCTTACAAACCACCATGTTAGCTCGCATGATTTGGGCGAAACCCTCTTCCCCACATGAGATCATTCTTGCAGAGTTTGCCAACCTCCCTATCTGGCCTCCAGCTTATCACGTACATCCAGAGAGCTCAGGCACTTCTTGATACAGAGCAGAGATACACACGGCTTGCACTCATGTCCTCCCACCATCTTCAGGCTCAGGGACACCGGCTGTCATCATCACACTTCCTCATGGAGACATTCGGTATCACTATCACAGATCTCCCATTGGGTACACACCAGTACATTAAACGGTTTTTATACATAGCATATCTTGACCGTACTTGTCGACACCAGTTGGGAGTTAAGCCTGATTACTACTGAATTCACTTTTTGGAGCAGGATGTCGTTGGACTTTCAGTTTTACCTCGATATTTGTCTTCAGGACTATCACACAATCTCCGCTTCACTTTGGGAAAGTTCAGAGTCTCCTCGCACCAGTTGGCTATCGAGACTAGCAAATTCCAGGGTTCACCATGAGAGGAGAGATTGTGTCGGCTATGTTCTTTACACGAGGTAGAGTCTGATGAGCACTTCATCTACAGATGCCCCATATATTATGCGATCAAAGGGAGATACCATTGCCTGTTCCGGGACATGCCTACTACACTCAGATCATTTAGTACATACAGACCCTCGTTGTGTTGAGCTCATGATACGAGAGATGGTCTTGCTACGACAGGATATGTACCAGACAGCTCACCAGCCACATTCTAGCTCTCAGGCTCAGATTACATCATTCTTCTCCAGGAGACAACCACGCCAAGACCTTGAGTCGGATGATGACGACGACGATACACCACCTCACAGATATCAGAGACAGTGTATCACTCACAGTCATGTGACAGCTTGCACTACCCGCCCTGTTATGAGAGCACACAGTTCTCATCCTCCTAGACGATGTCGGCGACGATTCATATTACCTCCTGCTACAGCTTGTATCACATCCTTTTTCAGCAGTAGTGCTAGATGATATGTTTCTACTCTTAGTAGCTATTTTTGGATAGTTTGTAGTTTACAGTTATATTGTTCATCTTTTATGCATAGTTTTCTTTCTTGGAGACGTTTATATACGCTCCCATGGTTACCACATACTTGACATGTACTCTTATTGGTCTTATATGCCTTTGGGCATGGAAAAGACATTAATAAAGCCCCTCCCTCCCTCTCCCTCTCCCTCTCCCTCTCCCTCTCCCTCTCCCTCTCCCTCTCCCTCTCTCTCTCTCTGTGCATGTGATAATTACCATACTTAAGTAATTATCACATGCACAGATCTCTCTCTGTGTGCATGCGATAATTACCATACTTAAGTAAACCATAATGAAAAAAACCATATCAAAACACAAACCGACAAAACACAATGTAAAAACGTGAAGATAAATGATGTCGGGCTCAAGGCTGTAAAAAAGTACAATGATGTTAAACAATGTCTCATAAACACTGACAACTAACACTCATCCTCTAACTCAAAGTTAGAGTCAACGGAGTCTGTAGAACTGCCAAATAGGGAGTCTGCAGTTGACGCTGAGGGTGTCATGTGGTGAGCCTCTGCCTCTGCCTCTGCCCTGTCCCCTACCTCTCCCTCTCTCTCTCCCTCCAACCCCCTCTTGGCTGGCTCCAACTGCTCCTCCTCTGCTGCTCCCTCTAGGTTGCCCTCTCAACTATGATCTCATACCCTGGGAAGGCCCTATAAACTCAGGGTCGACCTGGCCCTCAACTGCCTGTGATACTCCAGTCCACTCTACAAACAATGCCCCCAACCTTACCCCCCCCTGGAATGTCTGGGTCCAGGAATGGCTGGCTCCTCTTGTGTCTCAGCAAAGGGGTCTACGAATAAGTGATGTATGTCCACCCCCCCCTCACGCTCACCGTCATCCTCTGCCTCTGTATCCCTCTCCTCCATCGACTCCTCATAACCAGGCCCAAATGCCTCTCCACCCCCCGACAACTCATCATCTCCCTCCTACCCTCTCTCCTGATGTCGAGCTGCTCTCCTATGGCGTCGCGTAGACCGTGCCTCTTCATCTGCCTGCCTGCGCAGGTCACGATAGATCTCATCCTCGAGCTCCTTCTCCATAGGTGGTACGTAAAGAGCAGCAGTTGTCATCTCTACCATGCAACAGCCAGGGTTCACCTGCAAAAACAAACAGGCATGGTTAGCAAACTTCTCCATTTGTCAGATAAGTATCCTTGAAACGCAAGTACATCAAGCCAAGTAAGTCACTAACTAACTCACCTCGACCAAGCGGTCACCCTGTGTGCGTGTGCATCTCAGCATGCGTCCGTTGGTGTTCACGATAACCAACCGCTTACAATGCTCAATGGAGAGTCTCTTTCTCCTCTTTGTGATGGCTGGCCCATATGCTCCAGTTCCGCTCACAGGCAAAAGCTGAACAGTCCTATGAGAGGACTCTCTCTGCCAATCGCTGAAGGTCAAGAGTACTGCGGCCATGAAAGCTCTACCATGTCACATGCGCCAACTGGTCATCTCTCAACTGACACTGCCCTCGATCAAAAGGATACAAGCCCCGCTCAAACTTTACCATATCTCGCGCTATATTCGTCAAAGTCGAGCCTGTTGGCAAAAGAAATAGAACATGTGTCAGGCCACAAACTGATGCCTATGCTAATATAAACAAGTAGATTAGCAACAATATTTGCAATACCTGCGCCTGGCCATACACGCTCAGTGTACTCCACCCATCCTCGGTGGAGCTCCATGTCGCCAGGACGTATGGCAGAGTGCCACAAGGGGTGCATCATGTGGGCTACCGCATGGATGGGTCTATGGAAGAAGTCAAACCTCATCTCCCAAACACTGAGAAGCTCGTCCTTCCTGCAAGTGACATTGCAAATGGTTAGTAATCTTTGAAAGCACGAAAGCAAAGTGAAACTGAAACGAAAAGAAAGTGGTAGGAGAAATACCTATCATCATCAAAGTCAGATCTTTGGAGCGCCTCACCAATGCGGTCCATAAACTCATATATGAGACCAAGAGTGCACCCTCTCGGTCTACTAGGCGCAACACATAGAAGATAGGTCGAAGAACCTCTACAAGCTCACCCGACCGTGTCTAGAAGTCCTCTCCAAACACTATGGCCTGGAAATGCAATGCCTATGTTGTGCGATTCCTGAACTCATCAAATCCCTCACTGGATGCTCCCCAAACAATCTTGTAAGACGCATACTCGCTCGAGAACCAGGAAAAGGTAGGCAAAGCGAGGGGGCGTTGCGCTGGCTTCTTCAGGTCCATTCGCGAGAAGGTACGGAACAATGCCAACGTACGCTTCTTCCTAGTGACGAAGTTCACCACGCGCATGGCCTGAGAGGTGAGCTGCAAGAACAACATTAAACAAAAATTCGTTGAAAGCTTAAAGAGGTTAGGGGCCTAGAACAACCGATAAGTGGAAAAGGCTTTACAAAGTGGCAAAAATTGTACCTCATGAACCCATGGAAGTGCGACCATGTCGTGAATGAGAAGATCGATGCAATGTGCAACACACGAGATCCACACAATACTGGGGTGTTCCCTCATCACCATCTCTCCCATCTGTCTGTAGTTCGTGGCGTTGTCTATGACAACTTGAACCACGTGATCTACCCCAATCTCCTGCACAAGATGATGAACTCGGCCATGATGGCTCCAGCAGCTCGAGTAGACTCCACGCCTCGTAGGAAGACTGTGCCAACCGGGCAAGATACTAGGATATTGACGACGGATTGCCAATGAGTGTCACTCCATCCATCGCTCAATATCGAGCATCCATAGCTGCAAAAAAATAACATTTCCTAGACATATGCAAACATTGTGGTACTTTGCAAAGTGAAACAAATGCAATGGTAAAGAGTAGCAAAGAATTCTTACGTCTGCCACGCTGTGCGAATGGAGCTCAGCTCCCATGTGATCGTCTCCTCCTCCTGTCATAGCATAGCCGTGCGCAATGCCTCTCTTCTCGGAGACCTCCATGAGAAATCAGTTGCTGCAATCTAAAAGCAAGTGTCCCTAACAAGTGTCAACAACACCAAAAGGGATGCCACAGTGCATACTCATAAAATAGTTGGCCAATCCGTCGGGATCTAGCATGCCCGCCAAAAGCAACAAATGGGCACACTGAAGGTGTGTCTGACTGTGGAGCATCAGCCGCTGGATCTCTGCACCCCCCCTGCGGTAAGATCTGGCTCTGTAGGTGGTGCATCAACAGCTGATGATGACGACGATGGATGAGAGGGACCTGTTGTTGAAGGAACAATAGGATGAGAGGCTGCATGTGTGCTGATAGCTCTAGGAACATCCCCCCCGTGTGACTAGGCCCTGCCTCTACATCTGCTCCAGGCCCTACACCTGCACTGGACCTTGTACCTGCACCAGGTCCTGGACCTGCTCATGCCACTGACCTATGAATAGAGCTTTGAGATGGTCTCAATGGCTCAAGAGACGTATTGTCAGGCCCGTATGTGTCCATCAATCTCTCCACCTCTGCATCTGATATGCGAGGGCAAATGGATATGCCCATCCCCCGCCCATCTGGCCTGGTGAGCCGTAGTAAGTGGGCCCTGACCCTGGTAAGAGAACCAGTTAAGACCCACCACAATGCAGGCATCTCCATCTGCGGGCACCAAATACCTGGTGCGTAGCCATGCCCCCCTCTGTCAACTCAACCACTGACCAAATGCCTATACCAAGGACCGGCATCGTGTGACACTGTCAATGTATCAAACCTGCAAAAGAGGAAGCAAACAATCACATGTCAGTATATTCCGTTGGTGGCAACAACATTCGGATTCCACATATGCATTCACAACATTCAATTGCTTACAACAACCCTAAACCTAACATCGAAAAAAAACTGCCATTTTGATGCATCGACAACAGGTTCAAGTTGCAAATAGAGTCCTGGACCTTGAACTCATCAAAACAAGCATCCTAGGCATTCCTATGGGAATGAAGAAACACAGTGCAGCTTCAGACTACAACTCAATCGCATGCCTACAAGACCCCTAAACCCCAAACCCTAAAAAACACGTGATTTAGCCGAAACTAATAACACAAGTATGTTTATGGGCATGAAGAAACACAGTTTAGCCTCAATCTACACCTCAATCGGATGACTACATGACAGTTAAAAAAGAGCCAAAAACACATGGAAAAAGGGCATGAGATTTACATCTTTGCTACAAGCAATAATGGGGAAAACTAACAGCATACGCATGTCTGTGGGGTTCAATATAGATGAATTGAAACTAAAAACCATTTCATTACGTTGCCTACAGCTCATTCCATGACCTTCCAAATATGTGAAGCCAAAACTTACCTAAAACCGTTTTGGAAACGCCACTGCCTCGTCGCTGCCACCGTGCTCATCACACACTGAACAATGCTCCAAGATGGCCACACCATCACCCTCTCTATCTCACTCCCAAGAAAGCAAATTTTTTTATGTGGGCCACGGGCTGCCTGCTTGTGGCCCACATAAAAAATTTGCTATTTTTCCGGCGTTCTGGGACCGCGTTTCTGGTCCCGGAACGTGCTTACAGCGGATCACGATCCGCTGCAAGTCTGCCCCACAATCATGAACAAATCCACAACATAATAGCATACGGGAGCATTAAATTGTCAAAGTATGGCGATTTTCCAATAAAGAAAATATACCAATGATATTAAACTGCTTTGCAAGACCTCCTACAAAGGAACAAACCCTAATGAGCAAAAGCTAACAAAAGAACAGAACTAGAGGCTGCTTGTAGCCCTCTTTAATTTCCATACCCACATCACGATTAAAAAAAGCCAAGGAAAATGTTCTCCCCTATCGTGGAAATTTGCCTATAGCAAAATCATTCACTCCTCAGCAGACAAGGCAACAATTTAGATTCTTTATGGTAGGCCTCGATCTTGCAGGCCGAACATAAATTGTTTGTTGTTGATAGAAAATCGCAAGACAGCTTATGACAAGGTTCAGGAAGCCAGTACTAAGGCTCAAAAAGGGGCATTAGAGGGAGGCAGGTTTGAAGGAAGGAGATTGGGTACTCTTAAGATCTGTCCAAACAACCCTTAGGCTACATCAGGACAAGAAAAACTTCCAACCTAATCTATCTCTCATGTGTTATTGAGCTTCTCAGGTTATCAAGGTTATGGATGTGCAGAGTATGAATTGGAGACGTCCTCAGAACAAAAATGCACCATGCATTTAATGTCAATCTCCTTAGGAAGTGTGTACGGTCAACTCCTCGAGAGCCCATGGTTGCAAATATGCCTGAGATTGTGGTGAAGAAGTACTTGTGCTGAAGTACGTTCTCCTATATATGGAACAAAAAGAAAAATAGCATTGTGTTATATATAAAAGTATCTACTTAACTGTAAGAATTACTCATCTCTTGATGCTAAATAGATGGAAAATAGTTACTTAAAAATTACTCTAACATTCAACTACATGAAGACGGAAAGCCAACTATGCTATAAGAAAGTATCTACTTACGTTTACAAATTACTCATCCGGTGCTGCTAAATGGATGGAAAAGAGGTGCTTCAATGATTACTCTAACAGTCTTTAACTACAACAAGAAGCATCTTGGTTGAGGACGATCCTTTAAGAATCATATTTTAAGGCACTGCCTTTAATATAAAGGACTCAATAACTCCTAAAGATTAGCCCAAGTGCTGTTAAGTACTTTTAAAGAACAAACAACTAAGAATCTCCTTGACTGAAACATACATGATAAAGTCCCTGAGTAGACGTCCAAGAATGTTCTTGCGTAAGTGGAAACACGAAAAAGATTTTTGAGTCAAGTGAACATATAAAGAGTCCCTTGAGGCTTGGCTTGTGGACAAGTCCTCAACGGACATACTAAAGGTTCTTCGCAAACACCTTGAAAGAAGTTACCAAATATAGGTTCTCCAATACGACACCCAATACAAGCAAGTACTTTGAGAGTACAAGTTACCTTTTTATCAAATTCTGCTACGTGCAGGTTGAGGCTTAGAGCAAAAGATCTCCCTCTCATGAAAGTAGTTTGGTGGAGAGTGAGCTCTAGGTGTGATGATTCTTGCATAGGACACCTTCATGATGGGTTTCCCTAATATGGTTATGATATCTTTGCCTCTCACGAATATATTGTGATGGAGAGTGTGGCATAAGCCTTGTAGCATCTTTGATAGACATCCTTTCTATTGGTAGCTATTGCAAGGATGATGAATCATGATTACGTCATTCTTTGTATGATGTGTTATTGCAGAAAAAAAATTATGGCATTCAAAAATAATCCTTGGCTGGATTTCTAATTGTTGCATTGTGCATACTTCCTATGTTTGGAAGAAAATTTCACTTTTTAGAGATGAACTCTCCACCAAGTACTAAACATAGATAGCAACTTAAATCTGATCTGTCCTGTCTGTGCATATGAAGATGAACATGAGACAAGGATCATGTAAGCTGTGGTGCATGTTGCTCTGTGGGATGTCACAAATGGACAAGGGAAAAAGTTTCTAATCTTCAAGTCTTTTTGTCAATATGTATTTGAGGTTTGAATGAAGGAAGATGAGGTGACAAGTTGAAAAACGCAAATAAGATCTAGGGAGAAGGGAAATACTCAGGAACAGAGGTACAAATGCAGCAATAGGGTAAATCAGAGGCAGCTCCTTAATCAACACCTAAAATTATTTGGCGGAAAGGTAAGTCTCTTGAAAACATGATGCATGCAACAAAACTGCAAGGATTTCTGATCTCTCCAAAATTGATGAGTCTTAGACTCACTCTCTTTTGACCCATCAACCTAAAAGGACAGCTCCAAGAGTCCAAATATAAAGACATATAAACTCACAAATTTCCTTGCAAGCAACATAAAATAAAGATAACAGAGCAAAGTCGGAAAATGGGGCACAAGTCACCTTGACGACCTTCCATGATCTGCAGACAAAGCTTTTTTACGCCTTTGCTGCCACCAAGCACTGGTAAGGTCCGGCTCACTATGCGAGGGACTGCAATCACATCCACGCATCAATGAGATGTCAAATTGGATTGTTAGACTAGAAGCATAAGTTTTTAAAAAATCATGTTTCAGCAGACATAAGCAGCAAACACTTCAACCAATACTAACCGTTCCACTATTAATTAATGTGGGAAAACAATCAAGAACTTCCCAAAAATTGCATCAACTTTGCATTCATTATGCCATTGTGAGGAACAATTAGTGTGTGTTGTCTAATGATAAAGAAAGGTCATCATCCACCTAGTTTACTGAAATACACACCTTCACTTGTCATACTAGACCTCTGCTCAAATATTAAGTTGCTAAGTCATTTTTTTAACATTATGGACAGAGATACCTAACTAGCAGCCAAACCACCATCATATTTCTCTCCATAGCTTACCAAGTTGATACCCTGACCTAGTCAACTAGCTGAAACTTAACCCTTAAATATTCAACCAATGTCACATTCTTCAGCGAGAAAGTTCCAAAAGGCGTGTTCTCTGAAGTCAACCAAAAGAAGGAATGACTTTTGAAACAAAGAAACTAGCAGTAATACACTAAGATAATAACATGAAATAGGCCACAACATACAAGAATAAGGACATGTATAGACTAGTACTACATGATAAGCCAAAGCTCAACCTAATCTGCATGTTACACACTGTGCCCAAACGAACTTGCAACGATTTTTATAACTTCAGCCAAAGCTCTGAACCAGTCTGACAAAATGTGCTTTCTTGTGAGAGAGCTTCTTCTCAAAGAAAACATGAGTGTACCTTTCACAGTCTATCCTTTCCATACTACCATACAGAGGGCTATTTGGCTCCAGAGGTGAGTCACAAGAATCATAATCTGCAGAGTCACTATCCCCAGGCCCAGAAGTATGATAAGAGACCAATGATTTCACTGAAAAAGGCCTCAAGTGACCAGGATATCGCATTACATCCACCAAGAACTCCACACCATTCACATCCACTACAGTGGAGAGATGTTTGTTTGGATTTGAGCAAATAAGAAAAGTGCTAGGAACTTCTTCCAACTGCAAACCCTGCAGAACAAGAATACCAGCTTTCACCTGTTGGTAAACAGTCACATGATTGAAATTTCTCAAACTTCAGATTTCAGCTACTCTGACCAAGTAAGGCCACAGCCAAGTGGACAAGAATCTTTCCAATTCTTGAATAAATATGCCCAAAATGTAGAGTGGATACTACTCGAATTGCAAGGCCGAATCCCAGAACATGATTCGAAAGTAGGTCACTGATTCTTAGGTTACAGAAACATCCTTCCTCCTTGTCAGACCAACCACTAATTTCCAGGGGCTCACTTGATTGAATCATTTACTTAATGAATGTCCCTTATGAAACTTCGATTCAAATTGAAATTACATCTTTTAAAACTGTTAAAGGTCAACACAAATATAAGTTTGAAAGCACTTAAAAATAATCAAGCAGTGACATTTATGCATTCGGACACCAAAGCTGCAGAAAAAGATTACCAATCATGGAGTTCTTGACTATGATGCAAACATATATCATTTCAAACAGCAATTACCAGAAAAATACGAGTTTTAAGCCCTACAGCATCCGCAAGATACTTGAACAAAATTGCTCTAGGCCGGCAAAGCCCACGAGTGACTTGCCCCAATAGCTGTACGTCAAAATTATCATTAACTTGTACATCTTCATCTGCAGATCCCTTATAGGTCCCTGCTTCAAGGAGAGGCCCCCCATAGAAGTCGGCCACCTACAACGATAAAGATACACATTAAATGATGATACTTGTAAGCCCAGGCAAGCAATAGCAGGCACGAACAGAACAAGATCATTAAATTCGTTTGCTTGTAAAGCTGAAGGACCAGATTTAACAGCAACTGAACCAAGATGAGATTGAGACAAGGAAGTGAAAAAAATACTTCATGGGTGCAGATAATCTATCGGTTTTTCCTAAAGTTCTATGACACGTGCTCAGTCCATAATTTAAGAATGCATCCGCAAAAGCGCAATGACGCTTGTTTAAGATTGAAACATATTTCTAAAGACATTCACCAGTTATTCAGATATCCAGATTGAAAACGTACCACCTCGGCAATATCCTTGACAACCTGGACAGAATTTGTTTTTGATCCACCCACTAATGCTACTATGAACTCCTTCAATTTGGCAAGATTCTTATCTTCTCGAGAGTCGACAAGTAGGATGTCGAGCTCTGTATCAACTGCCAACTCCTTTAGCTGCCCGAATGTCGGAATGGTTTTGAAACGGCCCTTCAACACTGTACTCTGCCAAATACTAGAATAGCTTCACTCACATATATAGGATTACTAAGAATTTTTATTAAGCTAACCCAAAACTTTTCACAATAATATTTTACTACCTAGACATTTAAGTGCATTGAAAGAAACATTTTCAGGTCTAAGGGAGAAAAGTAAAAGACTTTGCATACAACCTTCTTTCGAACATCTCCATGCCATGGGAAGATTGTGGATGCAAATGTACTAGGTCTATCAGAGTTTCATTACCAACTTAAAATTCAATAACTAAGTGTGACTTACATTTAAGGGAACTAAAGTCATAGTGAAGTTTGAACGCCAATTCAGAAACCATATATCCACTCATTCACAGAATGTAAGTCGAAATAGATTCCAATTAGACTAGAATAAACTTTATGGTTGAAATGACTACGCTAAAAAGAAAATCACCTAGGTCAGAAAGAAATTTTACTTACAGGTATTACAGAATAAAATCCATCAGGTATCTTGCATTCAAGACTTCCCGTCTCCCAAAACTTTTGTGATGCACATTTTGGTGATAGATCAAAGTTTGAATGCTCGTGTCCACAATTCAAAACCTTCAATGTCTCATCCTGACATGCTAGACTCGTATCCTTCATTTGATCTATCAAATCTTTCTCCCAACAAGTTGACCCTTGCAACTCTTTCTCTGTGTAGTTTGTGCTATCTTGTAATTCATCCCCCTGTGGTCAGTAAAACAGTCTCAAACAGGTGATATCAATTTACTTAAAAATATACATTATATATGTATCATAGATCCAGCGGTACCAGGATCCGCAGATCCCGGTACCACGGATCTATACTGGTACCGCGGATCCATACTGATCCGCGGTACCATAATATATAAAAAAAAATTAATATTTTTTTTAAAAAAAAATTTAAAAAAATAAAATTGAGTGGGCAATATGGGTATCAACTTGAAGCTGTTGACGAGAGCAGTGCATTTATGCAGGTTGCCGGTTCTGACGAGAGCGAGAGGGGATGCAAAACACCAAAAAGTGTGTTTTCACTCAGGGAGTCGAAAGGCCAAATCATGAAGAGGTCGTATCGTCGGGGCCGGGGTCTACCGACAGCCCCCGGACCCCACCGTTGGGGGGCTCTGCCCCCCAAACCTCCCAAACCCCCCAAGACTTGTTGCTATATAGAAACTGTAATCTAGCCATCTCATAACCATCATGGTCTCACAGTAAACCCTATACTAACAACCGTGCTCAGTAATGGCTTCTCCTCATAACAGGGGCCTTACAGATCTGAGCTCACGGTTAACTAGTGACTACTAAACTGAGAGGTGCATTATTTAGTTGTCTAACACATTTTGTAGCTGAAAGCACCGGCAACCTGCATAAATGCACTGCTCTCGTCAAGAGCTTCAAGCTGATACCCATATTGCCCACTAAATTTTTTAATATATCTATATATTTTTTTAAAATTTAAATTTAAATTTAAAAAGAATATATAGATATATTAAAAAATGGTGTTGCCCTGGTACCGCGGATTTTTGGGCGGCACCATAATGGCGGTACCACGTGCCACTATGATATGTATATATGTATTATGTATGTATGTTGGTATATATATACATGTATGTATATGTATGTTTGTATCATAGTGGCACGTGGTACCGCCATTATGGTACCGCGGTACCATAATGGTGGTACCGCGGTTATGGTGCCGCCCTCAGACCAGCGGTACCAGGGCGGCACCACAGAAATAATATTTTTTATTATTTTTTAAAAAAAAAACCCTTTTAACAGGCTAAAACTAGTTAAAAAATTCAGGAAAAAAAACGGCTACGATTTAGAAAAAAGATGTTACTGTACAGGGGGACTGAACTGGGGGCATTGTGGGAGAGCGGACCCAATCGGAGTGCGGCATGTGGGGGAGCAATACATGGGGCAGGTACAGTAGCACATGGGCACTGTGGAGGAGCAGACCATGGACCCAATCGCAGTGCAGCATGTGGGGGATCAGCACATGGGGCAGGTACAGTAGCACATGGGCACTGTGGAGGAGCAGACCATGGACCCAATCGGAGTGCAGCATGTGGGGGAGCAATACATCCGGACAGGTACACCGTCACATGGGCACTGTGGAGGAGCAGACCATGGACCCAATCGCAGTGCAGCATGTGGGGGATCAGCACATGGGGCAGGTACAGTAGCACATGGGATCATCAACAAAAGCAAATTGGGAAACAGACTGTGGGGTTAAATAGGCACTCACGAGACAGTGAGAGAGCCAGTGAGAGGGGGTGAGAGGCATTGTGAGAAGCTGTGAGGGAGAGCCAGTGGGAGGCTGTGAGAGAGAGGCATTGTGAGAGGCTGTGTGACAGACCGAGTGAGAAGCTGTGAGAGGGGGGCTGTGAGAGAGCCAGTGAGAGCCATTGAGAGGCTGTGAGAGGCTGTGAGGGTCATTTCGAGCAACAGGGTGTCGTGAGATGGCGGAGGGCAAAGCCAGGAGGAAGCTCAAGGAAGATGTCCGAAGGCACAACGAAAGGCATCGGAAGCAAGAGGCAGACATTGCAGAGATGCTGCGAGAGACTCGGCAGAGACACCCAGAGCTGCAGATCCCCGCCCCCGCTGTCGAGCTAAATTTGGATGAGCAGATCGGAATGAACTTCACACGACGGCAGCTCATCATGGTCAGGGAAAGGGCTGCCCGCCGTCGGGCTGACCAGGAGGCAGCTCGGGCTAACCGGGAGGCAGAGCGAGAGCGACATAACAATGCTCCTGACGAGGGCGAGGAGTCAGTGGAGGATCCATAGGAATGTTTAGCATAGATGGGGTCTAGCCGTATGTGGCTGACTGTTGTTATGTAATGTTCATCAGTAGATGAGGCAGTATTTAGTGTCTAGCATGGTGTAAAGAACAGCCCCAGCCGTATGCGGCGGGAATACGTATTTTAATTTTGATACATGTGATGAATTAATGTACGGTGTGTTTTTTGTGCAATGCGTGCCTTGTGTATTGCAATCTGATGTATGTGATTATGAAATGCTATCAGGGGAGTTGTATTTCTGAGTTCTGCATATGCTCTCAAACTCTGTAGTGAAAACTAATTGAAAACACGCACACACCATTTGAAGTAAAGTAGAACATCACAATTACAAATTGACAAATACACATTGTGCAGTGAATAGAATACGTCCAACACTAAATATAATATGAAAAATGGTCTAAATACAGTGTTCGACCATCTGGCTGCCAAACATGGAACATGATATCAAACTGCTAAAAATAAAATGACGAAGCTACAATCAATGCTCTGCCTCAAACTCAGATGAATGCTCCTGTGCACCATGCGGACCCTGCATGGCCTCCCAATCGGTACAATCAAAGTCATCTGGCGACTCCTCTGGTGTGTTGTCATAGAAATCCCTATGGCTCTGTGATGCACGCATCCAAGCAGCTGCGGAAGGTAAACCCAAATCACTCTGCCCCCTATTAAGAGCCTCCTCCATCATATCAACATAAGAAGGTATGCCACTGCCCCCCCCTGTGTGCCCTGCCCGTCTCCCGGTATAATCTGTGGCATGTGTTCCACCTCTACCACGTGATGCACCTGTGACCCCTGCTCTAGGCATGTGCCCAACACCTGTATTATATGCCTCATCCCGCTTTGATCTGGCGAACACAACCCGAATGGGCTCATCCTCATCCTGATCATCCTCTGACACTGGATCATCTGCCTCGTACAATGGAGGCTCTCTGTGCTCAAGCCCAAGCTCTCTCTCTCTCATCTCGGCAAGCTCCCTCTCTCTCTCTCTCATCAACTGTCTGCCCAGGTCATCTGTAGGCATGGGATGGGTGTTGTCCGTAGGCAAGTCAACCTGGCGCTCCAAATCAGATATCTTCGTCTGCAAGGTTTAAAATTGGCACGTCAGGGAGACAACTCTATCAAGAAATGAAACCAACATACCAGGAGTCAACCAACATGCTTATCACCTGCAATGCGCTCGTAATAGTCGGAAGTCTCCTGGCGAGACGTGTGTTGGTGCTACAGAACACCAACCGCTCCAACTGACTCACTGACAACCGGTTTCTTCTTCTCGTGTGAATGAGTGCCCATGTGCTCCAATTACGCTCACACACGGAGGCAGCACAGTCCTGTGGTACGTGCATTGAAATGCTTTAGCACATTGTCTTCAACGAAACACAACAATGGAGGATAAAATGAGATGCATACCTGAGAAAGGACACGCAGTGCAAGACGCTGTATAGATGGGTATGTGCTACCGAACATGGTCCACCAGGTAATGGGTAGCTGCCTCCTCTCTGGATCGTGAGCAGCCGGGTGGCCAAATGTGCCCATGCCAAAACGAAATGCAGCGAGCTCCTCCATGAGCCTGATAGGATCCAAACCAATGTGTGGACCCACTCTGTGAATGTACTGAAGCCAATCAGCCTCGAGCTCCCTATCTGCGATCTGTGTCGGAGAGAGGAAGAGGGGATGCAGTATGTGTGCAACGCTGTGGATACTCCTGTGGAAGTAGTTCCACCGTGTCTCCCAAATGAACTTTAGCTCTGTCATCCTACAGGTGAGAGGCATGTGGTGTAGGGCATTACAACAAAACTTAACATTGACAGAGAAACAAACTAGCAATTACTAAAAAAATAAAAGCCAATTACATTACTATACCGCTTACCTCTCTAGCTGCAAGATGGGCAGTTGCAGGAACTGTCCAATCCGGTCCATAAGCTCATATACCAGTCCAAGTGTCGACCCCTCGCTGTCAGCCATGCGGAGCACAATGTAAAGTGGTCGAAGCAGTCCTGACAATGTCTGTGCATCACTCCAGAACTGGTCTCCTCCCCATCCTCAGTGCGCGGAAATGTACTGGCACACCAAAGATCACTGGCAACCATCTATAGAAGCTGCGCCCTGCACCTGATCAGACGGTCGATGACCACCAAGTCGAATGCAAAGCGTGTGGGGGCTGGCTTACGGAGGTCTAGATGGCTGAACACCCGGAACATGGCAAGAACACGCCTCTTCCTGGTGACAAAAGTCACCAAGAAGAGGGCCTCACGGACGATGGCTCTAACCCAGGGAAGTGCACCTATGTCCCCCATCAGAAGGTCTATGCCGTGTGCGGCACAGGGGGTATGAACAATGTGAGAGAACTCGGCCTCTAGCAGTACACCCATCTGAATGCAGTTCGTGGCATTGTCCGTCACCACCATGACGACATGTTGTGGGCCTATGGCTAGGATGGAAGACCTGATGACATCAAACATGAACTCTGCAGATATGACTCTCCCCCCCCCCTGCTGCAATCCACTGCCCTCAAAAACTGTGTGCCCATGCAGCTGGAGACCAGTATGCTGAGGATCGGCCTCCTCCTGACATCAGTCCAGCCATCGAACATGATGCTGCAACCATAAGTGGCCCAGTGGCGACGTAGAGGCTCCATCTCTCTAGACAGTGACTCGACCCTATCCCTCAGCATGTGTGTGCGGACAACCTCTGAACTAGGGACTCTCCAACTAGGGCTGACAAACTGTGCAAGGCGGAAGGCCCTTCTGAAGGGCTCGGAGTCGGTGATGGCAAATGGAAGGTTCAGCTCATAAATCAGGCTGGCCACGGCCTGTGTGGCCTCTCTATCCATGTGCGGCTGATGCGCGCCGCGAATGCTCTGCTACCTAAGAACTCTCCCAGCTGGGCGACGGGTAGCAGACCTCCAACACGGTGCACCAAACGTGATGAGAATGGATGATGACGCGACAGGCTGGGCACTAGTGGATGCATCAGCTGTAGACGTGGAATGGGGAGAGTGGGATGCACTGGCTGGGATGGGTGCAGCAGCGTAAGTGGGGTACATTGGTGGAGGGTGGACATTTGGCATGGGATACGAAAACTACTGGGTAGGGAGGTCATCCGGATGTGAAGAGAGGGAGGAAGGAATCTCCTCAACATCCTGGAAGGCCTCGTCACTGGCATCATGGGCCTGCTCCTGCTCGGGAGGCGGAGAGTCCATGAGAAAGTCGTAAACTGGGGGAGTGCGAGCAACAGTAGGTGGTGGTGGAACCACAGTGGCAACTGGCGGACGCGGTGGGACAGGATCCACCGGAATGGGTGCAGATGGGGGTGCGTGAGGCGGAACTGTCTGAGAGGGACGAGGGGCAAAGGGACTGGACGAGGATGCACTCCCTCTCCTCGTGCGTGCCAGCCAAGCAGGCAGCAACTCGGGGTCAACCACGTAAGGAGCGGTGCAAAACCAAAGAACACCCTCCGAAATGGTGTTCTCCCCGGCCACAAGACGTGCCCCGTAGGTATCCAAAAGTCGCTGCCTGACGGGAACGGACATGTTGGCACAGGGGGCAGCATTCAGTGTGCCACCATCTCTCGCGCGTGCGCCGAGTAGGTGACTTTTAAGGCGAGTGAGGGTGGCAACGAACTCAGTCAGGCAATATCGACAACACACTATCCCTGCACCGGACTTGTTAGACTTGTCGGGAACCCGCCTGACAATGTCCACCTCGTCCCACAGATCGGCAAGGTTGGAATGCACCATCTCTGTAGAAAGGACTGCGGAAAGAAGGCAGAAATCTCTGTGGGTGCGATAGGAGTCGGAAGGCTTGAAAAACCACAATAAAGGCCGAAATAGCAATAGCAGGAAAGGACGCGATCAGTGCAATGCGAAGACAGTCGGGAGGGCACGGACAGTAGGGCGATGGGCATACAACAGAGAGGGCGCGGACAACAGGGAGGGCGCGGACAGTAGGGCGACAGGCAGGGAGAGAGATGAAGCGAGGGGGGGGATTAGGTTAAAAAAGAAAATATTAGTATATTAAATATTAAAAAATAATATATATTGTGGTACCGCGGATCAGTATGGATCTGCGGTACCACACTGGATTCGCGGTACCGGGATCCGCGGATCCTGGTACCGCTGGATCTATGGTTTGTATATATATATTATATATATATAATAATAATAGAGATGCGCGTCCGGGCCGGACGCAGGCAATCCGCGTCCGGACCCGGACGCGTCCATATTTTTTTTTTTTAACTCTAAAAAAATCAAAAAAAAAGTTTTAAAAAAAAAAAAAGAGGATGCGTCCGGGGACCCGGACGCACCCCTGGCGCGTCCGCGTCCGAGGTCCGCCACGTTATCATATATATATATATATATATATATATATATATTATTATATATATGTGTGTGTGTGTATGTATAATAATATCAAAGTTCCCCATGGCACAGGTGTCGTGGGGCCTGGGTGCCGTACCAGGAGCCGTACCAAGTAAAAAAACCAACAAAAAAAAAAACACGTGTCGTACCAAGTGCCGTGGTACGGCACTTGGAACTATGATATATAGATACATACATACATGCATTCCGGAACAGCATTCCAAGGTCAGGAACGCTGACCCCTCGGAACGGGTCTCGGATGCATCAATGATACATATATATATATTCCATGGATCCCATGGAAGTTGGAACGAATTTCGTCGGTACCCACGGTACGGAACCGTTCTGTAGTACAAAACAGTTCAGTACCATGGAGAATACTTTCCTTTAATTTTCTTTTTGCCAAAAAATCAGAAAATAGCTTCAAAAAGCCCAAAAAATCCCCAAATATATTTATAGAAAGCGCCAAAAAGGTTTTTTTTTAAT
The DNA here is from genome assembly GCA_029204225.1 of Diphasiastrum complanatum. NCBI lineage: Eukaryota > Viridiplantae > Streptophyta > Lycopodiopsida > Lycopodiales > Lycopodiaceae > Diphasiastrum > Diphasiastrum complanatum. The sequence continues at coordinate 53,194,971 of CM055095.1, forward strand.
ACTTTTTTCAATTTTTGTATTTATCATATTTTTCTGTATTTATTATACATTTTATATGCATTTTCTTATATTTAAATTAGTAAAAATCAAAACGTATTTTGCTATATGTTCCATGGATATTCCCCACGAAATGGGGTACGGAACGGTTCCGCATAGAACGGAACCGTTCCGTATTTATTCTTAGACATATTCTATATATTTAGTTTATAGAAATTATAAATATATATTTGATGCATATAAACTACAAAACAGTAAAACTTTATACATTATGGTCAGTTACAATAGAAAATTATAACAAATGCAATCAGAGTTTGACATGGGCAATTCATTAATTATTTTATAATTAACAAAAGATGTCCGTTTTTGGAAAAAGATGCAATTTCACTAGCTTCCCAATTTTTTGAGGACTATTACTCATAAAAGGGCTCATATGCCTTTATAAAAAACCGTCAAAAATTTCATGATACCGGTTTTTGGGAAAATATGCCAATTTCACTAGCTTCCCACAAATTTCACTAGCACCTTAAAATATAATTTCATTGGGCTTCCCGATTTTCTAAGGACCATTACTCATAAATGCCTTGTAAAAACCATCAAGAATTTCATGATAGCAGGTTTGGGAAAAGATTCTAGTTCCAGTCCTATACTTTCCCGGCTTTTGGATTATCGCTGGAAAGTTGGCATCTTGTATGAGTTGTAGCGGATTTGCATCTGTATGAGTTCGCATACGACTCAATCGATCAAAGAGAAACCTGTTCCCTCTTTCATAACATTTTGGAATCACCAAGACCCTTTACCACCTCCAAAAGTATTTCTATTCACTTGGGATGAAAATTCATGGGGTTTTTACAGCCAAACAATAAGCTTTCTACAACAAACAAACACTACATTCTTCTACAAGATCTCAAGCTACCTCTTTCCTCAAACCTCAAAGGTCGGTGCACTACACACCTTCAAGCTATTCTCTCTTTCATCTCCTACATTTGTTGAAAACAGAAGCTTGATGAAATGTTTTTTGATATTGTTTATAGTTAATGAGTTGCTGGTTTTCCAAATTCTATAGCAAAAAGGACATCGGAATGGACATATTGTCGACAACTCTAATATTAAAATTCTATACATCCACATGTTGAATAAGAAACATATGTTAGCATACTCACCTTCTCGATGCATTGTAGAGCAGCTCTTACCCATCCTACAAATGATATCATTTCAAAATTAGCCAAAGCGTACCAAGCATCATGAACTTTCAATAAGACTTCTTGACGCACAGCATCCTCAACAACGATACCAACGACATGTCATTCAAACTGTGACAATTTGAAATAGCTTAAATAGAAATGCAACAGTTGCATAACAAGAACACCTTGGATAAGTAGCCTAAGCATATTGTTGAAATGTAACTCCTATATTACCCATAAGGGCTAGGCAATCTTATTTAAGATTATTTCTACAAATGTACCGGGGGCAATTGTTTGTTAATATACTGTCATAATGGCAGTCAGCCATTTGGAGTAGGCCAACACATGGTGGATTTTGAGGTCGCCACACGGTGTACTCTTGTAGGAGGTTGGGGTACCACCCACATCCAGCATGTAGCCAAGAAAGGATTTCAGATTTTTGCCACACAGTTTTATATTTAACCTCCCAACCCCTAAATCAACATATGGGTTTGTCAAAACCCTAAAAAAGGTCAGCAAGGTTTGAAAGTAATTATGTTGAACACTTGGTATGTTGGAAAGGAAGTACTGAAGATGATGACTCTTGGGAGTCTGTTGAGAGTTTAAAGAAAATCTCCTTGGCTTCCATTTATGAGGATAGAAATATTTTTAGGGAAGGAAGAATGTTAATGTCCTTGGTTATGGACCTAACCAAACTCTGTAGTGGGTTAGGGAAGCCTCGATAATGGTAGAGCGAGTCCACGTGGTTTGTACGATAAGTTTAGTAATTAGTATTGGTTATACTTGACTTAGTGGACCCCATGAGGCCATCAAATTGGAGTGGGAACCTCATGTAGCTTTGTATGGATATTTGACGAACACTTAGGGGATGAGAGACCATGCATAGTGGGCACCTACAAGAAAGGGGGAAACACTGTTCTGGCCTCATTCTTGCTTTTGTTCCAACTCTTGGTGTTCTTGATAGGTGGTAACTGCTCTATTGCACGGGGGAGATGGATCTTGGTAAGGTTGCATCTATTGAATCGGTGGTGTTCTACGGATTATATGTTTCCTTGTCTTCTTGATTTTTGTAGGTTATGTCTTGGGAGTCGTTATAAAGAGGCCATAAGAACGAAATAATAGGAGGTATTCACACTGGTGAAGGATCACATGCATGCAAGAAAAGGAGGACAATAAGGCACATTCGATAGGAAAGCCATTGGGGAAATACTAGCTAGGCCAATAGAGCAGAAAGCGAGGAGGATGTAGTGGTGTTGATGATGATCACAAGAAATATGAAAGGGAAGCAAATCAAAGAAGAGATGATTGAGAATCGTCAAGACTCATCGTTATAGGCACAAAATCTTTCACAAATGATTGAATATTCCAATCACGATATTTGTAGAGATAAGTCCAGTAAGAATTTAGGGTAATGGTTGAAGATTCTAACAAGATAAGAGTAAGTGGATTTCATGAGCTAAGAATGAATTCCAAGTCAATGATGGATATGATAAAGAGATTCTCAAACAATGAACTCAATAGCTAGACCCTTGCAGCATCGAGAACTCTTCTTGCAACTGCCTGTTGAGAAAGGGCATCAAGTTGACGTCCATCTGTTTTGGTGGACATCCTAATCAAATATGTTGCCACGCCAAAATAGTTATGATAGAAGCCATCTTTGCCACAAAGTGGATGTTTCATGATTGTCTAGCCTTCATGCTTTTCTATGGTTCCATCCACCTGGAACTTGGTCATAGACCCACTTGCAACCGATAGGCCGTTTACCATGTAGCGAGTCTACAATGTAATGAACTCAATCATAGATATTGATATTAAATGGGAGCATATGACAACAAATAGCATTCACACAAGCAATAACCAAGCAAGAAAACTTGATGATTGACAATGGTCATTGTTAGCTCATACTTCCTCAAATGTGAGAAGTCTCCCCCTTGTTGAGATCATCATGACATAGTTTTGATAAGCATATGAGAGGCTATTTAAAACTATAGGCATCACATCCCTATCAATGCCACTCCCTCCAACAACAACAAGTTGATCTTGAAAATTCTTGACTTTCATAACATCTTCAGTGATCGAATTCCTTGAGTCCATCCCAAGGGTGTGAACTTTGCTCCACCCTTCTTGTATTAAGAGTGTCAAACATGGATAGAAGGTCTCTCCCAAGCCTCATTTGGTACTCTAGCATCTGGAATGTGAGGCATTATGCTATTCTTTACAGAATAGCATAATGAGTTTGTGTGGATTCATACCTCTTTTATTGTAGTCCTTAAGTTTAGCTGCCTAGTAACTATCTCCCAACATTCTTTGTCCATAAGGATGTTTTGCATTTGAATTTCTATCCTATAATTTGTGCAATCAAGTCTACTTGATCACTTGTTCGACTCTCATTGAGACTAGCCTTTTGGATTCTTGAAGCAAACAGAAGAAAAGTTTGAAAGTATGAAAGTATTGAAGTGCTTCCAAAAGCTATGGTTTGATCCCAACTAGAGTATTATGCCACTTGATGAATACCCAAGAGCTTCTATTTTTTAACTTGCCACACAATATGACCTTGCTAGCCGTTACCCAAGATCCACTTGGCACTTTAATCTCTAGGTAGAAAGTGCGCCCTACTAGAGGTAAGCTACATTCCAAGACCCTTCTAAAATTCTCACCAAAAAACCAATAGATGTGGTATGGCTCTCTTCCCCTTCGGGGGTGCTCTCCAACTATACTAATTGCACACTAATGTGACCTTTTTGGAAGATTTGCTATCTCTCTTAAAATTGACAGGCGTGGAGAGGATCTTGATCGTCAATAAAATTTGATCAAAACTAGTTTTTGCTTCGTAGGCTCACAAGTACCACAACTTGCTTTGATACCATGACAAAATCAAAGGCCTAGCGATGGAGTATCTTAAGCCAGCCTTATAGAAGACATAGTTGGAGAGAGTCAACAAAGAAATGATGTAGAACACCAAAAGCACAATGAGGTAAGTGCCTCAAAGTACATGCATGGATAAGATGAGGTGTCACACTGCAAGATCTTGGAATATTCCAAGACTAGTACGTTGAGGGTATTCCAAGCCTAGTACGTTGAGAGTGGCCTTGGGAACAAAAAAGGGTGAGGCCCAAATTTTTTTTAAGGAACACAAAGGATAGGCATCCGGTCCCTATGTCTTGGTTGGGGACCAATGGATGTCTGACTTTTCCAACAATGTTTAGATACCCAGTTCAATCCATCCGGTTTGATGGTACGAACCGCACTCGAATCGGACAGCAAACAATCAAACCAGTTTTAGGGTTTTTGGTATTTTATTGAAATTTGACTCTTTTCGAGGATAAATCGTGATTCATTAAATAAACTTAGTAATAAGTATCAAGCTAAGTTGGGGATGTCTGTAAAGCTAGCATGATGTATCAATTGTGCTGCGTGCAAAAAGTTCAAACTTTAAAGGACTGGGAATAGAAAAGTGGATTGTGATTGAAATTTGAGGAATTATTCCATAAAACTTCCCTTTCTGAGGCTAATAGCTATTTCCTTCTGAGCTCAAATGACAAATGGTCCTCTAGAAGAGCACTCAATAACTATAAGAGGATGTGGAAATATTGGCTATAAAGTTGCACAATGCACATGCGACATGTCATGACTCACATTATGTCCTCTAAGCTCTTCTCTCACTACCTCCTCCTCTTCTCTCACTCCCTCTCTCCTCCCCTCTTCTCTCCTCTCCAATAACAAACAACAGTTCGAACCGAACTGCAGTTCCAACCGGTCTGGTTCGAACCGTGATTCAAGCAAACATTAAATTTCCATGCATGGTTGGACACCAATTGCCATTATGTTTCTACGCAATAACGCATATATGTGTGGACCGTGGCAGGATCTCAAGGACAAGGTCAACATACGAACCTTGGATGAGTTTTAGAAAGCCTTTAAAATCACTTTTTTGCCAGTTTTGGAAAATTTCGCACATTATTGTTGGTTTGCTTCTTTGCAAATGGGAGACCCTGGATGTCTATTTGTAGGATTTTCAAGAGGCAGCACCTCGTTTCACCAATGGAATGGACCAGATTTTACTCAAGCTGCACTTTGTCCTTGGTCTACCCAAAGAATACCCCGCGTTTTTTGGCGAATCAAAGTTTCTATCTTAAGGTTCGTCGCAATCGCCACTCACTTTGGAGGATGTCGTGAAGTTTGCCAAAATCTACGACGACACCCATGCCACAACCCATACACGAAAACTTCGGCTCCTTGTCAGAAAAAGGAGAAGGAGAAAGTCTTCAACATCAGTTCCTAGTCAGGGAAGAAGAAGCGCCTAAAGTTTGATAGGGACAATTTCGATAAGGCCAAGAGCGACGGTCCTTGTTTTTCCTACATGAAAAAGGGACACTTTGCCAAGGATTGCCTGAAGAGGCGGAAAAACGTTGGAGGTCAATCTTTTAAAGCTTCGGGTAACTCTTCTATCACTTGTATGGATTTGTCCATTATGGATGAGACAAAATAAAATAGTTGTTGTAGTACAACAATTTTTGGACCCCACAATCTCATTTGAATGAATGGTTTCGTGAAGGACCAAGTTATAAATGTCTCATTTGATGATGGTTCAACTCATAACTTTATTAATTCTAAACTGATGCAGGAACTCAAGTTGGCCACCATGCCAAGTGACCATAAGTATAACGATCTCCAAGTGAAGATCTTCAAGAATTTTGTCACATGCAAACCAAAAGGACACCTGTGGAGCATAAACCACCCAACCAACATGAAGAGGCTAGTCAATAACATAGATGCCCAGAAACGCGTTTTTGGGAGGACGCGTTTCTGAAACCGCGTTTTTGAGAAACGCATTTCTCCTCCCAAAAACGTGTTAAAAAAAACAGTTTATTAAAAAAAATTTGCTCCTCTTCACGACCAAAATCACACCAGCCGTGGAGGAGCTAAATTTTTTTTATTTTGATCTACAAGTGTCCGATCGAGGCGTGTGCATAGTCGGCAGGCATCTACTCGGCAATACGGAGGTGGTGTGCACGGTGCCAAGGGGATCTGAGCTTCGCGGAGATCGAAACGATCAGTTTTCAATTTTTGGGTAAGTGTAGACTTGTTTTTTTGCAAGTGCTGACATTGAGCTGTAGGCAACCAAATCAAGCGTAGTTTGGCTCTGGACCACCTTTCTTCATGCCCACGGTGATTCCTACGGGGTCAGTTTCAACCATTACAACACGCCTTGCGAGATTTGAACACCACAATCCAAATGCTTGTTTTTTTTTGCCATTTTCACAAAATGACTTGTGGGCAACCAATTCAGGTGATGTTTGAGCCTAGAATGCATTTCCACATGCCTGCAAAGAATCCTGTAACATCCGTTCCGCCCATCTACGTCCGTATCACAATTTCAATTTCCATGCCCTAATTCCATGTTTTTTAGGTTTGGGCATGGAGCATCGTGCAAGCATCTGCCAGTAGCGTGGTTTCGGCCTGCACTGGACTCCTTTACGCCTGCAAAGACTCCCACGCTAGCGTCAGTCACCCGTTTTCGCTCACACTAGAATTATTCTATCCATCGCCCTAGTCTCGTGTGTTTTTTGGCACTTGCTATGATTTTACTAGAAACAATGTGACACGTGCTCAGATGTGTTCAGCTCTGTTTTAGGCTGGTAATGCTTTTCAATGCAGTGTGTTTTCTTCTACTGAACGGTTGCCTGCTTGTTTTTGTTCGCAGGTTTGATCTCATGTTGACACGATGCCGGTGCAGGGCCAAGGCCTTTGGGGCGAGGTTGAGCTTACTGAGGGGGATGTGGCTACACACCATGGCACGGGAGTCCGTAGATGGAGATGCTTGCATTGTGGTGTTCTCTTCACAGGATCACTTACCAGGGTTAGGGCTCACTTACTGAGGGTCAGAGGGCAGGGTGGGCGGGCATTGGGCATATCTGATTGCCCCAGGATTTCTGATGAGGAGAGAGAGAGGTTGGCTATTATGTACAGGCACGGTGGTGCATCACAGGTTTCCAGACAGGGACAGGGACAGGGAAAGGGAAAGGGAGCAGGAGCAGCTGCAGGTTCACAGGCAGGGCTCACAGATAGGCAGGCACGGCCTACTACGGGTGCAGAGCCTAGTACAGCACGTTCTGGGCAAGGTTTAGGTGCAGTGCATGGTCCAGGCGGGGCCACTCCAGTTCCACCCGCAGCATCAGGGCTTAGTTCAGAGGGGAGGGCGTCACATGAGTAGGTTGGATCAGCGGTAGCGGGTCCTTCTCGTCCCTCCTCTTCTTTGGCGACAGATGCAGCACATGGTTCGACAGGTCCTCCCAGAGAGAGTGATACACCCACAGATCAGCCATCCGGTTCGCGTGTTAGACCACGAGCGCCATGTACACAGCAGAGAGAGGTTAGGCCCAGACAGCAGACCCTTGATCGATGCGGGTGGCAGAGAGAGCAGCATGCTCGGTGCACTCGACTTGCTAGCCAGTTCTTTTACGAGTGCGGCATTTTTTTAGTTGTTGCTGACACTTGGGTGTTCAGGGAGTTTTTTGCACAAATGGCAGCCGTGGATGCTACATGGACGCCTCCCAGACGAGAGGTATTGCGAGGCAGGATGCTTCGTCAGGAGGAGGAGACCATCACACGGGAGCTGAGTTCCATTCGCTCAGCTTGGCAGATGTTAAGTACTTTGTTTCCATAAACCCATTGCATGCGTTTAGGGTTCACTCGTGGCGCAATTTTTGCATGTGGCTAATGGGTGTTTTGTGGCAGGTATGGATGCACGATATTGAGTTATGGATGGACCGACATTCGTCGGCGATCCGTCATCAGTGTCTTGGTTTCTTGCCCGCTTGGCACAGTATTCCTACGTGGCGTGGATGCCACTCGAGGTGGTGACGCCATCACAGCCGATTTCATATGAGAGGTTATAAGAGATGTTATTGTGAGGGGTGCACTCTCGGCCTCATTTACGAGTTCATGGACCGCATCGGCAAGGGGATTCTGACGTCAGCCTTGGACGAGCACGGGTATGAATCTTCCATGTCTAGTTTGTTGTTTCTCACTCAAGTCTGATTCGTTTCTTTTATGCTATGGTTACATGATTGTTGTGATTTGTCTGCTGCAGGAGGCGCGAGATCTCACGTATCTGGGAGGCCAGATGGGACTACTTCCACCGACCCATCCACACCGTAGCCCACATACTGCACCCCTTGTGGCGCGAGACTCGGGATCGGGACGATCAGGAGTTGCACCAAGGATGGGTGGAGTACACGGAGCGTGTATGGCCTAGACCAGGTACGTGTGATAAATTGCTTGGTAGCCTAAGTACTGCAGTAGTGACTGTAGTGTGCTCATTGCTAGTGTGTGAATTCGAGAGGACTTACACGTGCCATGTTTTTTCTTCTGCCAACAGGTCCGATGCTCACTAACATTGCATACCAACTGCTGATCTTTGAGCGCTACCAGTTTCCTTTCGATGGAGAGTAGAGTCGGCGGAGGGAGGATATGTTGAGGCCTGTTACATGGTGGGGCTACCATGGGCGCGGCACAGGTGACCTGCGACGACTGGCCGAGAGAGTCCTTGCACAAGACTGTTCAGCAGGAGCTTGCGAGCGGAATTGGAGCACCTGGGCCTTGTATCACACGCAGAAGAGGAACAAGTTGTCCATCGAGCAATGTAGGCGGTTGGTGTTTGTGAACACCAACGACCGTATGCTGAGGCGCACACGAGGAGGGGGACAGATGCTCGAGGTGAGTCACATCATGACCCCTTGTTTCTTACTATGCTTTGACGAACTGAATTGCTTTCGAATTATGCAATGAATTCCTGACAACAATGTATCGTTTTTGGTTGCAGGTGAACCCTAACACTTGCTTGGTGGATTCGGCAGCTGCTGTTCCTCAGGCACCACCCACGCAGGAGGAGATGGATGATGAGATCTATAGAGAGTTCTATAGATAGGCACAGGCTGACGCATGGGCTCTACGACGTTCGAGGAGGGCAGACAGGCAGAGGGATAGGGCTGAGGAGGGGGATGATGAGGGCTTGGAGGGAGAAGCTCAGGGCTAACTATCAGGAGGAGTGGGTTGAGGGGGATACGGAGGACGATGAGGAGATGGGGGCGGAGGCACAGGGGGATGACCTGGCTGACCTGCTGGTGGACCCTGATGCGAAGACAGGAGCCAGCCATTCCTGCACGTAGGCCTAGGGGGAGACCTAGAGGTTCTGGGAGGGGGGGGGGCTGAGTTTGCTTTTTGTAGACAGGAGTGGAGCATCACAGGCAGTCGTCGGCCAGGCATCATCACAGTGGGTAGGGCCATCCTAGGGTGTAGGATCACAGCCACCTGACACACAGACACATAGGGGTAGACACACGGGTGGGGACAGGCAAAGGAGGGCCAAAGGAGGGGAGAGAGGCAGAGGCAGAGGTAGAGGCAGGGGGAGGATCCAGAGCCAGAGCACGCAGCAGAGAGCCAAAGCACGCAGTAGAGCCAGGGCCACACCACGGCATATGGCTCCCTCCAATTCCGATTCATCTGCAGACCCTTGGAATCTACAGTCAGCCACAGATTCAGATGATGGTTCCTACCATGACTTTGACGAGTCTTAGTTGTGTAGTTTTCATTACGTTCATGGAACATCAGTGTACCCCATTTTGGTGCCATGTGGCCCGATATTATATATTATGATGATCCTATTCACAACAGTGTAACGATTCAATACTGTTCTTTGTGTGTGTGTGTGTGTGTGTGTGTGTGAGAGAGAGAGAGAGAGAGTATGGTTGAAAAACGATTCCATATGGTTGAAAAATGCTTCAATACGGTTCAGGACGATGCAGTATGGTAACTGGTTCAGAACACTCGACATGGTTTTTAATCAGCATGATTAAGCATTTTTGTTTAGTTTGTTGGATCTGAGAGAGAGAGAGAGAGAGAGAGAATTTTGGGGCATCATGTTTTTTTATTAATTTTATATATTAAACACAGCAAAGCGTAAACCTGGGAGTTAATGCACCTAAACTAGACCATCCTGCACCCGAAACATTCGGCAAACTACACAATAATTATGCTTTTAATTAGAGCTTTCACCTGATACCCATATTGCCCAAAAAAAATCAACAAAAAAAACAAAAATTTAAAAAACGTTTCTGGAATTTTTTTTGATATTTCAAAAACCCGTTTCTGAACGCGTTTCAAAAACGCTGGGCATCTATGGTCAATACCCTAACCAATTCACCCCCAAGCCACAGTGCATTATGAATACAAGAGAGGGGAGGAAACCTAGCTCAAGAATCTGAAATTCCAATAGGGAGATGGGTGAGTTTCCACGGTATGTATTCTCTCCAAGAGGAGAGAATATTCCCCTTAGGATCCCCATGCAACCTATATTAAGATATTGATCTCCTATTCTTGCATTAAAGCAGTCATACACCATGCAAGTGCTCCTATGTCCAATTATAGGTCTGGGCCCTCATATGATTATTAATTACTTGTAATGACCACGCCCAGAATGACGTAGCATAACTAATAACCACATACAACTGGAGTGACCGGCTATCCAGGTCAGGAATTATTCTAATTCCCTTATACAAGACATGGACATAACAATAAGTACATGGTCAAAACGGCAACAAGCAAGGACACTCAAAACTGGCAAAAGATTGTGCCTCACTTGTCGTTGAGGATTCAAGACTATGTACATAGGATTATCTTCCGTATAAGGAATCTTGACAAGGTAGATTTAATTCTCAAAAAAAATTGTTTTATCTAAGAACATTTGTTTTAAAAGGATTATGTTATCCATAGTTTGAAATTTTGGCATGATTGCTCCTTTTCATAATTAAAAGGAGATGTAACTACAATTAGTTCATTTACCTTGTATTTCCACTTTGGAAATTTTAGTTTCGCCTTTCAATCTCACAAATGCTTCAGTAATCCAAATGATAAATAACCTTCTTTATTTGGGGAAGTTTGTCGTAGTTTTTTGAGGACATATTGGTATACGGTCATACTCTGAAAAAGCACGAGGCACATTTTCATATTGTCTTAAACAAAATAGACAAGAAAAGCTCTATGTTATAAAGAGTCGAAATACGAGTTTTTTCAAACAAAACTCAACTACTTGGGGCTTGGGCCATAGCATATCTGATCAAGGCATTGAGATCGATTATGATAAAGTTCGTAAGGTACGAAAGTGGCCTATCCTGAAAACCATTTGGGAAGTACAATCTTTTTTGGATATCACAAATTTTTTCCATATGTATATTAAGAACTATGCCATTATCACATTGCCCCTAACAAATCGTCACAAGGAAATTAAAAGAATATCTAAATGCAATCGTAAGGAAGTCAGCCCACCAATCCGATGGGACAAGGAACTAAATGAAAGTTTTCAAACTTTGAAATACTGTGTTTTCTGTACCTCGCCCATACTACACATAGTCGATCCGAACAAGACGTACCTTGTTGAAATGAATGCTAGCGATTATGTTGCAGAGGCAAATTGCAATCCTTTATTAGGATGGTAGACTAATAGCTTTTGAGAGCAAAAAGTTGGATGCTACACAAAGTAGATATTCTACTTATAAGTAGGAACTTTTGCGGAAGGAACTTTTGCGGTTATACATGCACTAAAGATTTGGCGCAATAATTTGTATGGATCAAAATTCACTATGATGATGGATCATCAATCCTGTAAGTGAATCTTTGATGTTGTAGACTTTGAGAGGCTGCAAGACTAGATGGTCAAAACTCATTCAAGATTTTGAGTTTGACACTAAGTACCATAAAGGTCCACCAAACTGTGTCGTTAATGCTTTGAGCCAAATTGGAGAGTTATAACACGTATGCTCTGCTAAGATTCAATCCGATTTGTATCCTTCAAGATCTTCGAGATCTTTGTCAAGCCGACGCATTTTTAGGTCAAATATGGCAAGGAATTCTAGATCTAGTGAAGACCTTAGGGTGCAGGACTCCGAGAAATCTCGATCTGAGAAGATACAACTAGATTATTTCATTAGGAATGGTTTACTTTTCATGAATGGAAAGGTTTGTGTGCCAAACAAAGATGATATTAGGGCCCAAATCCTGCATGAATGCCATGACAATCCTAGTGTTGGACACCCTAGCATACAAGGAACTCTAATCTAGTTAAGAGAAATGTCTATTGGCCAAAAATAAAAAGTGATCTGGAGGATTACATTCAAAAGTGTGAAGAATGCCAAGTAAATAAAGCAAAATGACTCAAAGCAAAGGGTCTCTACATCTGTTGGAAATTCCCAATAAGAAAGTGAAAAGCATTTCAATGGATTTTGACTAGTCTCTTTGGAATAGGGGTCAGAATGCCATTTGGGTACTGGTTGACAGGCTAACCAAAATGGCACAAATTATTACAACAAGGTCTATTGTCAAGACCTCTGAGCTTCCTCAACCATTTGTTGAGAAGTTCAAAAATTTGGTTGGATTGCCAAATGATAGTGTTGGTGATTGTGATTCCAGGTTCACCGGCGAATTCTAGCAATCGGTCTCTAAGAGACTGCAAACTACTAATAGTCTTTTGTCTTCCGACCACCCTGAATCTGATGGTCAGAGACCGAACGTACCAACCAATCGATGAAAGATATGCTTTGTGCATATGTCTCCAGGTGACAGTCAGATTGGGAAATGTACCTCGAAATGGTTGAGTTCACGTACAATAGTGCAAAGCATTCTGCCACACATTTAGTCCTTTCATGTTGATGTTTGGCTTTCAACCACGTTCACCAATATCAGTTAAACTCAAAGGTCTCAAGGTGCAAGCTGAACTGATTTTTTGCTTGATATGTAGGAAACATTGCAAGTAGCCAAAAGGAAATATAAAATCAACTAAGGATTGAGCACAGTTTTATGATAACAAAATCGCTCACCTCGAGAGTTTGAGGCCAAAGATTGGGTGTATCTCAAAATCCCAAATGATTCTAAGACACTACAAACGGGGAAGTGTCCAAAGTTGTCTCCTAGATATAGCAACCCCTATGAGATTGTAAAGAAATCAATCGGTCTACTTATCGACAAGATCTTCCGCTTAGAAATAAGGTACATTCTATATTCCATGTTAGCCACGTGAAAGAGCGACTTGGTGGAAGCTATAACCTTATTCTGGAAGGTGAACTAGTACAGTTGGAGGATTTGACTGCCTACATACCCATATGCAACAAGAGTGTGTGGATGGTATGAGCATGATATAGCTAGGATGTATCTCTATCCATGGAGATGAGTGGCAGTGAGAGCTGAGTAAGACTGCCAGTAGTATGAGATGTTGGTTATCGTAGGGGCTCAATCATGCCAATTATGTCGACAATTTCAGTGCATCGAGACAAGTCAGTGATGGCTCTATGGATGGGCAATAACAAAGCGTTTGTCACTTGATGTTTGAAGTCCACCTTATGAAAATCAGTCTAGAAGTTACCACATGGGCCATATCTAACTACTTCCAATTCTACTAAGATTATAATCTATAATAACATGATTCATAATAACCTATTTTAGATTATTTACATGTTACAAACGTCCATTTTCTAATGTCTTTCATATAATGTGATGCTTCAAACTATAATTCCTTCTTTTATGAGCAAGATCAAGACAAGTCAATAAGAGCTAGTACTCAGACCATAGGTACAACAACTGGCACAAAGCCTACAGCAAGAAAGTCTACACATGCATCATCCAAGAGTTGGTGCGATTCTAAGATGTATAGCCATGGATGCGACACAATCTAACAATTTCTTATGAGAAACTAGAAAGCAATGGGTGGTTCAAACATCATGCTTGCATGTGGCCACCATTTCATAAGCATCATGTCTCCCATGGACCCAACAATACATTAAAGTGCCCACTTTGCAAGCAAATGTAGACCATTCCTTACGCATATCAACAGAGACTAGATAAACTACAGTCGTGAACACCTCTGGAATGGTGGAGATGCATGGTGAACATCGAGGCCAGGGGTTTGGTGGACTTCACACCCACTACAAGGCCACAATTGAGAGGCCAGAGAGGCATACGGAGTAGATTAACGAGCCCTAACAAAACATAGACATCTTGGAGGGCATACAAGATAGGGCTTGCACTCTACACTTGTCACACACAAGAGTTATGTAGGCAATTAACCAAAGAAAACTCACAATGTAAGATTTGACTGATCGAGGAAAATAGATGGACATCAAGCAACTTAATGGAGTGTTTGTGGAGACACTAAGATTGCCGACACATGATGGTGTAAGGCTGTGTAAGGCCTTCATAGACTCATATGATGCCAGTCTATATAGTGTTATTCCCTCATGCACTATCTCAAGTTGATCACTCGGAACGAAATGAGATCAAGAAATTTCTTTCCAATAAATATAACTAACACAATGAGAGTGACAAAACTTGAATGAAGGACGTAAGAAATTGAAACAGGCGACATAGGCTGTTACCTTCCGGCGCATTCTTGCTTTGATGACTCTTAATTAAACATCAAAGATACTACTCTCTTATGTTGATATAAATAAGAAGCTGAACAAGAGAAACTTCGGTTCCCCCAGCTGATAAGGTTGGTATGTAGTGTGACACTGTTAACGGTTCAATCTAGGTGCCATAACTGCATACAGTTAGTGGATGTGGAAGTATCCCTCGGCCAAAAGTACAAGCAAGCGCAATGTAAGAACAAGTCAAGGAAAGGTGCAGCCCTGGCATGGCATGAACAACCCCATTAGGATCAACTAAAGCAATGTAGGGTGCAAACTTTGCTATTATAATCCCGAGCTTGCTATATGATAATAGCCCCTACCAAGCTCCATGCCTTATCCTAATGATTTGTCTAGCTTAAAGTCGGAGTAGCAAACATTTGTGCTAATCTCCGATCGTTCCAGGGAAATCCATCAAACAAATGGAACAATACAAAAAATGTCTGTCATTTACGTTTCTCATAAATAGCAGAACAACTTCAAACAATACCTGTGTCTACTTGTAAGTTGGGACTGAGCTGATGGCTGGATTTAAGTCGGGCCTTGAGTTTGTTCGAAAACTTGGACATACAGGGCAAATATTCCCTAAGTGCCGATCCCGTCTCCCATCTCTACCCTTAGCCAAAGGCATCCATACAAACAGAATTGTTGTTAGCTAATACACTACCCATTGTTTATTCAATATCTGTAGTTTAGAATATTCAGGACAGTAATGCGAATACAATATCGAACAAGTCCAATGCCTTTCTCTAATTTCAACTTTTGCTTTCAAACATGCCCTAAGATAAGCTACCTAAACTGGCTTTCACGAGTTTGCAATTGTCCGGAAAATT
Source organism: Diphasiastrum complanatum (assembly GCA_029204225.1). Classification (NCBI taxonomy): domain Eukaryota; kingdom Viridiplantae; phylum Streptophyta; class Lycopodiopsida; order Lycopodiales; family Lycopodiaceae; genus Diphasiastrum; species Diphasiastrum complanatum. Next base: position 53,210,439 of record CM055095.1, read on the forward strand.
GTCCCTGACGAGACTGAACTCCTGCCGCATTATGAAGGAAACCTCCGTTCACGGCGTTCACTAAACCGTGGACCGCAATGGGGATCGACAATTTACTGCTTCACTTTCACATGAGGCTCGTCGTTCAGCTGCAGCGACGCTTCTCTGGCATCCATCCACCGAAAATATGCCGACACCGCATTCCACAGAACTGGATCCGGGCTTCAAAACATGGATCCGCAATCCTGAAAAGCGCAGGGACACGACCAAACAAATCGCTAACGCTTGCCACCACACGGATTAGCGTCAGCAGATGAATGGATCTAACGAAAGGGAGCGACAGCCATGCCTGGATCGTAAGCAAGAACGACGGAAAATGAAAAAGGAAGGAAGAGGAGAAGGTAATCGTAACTTTGGATGGGAGCGTGAGGCCAGTCGTAATCTAGCTGTTGCTGCTGGTTTTGAACCCCGCCATTTTTCCTGCATACGTGGCAGGCAGGCCACCCACGTACTTTCTTCCTGAAAGGTTGAAAGCAGCCGAAACCTTTCATCAGCGTCAGTTTAACTCGGTTTCAAGTGTTCTTAAAGGCAATATGCCTTTCCTGTTGGAATGCTATGAAAAGGGAACATGGTCCGTGAAAGACAGTCATACATTCATTTGGGGCTGTCTCATTTTGTTCACACAAATCCAAAAAGTACAATATAAATATATAGGCCTTCTTGCATCATGTATATTTCCATAATACATATGGAATGAAGAAGGGTGTTGGCTCAATTGGTTATCTTGACATCCAAAGTCTCTTTGGTCTCAAGTTCGAGCCTCCCCTTGGAAACCAAGAAGCATAATACATATGAAGACCAGGCCTGATTCGGCACATGCAAATCTAAGGGTGCAAATGAAGTGAGAGAGTCAAATCTAAGGGTGCAAATGAAGTGAGAGAGTCTGAGTGGCAATCTCTCACTTCGCTTGCACCCTAAGATGGGCACATGGGTGTAAAGTGGCGCTCGATGCCTACGTTGATACTAGCAAAAGGCAAATGTTGCGATGCTAGTGGCCGATAGCAAAAGGCAAATATTGCGATGCTAGAGGCCGATGTTGCTGACGCCCCAATGCCAAATGGTACTTTAAGCCTCACACCAATATATACTTTTCAAGGCATTCAATATTATGCCAGGTTAGAATCTAACCAAACGTGACTCGTGGCTAGCATCCAAGTGGACAGGTGGACCATGTCATGAAGACCTTTGAGTATATTACTTTAATAGACATATAATCCAGATTCCAAAGGAATATACACTCATACATATGTATTGTGGAAGCCTTCGTGTGCTAGTCACACATATTATTCAAGGTCGAGCATCACATATTTTTCAAAGGAAGTCAAATTTTGCCACATTTTCTAAATAGACCATCTAAAAGCTTACACGTCATTTTTATGACTTCTGGCCTACATCCAATTGGCCAAGCCATAAAATACACCAAAGTGAAAGCATATAATGCTACTTAATTTATATGAGACATAGTATGGATACAATAACTGTAATGTAAATAAAAGGGAGGCAAGAGAGGCGGTCAAGCAAGGCTAAATATTTTGACTTTTGTGGCCTATTTAAGGAGGGCGGGGGGGGGGGGTTTGGGGGGGGTGTGTGTGTGGGGTGGGGTTAACAAAGCAACAACAAACATGGAATATGTTCAGTCACCTATGTGTGTAGCATATTTTGCACCTGCTAGTGGAAGTGATGTTATTGGGGTCAAATGAAACATATCCGTCTTTTGTCGTCCTATAGTTTCTAATATAAACCTAGCCAATTAGCATGTTCCTTTGTGGCAACCAAGGAGTCGAATTCATTGATCGTTAGCTTGACTTTTAAGGTGTGGGCATTAAGGCTCTAAAGTATAGAACAGCTTGCCTATGTGCCTTTTAAATAATGGAAAAGAACTTTACATGAGGGGTAAAGCCCCTCATGGAGCTTGGGCTTTACAAGAGTGCATGCTTGAGGTCGATGGACTCTAGAATGAGGACTCTAAAATTGGCTTGCCTATGTGCATAATTATGGGCATAATGTTTCCACGACATTTTGCCCCACACAATTTTTTTAAGATATTATATCTTCCAACTTATTTAGCAACTTTTTATGTAATAATTTGTTGTCAACACTTTTTATGGACTTGAAAATTGACATTATGTCACCACGTTCCTTTCATGTGGTTTACGTCTCAAGAATCGTGCAATCCTCCAAATGTATATGCTATAGGATTCATAAAAACCGCCATTATTTCCTTCATATAATGCTCCTCATAGATTAATCGTTAAATGTCAAGCTATTGAATATTGTTGGAGGCGGCACATATATTTAACTCATAAGGGTGTAGTTGGGGGCCCAAAGGTGGAAAAGTCTCGGTGATTATGGACACATCCTTGGATGAGGGTGGGGTCCTAACTACACCCTCGCTCACTCTCTTGAATATAAGCTCCTTTGTCATAAAAGTGCCATTTTTTCAAGTACATGATTTTCCTTCACGTTAGTCTAGTTGGACAAGAGTTGGAATTCTACTCACATAGGCACCTTGAAGGGTTGGAGCCTTATCATGAATATTGGCTTGGCCTTATAGTTTGCCTTTGTTAATTGTTAGGTCTATATATATTTACCTTCCTTCATTGTTACGAAACATTTAATTCCTAATTTTTCACAAATATTAGATTTGGTGTTAATTGTTAGAAATTGATTACTCCATTATTCATTATATTGCATTAGATAAGTACTCATTCCTTTTGATGTTGAAATGCATGGTGCCAGCAAGGGGAATTTCCAATTTCTCAAAAATTAAAGATCATGCCTCCAAGCTTTATATTATGCAAGGTTTAGTTATTATAGAAGATCATTGAATCAACTGTCAATCTTAGAAGAAAATCTCCTTTAGGGTAGAAAGGAGAATGAAAAAGTCAAACTTCATATGAAAACCAAGATTTCTTAAGTCCCTTTGTACATCTTGTCACTAGAGATGTTTTAATTAGTTCAAAATTATCTACACATCTCATGTGAAGGTGAAAGATGAACTAGCATAGAGATGTCTTAAGTGGTCCGAAGCTATGTACACATCTCATGTGAAAGGTGAAATATGAACTAGCATATGAAGTTGGTTCCCTCGAGTCAATACCATGAAATTAAGTCTAATAAGTTCTAAATTAGCATCCCTTTTGCGTGTCAGATTCCATCTTGTGATATCACCAATTGGACCACACATAAATTGGCATGCCTTTTGCATGTCAAATTCTATCTTGTAGACCAGTTGGACCACACCTAAATTGGCATGCTTCTTGCATGTTAGACTCCATCTTGTAGCATCACCAACTGGACCACAATAAGGTTTTAATGTGAAGGTGTAAGGTCAAAATCCATAAAGTCGTATCCTTGTCAAAAAAGGAAATAGAAAAAGTAATTGCCTTCAACAACCATGTGTCTTGACTCCTTCATTGACCATTGTTGTCCAATGATCATTTGACATTATGTTGTTTTTGGCACATTCAATACTCCTTAATGCTCCTTAGCTCTCAAATCCCTATTATGAGCTCCTAACCCATTGTGTCCCTCTCACATTTGTTATGTGTTTTTAATAGTCCTTATCATCACCTTTGTGATTGTGATATCAAGCTTTATTATGGTCTACCAACTTGTGTTTTGGTGTCGCTAGGCAACTAAGATTGTCTAACTTTTAAGTGTTTTAAAGTATTATATAATTAAATCCAAAGTTGTGCATCCTCTTTGTGTTCGAACAGCTCAAAATGTTTAGTGTCTATATTGTTCAATATTTGTGTTAGTGCCCACAGCTCCTTGTCATGGTCACACATCCAATTTCATGAATAGTTGAGTTTCATTCCCCACTCCCTAGAAAAGTGTGCATTATAAAATTAGGCTCATCTATATATGAAGGGACATTGCACATGGCAACAAAACCATGTAAGAAATTAAATGTGTATCAAGCCAAGGCATCATGTCAATGTCCAAGCTATGGCACCATTCGTCACAAACACTAGTGACTTAAAAGTCAAGTCTATGTCACCCTACAGTAAAGAAGCACCTATTTCAATTCGTTCTCGAAATGGTGATAAATTGAGAGCACACCATCAATAAACACTCTTGAGAAATTCTCCTACGAAAACTCAAATTTTCGTCAACCCAAAGCTTAAATTTCAACAAGAATTCTTTGTCAGAGGTGTGATAGGAAGCTTTTCCCTGTTTTGGAGCAGTCAATTGAATCCTTAAATGTCGGTTTCAGTAGAAGTTTTTCCACTTCTCCAAAGCCCACTCAAATCAACATAGGTTCACCTTAGATTCCTCACGAATCTAACTCCAATCCTTGTCCGATGATTGCAATCACCAGGCTCTGATACTAAGTTAGCGTTATTGATCGATGCGATCACCACAGCACTTCCAAAAGCACTTCAAGACAAGAATCACATGATTGCTCTCATACCAACAAATTGTATATTCACACTATTACCCATGCAAGTACAAGTGAGTCTAATTAATAGCAACTAAAGGGCTCGAGAAAGATCGGCCCACTTTCTAGAAAACTAGAAAGAGAAAGTTGTCGTCAAACATGCCAAGGGATCATCGTATTCTTACACATTAATTATTGCCATTTCAAACCAAGTATGTGGTTTGGTACTTATAAAATGTATTAAACACTATTGTGTTGTTATTGATTTTATGTGAGTTAAGCAATGTAAGGCTTAGTCAAAGCAAAGTTAACTCAAAGCTAGGGTTCTTGTAATACCCTATTACATGCATATTTTTCTTAAATTACTATTTTTTGATGCAAAATCCCAATCAACCTACTCAACTGATGAAGATAACCACCAAATATGAAGAAATATCTAATGGTCGCGACAATGACAAGTTATTTAAAGATATATTAAAGATAAAGAGGCCTAAATAAATGTGACTAAAGGAAGGACTATAACCCGAAGGGCAGTTATGAAATGACATTAACCTTAATAAGAAGGTTGGCCCTAAAGCATAACATTCCAGAAGATGCATTTATTATGAATCAAGCAAGCGTTGCAACCTTCCACGTGCTTGCTTCTCATTGGAGCAAAGTCGTGTGACAAGGATGCCACCTAGGAAATTGAACACTTGTAATTTTTCTATTGGATGGAATTAGTTAATTAAATTAAATAAGAAGCGGCATATCGGTTACTAAAGAGCTGCGTACTTTTGCGCTCATTCCCTATGTGTACACCACTTACACTTCAATACACCATCGAGTTTGTCAGGAGATCACAGAGAGAGTTTGAGTCTTCAAGTTTTTCCTTCTCTCTACTTTCATAAGCCTTCTGCTTGCTAAGTACTTCTGTTTCTGACAGTTGGTAAGCCTCACCTTGTCGGATGTGCTTGTGATTGTAACTCTGGTCAGATACTTCCTTAGCCTTGATACTGTCATACACAAGCAACTGTAAATTCATTGCTAAGATTGTCTTCAAACTCATTGGTTATTTGATTGCTTGTGTGATTGAATAATCGATTGCTTGGAGCTTAATTGTCATGTTAACATTCAGAATCACTGTTACATTACACTGACGTATATCCGGACTTACACATCCTAAAGCTTGCTCTGTGTTGTTGTGAATCAATACGCTAAAATTTGCATATGGATACTCATGCAGTTTAAGTTAGTAGTCAGTCGTTCTTTTGAATGAGCGCTTTTTGTTGTTGAGGACAGATTGTCGGACAACATTTGGATTGTGCTGAGACATTTGTATGTTTCTCTGGCTTGGTTTATCGATGCAACAGACCTCGCTTGTCTGACAAACTTTATTAGGTGCACAGACCGATAGTCGGATACACTAATCAATAAATGCAACATGTTCGATATGAGATTAGTCGACATCAATATCTTTCACTTTTGTATGTTTGAATTCACATCCTAATCAGTGATAATGGTCGTCGATACTTCTAAATGTCTGTTGACAACAAGCCTTTAATTCAAGAACAATAAATGAGTTAAAAACATCTAAAATCACACTATGAAGCAGTGTCTTTGGGGAACGACAATCTTTTATACTACATATCCTTACAATTAAGACAAGTATAACACGACAATTCTAAGCGGTTTTTTATATTTCTATAGACTACATGGCACATACTCCTTAATAAAGTAGACAAATATTTTAGAGTTGTTTCCATTCCTACGTAGACGAACTATGTTAGCATTTTAGTTGTTATGGCTTTGGATGGGTTATTGGTTCTGTTTAATATGTATGGCATGGATTTTCCCATACTACTTACCATGGTGTATAGATGTTCATGAGCACTCGTGAGATCTAAAGAGTCAGTACGACACAAATTTGCTCTAATACCTTGTTCTATGTAAGAATTATACCCACTCTGATACTAATGAGTGATAACAACATTTTTGTTGGATTTCTTTCCTCTACTCTCCTAAATCCTATGTTAATTTGCCTCCATTCATGCTGCTGTATTTTACTTGTGTTGTCCCACAGTCTGCATATTTACACATAAAATAAGATAGGCAAAAAAAAGTGACAGTTGCAATAGTCTGTATTTTTACTCACTATTTATGAGAGGCAAAAAATGTGACAGTTGCACAGCCTGCATATTTACAAGTCAACTTGAACAGGCGAAAAATGCGAGATTGCATTTTTACACGCATTTTGTGACAAGCAAAAAATGCGACACTGCAATTTTACATGCATTTTATGACAGGCGACACTTGCCTAAAATGCGACACTGCATTTTTACATGCATTTTATGACAGGTGAAAAATGCGACACTGCATTTTTACACGCAATTTATGACAGGCGACACTTGCCTTTAAAAGGATGACGGTATTTTCACCAACGTTATTTTGGCAAAGCTCGACGTCGCAGCCTCTTCACGCCCGTTCTATGCATTGTGCGATCAGATTTGACAACAACAACATCAACCCACGATCTCCTACAGACGGCACAACCACTTTTGTACCGTCTTCATCTGCATACCTGTAATATTTATGTACATAGTGAATACCATCTCGATATTCAAGATAGCAGAGCATAAGCGCAATAAGCGATATAAGTAAGCTTGTTTTCATAATTGAGCGACAGACATTGTAGATGCCTTCGCGCATTGATTCTTTCTTTTAGACAGATTGTCAATAATAGGTTCATAACCTTTACAGTTTGTGATTAGCTATGTGAAGCACACGGTTACGTCTGTTATTGTTTTGTGCTCACCTGCATTATTGGCTTGTATATTTCGTTATACTTAATCTGATTATAGCTTTGTCTGGTTCTGCGTTCAGATTCGTGTCAATACTGTAATGCTTTTCTACATTCTGTCTGGCTGTCTAATTGATTTGTCTGGTTGTCTGCTCTTCGCTTCCACTACGACCGCACATTAACACATTAAAATTATCATATTCTTGTGTTCGCCTACCAAGTCACTAGAAGTGCAGGCACCGAGAAGAGAAATCAATTTATCAATTTTTCTTCCAACATGGTATCAGAGCTGTAGGTTAAGATTCTCTAATTATTCTGGAGCTTTAAAATTAGAAACAATTTGATTTCTCAAGCGGCTTTATGTTAGCACCATATTTTCATACTTAAGTCAATGATAGGTACTACTATCACCTAGACTAATCTTCCACATGGATACCCAAGGGAAATCCGGTCTATCATGGACAAGCTTGATGGAGCCAATTACCATCTATGAAAATTTAATATGATAACCATGCTAATGGCTAAGGAGTTGTATGACGCTGTTACAGGTGCAGAGGGAATACCCGAAGCAGACGACACAACAATCTCCAGATGGAAGCTGAAGGATGGCAAAGCATTTGTGCTGATCATCCTCAACATTTTGGATACTCAGATCAGCCATGTGTTCGAAGCTTAGACATCCAAGGAAGTCTGGGACATCTCGAGCACATTATACGAGGTGCAAGATATAGCTTCCAAGGTACATCTCAGGAAGAAATTTTACTCCCTCAAGATGGCAAATAGTGATTCCCTACAAAATCACATCAACCATTTCAAGAACCTGCTGAAGCAAATGGCCGCTGTCGAATCTGTCATTGACGATCAAGACGCACTAATGCAACTGCTTACAAGCTTGTCAAGCTCATACGACAGCTGGGTGATGATCATCATGACGCATCCAAAGCTAACTCTTTCATGAGTCATTAAAATGTTGTTGCAGGAAGACACGTAGAGGAACGAAGCCTCCAGTTCCTCAACTGATTCTCATGCCTTATACATCAATAGAGGCCAGACTAAGCAGAAGAAAAAAAAAGACATGAAGCAATCAAATTAAGACCAGAAACCAACACAACACAAAGAACAGTCAAATCCATAGACTAAGAAAAAGTTGTTTAGCAGATACTACAAGAGAAACAACCACGAGATTCAAGACTGCCGGATACTACAAGCAAAGAACAACATCAAGGGATAGTCAAATCAAGTGGCCATTGCAGCTATAGAGGCTCCACTGCCTATTCAAGAAGCGGATCATGATGCCTTCATGACCAGCCATCAAGGAGCATCTAACCACAGTTCTTGGTTCTTGGATTTTGGCGCCACTTAGCATATGACCAACCTCATTGGTTGTTTTGAGTCCTATACACCCTACAGTACCAAGAAATACATTCACCTTGCCGATAATAGCACACAAGCTATTAAAGGTGAAGGTGTTGTAAGATTAAGCTTTGCAAATGATCAGTCTAGGCTACTTTCTAAAGTCTTGTATGTACCCAATCTATCTACAAATCTGCTCTCTGTAAGTATAATCACAAATCTAGGACACAAAGTAGAATTCAAATGTGATCAATACAAACTAGTTGACAGGACATGCAAGATCCTAGCACCCGGAAAGAGGCATGGATACTTGTATACATTACGTCATTGCTTTTCTGCCTCTACTCAGGAGCTCGGTACTTCCATTCAAGCAAATAAATGTTCTTTTTGGCATTATAGACTTGGTCACTTGAATCATGCTTTTGTACAACAAATGTCTAAACATTCTATTGTTCTTGATCTAGACTATCCTAATAATAAAGTCGAGTTACGTGTCTGCCAAGACTATTTAGTTGGCAAACAGACCAGGAAACCATTTAATTCAAGCCATCAGCATACTGCTAGAGGATTGTTAGATGTTGTACATTCAGACATTTGTGGCCCAATACAGAATCCTTCTCTAAAGGATGCAAAGTATTTCATAACTTTTATTGATGAATTATCCAAAAGAACTATGGTGTACTTTATCAAGAAGGACTTAAAAGTTTTCAATTGCTTCAGAATCTTCAAGGAGCGTGCTGAAAAAGAAACTCGAAGGACGATCAAAGCCCTGAGGTCCGATAACGGTGGAGAGTACATCTCTACTAAATTTAAGGAGTACTGCCAAACCCAAGGCATTGAGCAGCAATTTGTCACTCCTTATTCTCCTCAGTCAAATGGCTTGGCCGAGAGGAAGAACCGTACCCTGGTTGAATCAACTAGATGTATGCTGGCGCATGTATCATTACCCAAAAGCTTCTCTGTCGAAGCTGTCTCCACTGCAGCTTACTTCTAGAACAGATGTTCAACCAAGGCCCTCTCAGGAAAAACACCCCATGAGGTGTGGACAGGCTCTAAGCCTTCTATGAAGAACCTACGAGTGTTCGGATGCATCGCCTATGCATAGATCCCGAAAGACACGAGAAAGAAATTTGACTTCCAAGGACTCAAGACCATCCTGATTGGATACACTTCATCTGATAACACTTACAAGCTGTACGACCCCGATACCGAGCAGATCTTGTTCAACCGGGACACAATCTTTATCGAGGATCAGTTTGTCGACATCAAAGGCAAAGGCATTGTTCCAAGAGAACCTTCAATGCCTACCATTGACATGCCAGTTCAAGCTTCAGACTCAACCATGTCCATCGTCGATCCACTATATGACAACGAGTCAGATGAAGATGTTGCTGCTACCCAGCAACAAGTCCCAGGAATGGTTCATCAGTCAATTCCTCCAAGAAGATCAAGCCGAGTGTGCACACAACCTACAAGGTATACTCCTGAGTTTGCCTATCTTTTGATACAAGAACCGACGACAGTCAAAGAGGCAATTAGCCAATCAGACTCTAATCTTTGAAGAGTATTCCTCTTTGATCAAGAACCAGATGTGGTCATTAGTCGAAGCTCTTGTTGGCTGCAATATCATCGATTGCAAATGGATCTTTAAGATCAAGTACAATGCCAATGGAGCAATTGATCAAAGGAAGGCAAGACAGGTAGTACGAGGATTCACTCAAATCCCCAACATTGACTATAGTGAGACTTTCAATCTCGTAGTCAAGCATTCATCGATCCAAGCTCTCCTATCGTATGCTGCAGCAGCCGACCTTGAAGTGCATCAACTTGATGCACAAACAGCTTATCTGAATGGAGTTATAGAAGAAGACATCTACATGATCCAACCCGAAGGATATATTCTAGAAGGTATGAAGAATCATGTTTGTAGACTCCATAAGACACTTTACGGCTTGAAAGAGTCTGTCAGAGCTTGGTTTCAGAGGATCAACACATTTCTCATCCAACAAGGTTTCCAACCAAGCACTGTTGATTGCAACGTCTATTCCAAGTCGGTGCAGCAATCCTCCATTATCATCATCTTATACATGGATGATACGTTGTTTTTCTGCAACAATACCATTTTGGTTAAGGATGCTAAATAGATGTTCTTTTATGAGTTCGACATGACTGACCTGGGTGAAGCTCACTTATCTCTGGGCATTCAAATCCACCAAGACAAATCGAGAACACTGATTTATATCACTCAACAAAGGTATCTTCACAATGTTCTTAACAGATATAACCTGATGAACTGTCAGTTAGCTCACTCACCGATGGATCCAGGCCTGCATCTATCAAGGGATCAATGCCCTCAGACCAAGCAGGAAGATGAGCAGATGAGAGAGTATCCTTATCAATCGATACTTGGATCTCTCGTGTACGCAATGGTCTGTACGAGACCTGACATCTCTTTTGCGGTAAGCTCACTCAGCCAATTTATGGCTAGTCCTGGCATTACCCATTGGAAGGCTCTCATAAGAGTCATGAGGTATATTCGAGCTACCATGGACCAGTGCATCTGCTATGGAGAAGTCAACAACGACAATCTTCATCAGCTCAGTGGATATTCTGATGCAAGCTGGGGAGGAGATGTAGACAATCGTAAGTCCACATCTGGATTCACATTCTTCTTCAACGACGGTCCTATCTCATGGAACAGTCGTAAGCAAACCTCTATCACACTTTCATCTACAAATGTAGAATACATTGCTACTTCTCATTCTATTAAAGAAGCGTTTTGGTTGAGAAATTTATTGTCAGACATTAGTTTGAATCGGTTTATTTCTACAATCATATTATGTGATAATCAGAGTGCTATTGCCTTATCGGCCAACCCCAGATTTCACTCTAGGAGTAAGCACATTGAGATCTGGTATTACTATATTAGGGGCAAGGTTCTCAACAAGGAGGTAAGCTTAACGTACTGTAGAACGTAGGACATGGTTGCAAATATATTTACAAAGGCATTAAGTGTTAATGCACAACATATTTACAAGTAAACTTGAACAAGCAAAAAATGCGACACTGCATTTTTACACGCATTTTATGACAGGCGAAAAATGCAAAAAATGCGACACTGCATTTTTACATGCATTTTATGACAAGCGACACTTGCCTAAAATGCCACACTGCATTTTATGATAGGCGACAACATTTTTACATGTAATTTATGACAGGCGACACTTGCCTCTAAAAATGCGACACTTGTAAAAGATGGTAAGGACAAGGCCAAAGGCAAAGGGTGTCACGATTTTCGCATTTTCACCAACGTTATTTTGGCAAAGCCTGACGTCGCAACCTCTTCACGTCCATTCTATGCATTGTGCAATCAGATTTGACAACAACAGTTTTCATGATTTCCTACATATGTACCTTCTTTATCTGCACACTTGTAAAATTTATGTATATAGTGAATACCATCTCGATATTCAAGATAGTAGAGCATAAGTGCAATAAGCGATATCAGCAAGCTTGTTTTCATGATTGAGAGACAAAAATTGTAGATGCCTTCGCGCATTGATTCTTTCTTTCAGATAGATTGTCAGTAATAGGTTCATAACCTTTACAGTTTGTGATTAGCTTTGTGAAGCATGCGGTTACTTCGTTATCGTTTTGTGCTCACCTGCATTATTGGCTTGTATATTTTGTTATACTTAATCTGATTATAGCTCTATCTGGTTCTGCGTTCAGATTCATGTCAATACTGCAATGCTTTTCTACATTCTATCTGGCTGTCTATTTGATATGTCTGGTTGTCTGCTCTTCACTTCTGCTACGACTGCCCATTAAAACTTTAAAATTATCATATTCTTGTGTTCGCCTACTAAGTCACCAGTAGTGCACGCACTGAGAAGAGAAATCGATTTATCAATTTTTCTTCTGACAATTTTCTCATAGAATTTACTTTATTCTGTGTTTATGATACAGAAACATATTGATCAGTATGGCTTAGTCCCTAATACGATTTTTCAGGGTTAAGCGTATTGCCAAAAAAAGTTATTGGTAAGAAAGATTGGACTAATTGATATTCAATGTTAGTTAAGGTATCGTGGTGAATCTTGTTTCGGACATGGATAACAATTGATGCTCACTTATGACACTTGTCTTTCCCACATACTAACTCATGTGGTATTTGTGTTGTGGGATGGTGGCAGGTAATTGTGAAAGTATAATACTTTGGAACTTAAATGAGTGCATCGTGCCTCACAAGCGTGATTGATTGATTGATCACAAAACAAATGCAAACTAGACATTAGATTTTGAGATCTAGATCAACAATTTAGCATCTATCTATCAAGAGCAATCTAAAATCATTAATCAAACACAAAGTATAGCACACACACGTGAGGAACAATACTCAGTATGGCTTGTAGATTGAGAATGAAGTACAAATCACTTTGATATTGCTTAGATCCAAAAAACCGACAAGTACATAGAGTAGAAACTCGAGTTTAATTTTGCCAATTAGCTCTCAAAAATAATCTAAGCGTTCACTACGGAGAGTCTCCTACATACAAAAGCCTCTTCCTTTGTAAAGTTAGGTGAATTTCCAGCATGTAATAAGGAAGCTAACTTGGCTTTCTTGCCCTAATTTTCCAACCTATCCTCATTCCAAGAGTCATGCTAAGTAGGTGGCTAGTTGGTCAATCTCCACCACAACTCTAGGATTTAGGTCCTATAAACTAGGAATCACTACCATATTGACTTTACCTACTCTTTAGACTTGATCTAAGCTATGCTAGGGTAGGTCTCCCATGTGGATCCATGGCCTCACACGTGTGGGACCCACTTGTGTACATTTTACATGATTTTTGATCAAGCTAGATTTGCCAATTTTTGGCAATTTTTGATCAAGCAAGCAATATTAGTTTTCAATTAAAACGATTTTCCATGTTTAAGTCCTTTTGCAATGCAAACATCATTCTTCGACATGGAACAAACTCCATACTTCAAGTGGACATCCAAACCACTTTCCACAAGTTGACCAACACTTAGCATATTCTTGGTAATTGATGGTACATAAAGAACATTATCTAGATCCATAATTTTTGAGGATTCTAGACACAAAGAGATGGTACCAACACCATCTATCCTACACTCTTCATCACTTGTAGTAGACAAACTTACCATTCAACAATGGTAATAATTAACATCACCCACATAAATGTCACATTAGGCTTCTAGTGAGATACGACTGGAAAGCATGGATATGCTCAAAAGTATGGACAATAGTGTGTGACCGCCTATATATACGATTAAAACTTTTCATACTTTGTCTAAATACAATATGAAATTATATGGACCAATTGCCCAACTTCCTTAGATATGGACGAAGAATATCGTTTATCATCTGTTGGAAGGTTGTCGGGGCATGAGTTAGACCAAAGGGTAAAACTAAAAATTTTCAGTGGCCATACCTAGAACGAAAACCAGTTTTGGAAACATCCCCTCCCTGAATTCTAATTTGATGGTACCCCGACCTACGGTCCAATTTGGTGAAATACTTAGCACCATTCATTCGGTCCATTAAGTCGTCCATCCGAGGTAAGGGATAACGATTCTTAATTGTCATTTTATTAAGCTTTTTGCATTTGACACAAAGACGAATACCATTGTCTTTCTTGCCGGTTAACAAAACAGGAGCTCCCCAAGGGGACTTACTGGGCCTTATATGGCCCTTACGTAATAACACTTTAAGTTGACTAGCAACTTCATCTTCTTCCTTCGAGCTCATCCTGTAAGGAAAAAATCATACAAGAGAGCTATCGGGAAGAAGATCTATGTGATGGTCTACTCCCCGTGAGAAGGGGAAGACCCTCCTGCAACTGCTCAAGGAATATATCATTATATTCCTCCCTAAGTCTCTTAAAGATTGAACTATTGCAGGTTTGGAACAGAGGGGTGAGGATTTTGAGCCTAAATCTACAGTTTTTTCTCCCGAAACCACAGTTTAATTAGTTTTTTTCTTGATGCTTAAAATTTTTCTTGCATTCCTTTTGCTATTTTTGCATATTCAAGAAGCATTCAGGGCGGTTTTACAGTGCTTTGCTTTGCCACAACCCTAAGCATCCTCTTTTGTGAAGAAATTAGAGCTCCAGGCTTGTACTAGCTTCTGTTTGAAGCTATTTACCCATTCTTACTACAATTCTTACAGATAATAGGTGCAAATAGTATGCATTTTCAGTTGTAATGCTTTCACCAAAGCAAAAGCATGTTTCATTTATTACAGATTTCTTTATGGCTGGAAAACATGGTAGATGCTGCCCAAATTTTCTCAAAAACTAAGATTTACAGATTGCCTTTTCTTAACCACAAGATAGGTGTTCATGTAACCTATACCATTCAAAGAATGGCCTCATTGGCTTGCACTAACCTGCAAAACACTGTTAGTTTGTTGGAAAATATAGCTTAGTAACTCCAAAAAAAATCACCCTGAAAACCCTGTAAAAAGCCACCAACACTCACAACCAGTGATTGGTCTTTTTTGTGCATCTTTTCCTGTTTTTTCTCTAATTGCTCAATAAAAAGCAAAAGACAGCCAACAAAACCACTTAAATCACTGTCAAATGAACAAAATGCCATAAAAACCAGCATTTCCTCTGATTAATCTCGTTGCTAACGGACAAGTGTCCCAAATGAAGTAAATGGCAACACAAATGATTCAAGAAAAGCAAACTTTACTTCGTAACCACATATTGGAAGTGCATAAAAGCCGAATTGATTTAATACCTGGTAGTACATATACCACCCAACTGATTGTACCTCAAAAAAGTGACTCTCAAGAAGAGGAATTTAATTTTTCACCACTTGTTGCTACTCCACCGATTTCTCAAAACAGTGTCGAGATTCCATATCACACAACGAAAAAAACCCACACGATTTGAGATTTCTCCTTAACACAAATTAATGGCAAAAACGTGCTCAGAATTGGCTTTGATACCAATATAAAGTCCTAATCCAAGGATCCTATTCTAAGCATGCCAATCACAAGCAACAAAAGGAAAACAGATGGTGGACAAACCAACCCAACCAAACCTAGATCGAACAGATCTAGCCCCCAAGCTATGGATCAATCACTTAGAGAGGAATGAGGCATCACACTAGCAACATCCTGCCACCGGTCATGCTATCAAGCATACACTAGTGAGAGCCCAATAGGTATACTTAAACCCTCCAAGGCCCATGCACCACTAGTAGTACACTGTGACACCTCACTGGACACCTCTGCAGCCTATCTGGGCCACGACATCCAGTTTCCCAATGACTCACTGATAGACCCATACAAATCCACCATCAAGTGTTTAGGCCTTCAACCATTAATTATGACCACGTACACATAAGGGCCCCAATTTCCTTATAGTCACAATTAACTTACGGGTTGTTGGTCTACCGGTCCCTAGCTTGGGCACGCTGCCCGAGACCAGTCATGGGCATGACACATAGGGTCACAACCGACCCACCACCATGCACTAGAGCTATCGACATAGTCATGCCTAGTTGAGCCTCCTATGATAACTGGCGTCCCATACCACCAGCACTCGGTTCTCCCTAGCACACATCTCTTGGCTTGGAGATACATCCTGGCTCATGCACGTGCTCTCCATCCACCAACTCCTGGGTAGACTGAGTGAATGAAAAGAGGGAAGCCCCACCATTATATAGGCATAGCATAGTGAGTCCCATCAAGCATGGTCGTGTTGGCAACATGTGGCCACTAGGATGGTGACATGTGGCACCCAACATGTCGATAACACCAAACCTGCATCATGCCCCTTGCGAAGCCGTCATTGAAGGGTGTACCGTTATGGTACCCAGGTCTAAAACTATCAAAGGAACAATGTCCTCAAACCAAGGCAGAAAAGAAAGAAATGAAGTAGTATCCATTTCACTCCATTATCATCACAAATGTATGCAATGCTCTGCACTCGACCCGACCTTGCATAATCGATCAACTCACTAAGTCAATTCCTATCCAATCTAGGGTCGACCCATTGGCAAGCACTCATGAAAGTCATGAAATATGTTCAAGCAACAAAACATCTATGTATATGTTATGGAG
This sequence comes from Diphasiastrum complanatum, assembly GCA_029204225.1. NCBI lineage: Eukaryota > Viridiplantae > Streptophyta > Lycopodiopsida > Lycopodiales > Lycopodiaceae > Diphasiastrum > Diphasiastrum complanatum. Next base: position 53,227,095 of record CM055095.1, read on the forward strand.
GTAACCAATTTGCCAACGTTCTTGAAGGCTATACAGATGCAGATGGGGATGGAGATATCGATACCAAAGGTCAACTTCTGGATTTGTGTCCTTATTCAATCAAGGCCTGATTTCATGGAGCAACCGAAAATAGACCTCAATGGCATTGTCATCAACTAAATCATAATACATCATTGCCACCAATGTTACCAAGGAGGCGATTTGGTCGAAGAATCTACTAGCAGATACCGACCTTGCTCAACTACAGCCAACGACCCTATATTGTGACAATCAAAGCACAATTGTACTATTTTGAAATCCAAGATTTCATTCTCAAAGCAAGCATATCAAAATCATCTATCACTACCTCATAGAAAAAGTGTAGAGCGAGGAAGTTTCATTGGTTTATTATAGAATAGATTATATGGTAGCTCATTACTTCACCAAGACATTATCCAAGGACCATCACATCAGACTCAACAACGTTCTAAATCTGAAGATCAAATTTTTTCAGGATCCACATTAAGGGAGAGAGTTCAATTTCAATACTCAGGTCTAAATCCATTTACTATTGAGCATTCTAAAATTTGTATATATATTTAGCAAAAAAATCCACAAAGTCGAAGTTATACTAGAAACCCATTCTGGAATCGAAATTTATTTCGACCTCGGGTTGGATTGAATCGAATCTAATTTTTTGACTCTTAGCCAAAGTTTGATCCTTTAAGGCAAATATTGACCCACGTCAGCCGATTCTGACCCACGTCGCGATCAGAAGGACGACATTGACAGTTAGCCAACTATGTATATAGATCTAGTATTTATAAAGATGGCTATCTACTATAGGATGGCTCAAGTAAACTAAGTAGATCTCATTCTATAATTTCAAGTACTGATCACTAATCAATCATCAACACAATGTTTATACTAGATCAAACATAACGATAAACACAATTCACATTTTTGCGCTCTTGTGTCCAAGTTCATGCTCTTGTACTCAGATCTTTATCATTTTGCTTAATCTAGAGTGTAGATTTTGTACACACTATTTTTAGGTTTCAACAAGGTTATTTGCCAAAATAAACCCCTACTTGATTCACAGGTGATTTTTCAATGCCACAAACTGAGAAAAAAAAAGTAGTTTAAAAATGTCATACTACCCTTGAGAGAGAGACACAGAGAGTGGTCATGATTTGCTACCAAATGGACTTCTCATTTCATCCTACAACACCAAGAAGTTCGTTCACCTTGGAGACAACAGCTCACACATAATCGAAGGTGAAGGTAGTGCTAGACTGGATTTTCAGAATGGACTATCGAAGCTCATACCAAATGTATTGTATGTCCCAAAACTGAAAAAAAATCTATTGTCAATCAGTCTAATTATAGATTTAGGACATAGGGTAGAGTTTCAAGCAGATTCCTATCAAATTCTTGATAAAAGTAAGAGAGTTTTTATACTCAGAAAGAGACAATGATATCTCTATAGGCTTAGTCATTGTAACTTTGAGACTGATTGTGCTTTAAGCAGTTCAACATCTATCAACATTGATTTGGCATTATAGACTTGGCCCTCATGTCCCAAAGGACAACATAAAGAAACTAGATGAGAATTCTTTCAAAATAGTTTTTGTTGGCCATTGTATTTTTGATGGAATGTATAGACTATACAACATAGAGACCTGTAAAGTTTTCACTAACAAGGACGTGACTTTTATTGAAGATCAGTTTATTGAGTTGAAGGGCAAGGACCAAATGCAGTTTACAATTTTTTCCCCAAGACTGATAAATATCGAAATGTCATTTCAATTCTTTCAAGCAGTCACCCTGTAAAGTTAGATCTAGAACAAGATAAAGAAGCTGCAACTCAAGAGCAGCTGACACAATGTCGAATTTCGCAGCCAAAAACTTCAACCGGAAGATCAACAAGAATTTGAACTCAGCTTGTCCGATACACTGATGAGTTTGCTCAATACTCTATTCAGGAGCCAACCACAATTGAGGAAGCTATTTCATAGGCCGATTCAGATCTCTGGAAAGAAGCTATGGACAAGGAATACAACTCAGTGCTGAAGGACAACACATGGACTATCCCCGAGCTGCCAACAGATAGAAAGATAATCAACTGCAAATGGATCTTTAAGATCAAATACAAAGCATATGGTAGTATCGACATGAGAAAAGCTCGACTCGTGGCAAGGAGATTTTCACAAATTTCTAATATCGACTACTTTGAAACTTTGAAGATGTTGTCAAGCACACTTCCATTCGATTGCTACTATCATATGTTGCTATAGCAGATCTTGAGATAGACGAGTCAACCAATAACAATAGGTCTATATGCAACCTCATCAACTTGTATAACTTGTCAAAAATAGTAAATCAACTATACTTAGGACATATTAACAATATAAAGTTTATCTCTAAGTCTAAAATGCATATTGGCCAACATTGCCAACTAGACATGATAAATCTCAAACTAGTTGACAATTTCTCACACAAAGGACGGTTAAGAGGATGCTATTTTAAGAATTCGAGATGACAGATCTGGGAGAAGCGCATTACAGTCTCGGGATTCAGATCCATAGAGACAGAAGCAGAAGACTTCTCTACATCACCCAACATACTTACTTCTATAATTTGTTGACGAAATTCAATTTCATGACTTGTAAGCTTGTACATAATCCGATAGACCCATAAATTTTGATCTTCTAACTCAAATTTCAATGCAACCAAAAGCAAAAGTAATCACCTCAATATAAATAGCAAAATTGAATGTAAACAATTGGCTAATAGTAAAGACCATGCAAACAATGAAGTGCACATAGAAATAAAAGAAATATCACAAAGTTTTAACTACCATACATGATGGTATCAAACAAAGTAAACAAACATGGTGATTGTTACAAGAAAATTTGGAACATTGATGGGAAAAAAAAGTTTGAGATGATGATGACATGTCTTAATCAAGCATCGAGTAATGTTTTGCAAAAACTTGATTCTTATCAAAATGGTATTACCAGTACTATTCCTTCACTTTTCCTAATTGCTACAACATTTGAGTGGAATTAGGAGCGAGTAGCTTATAATTAGGAGCGAGTAGCTTGAAACAACAAGGGATAGCAACATGTCATTAACTATGTCGTAATAATGTTTCAACAACACTAATCAATTTTTTATTGTGGCCCATTGGAACTAACTCTAATCTTGTCACTATTCAAGATCCACGTCAATGGGTACTACAAGAATTGAAATTTTATAATAGGCAATTATGGCAATATTAAAATACTATGAATTTTAATAGTCGTATCAATATTAAGAACATAATGAAAGAAAGCCAATGGGTCCCAAAAAAATGTCAATAAGTTCACGGATAACAAGATGAGAAAACTTAGCTTTTTTGGGACTTTGCTACTAATGTCAAGAGAAATGGTCAATGTCAAAAGTACGCAAATTTCAAAAGCAGGATGTTTGGTTAACAACAATGACATGGAATAGAAGTGATGAAGGTAAGCAATAAAGGTGAGCAAGATGTCTGGTTAACAACAATGACATGGAATAGCAGTGATGAAGGTAAGCAATGATGATCTAAAATGTTACAAGAGAATCATTATGAATCATTTGATAGTGAAGTGCCAGAAAATGAGAATGAGGGATGACATGAAAGTGCCAATAGAAAGGACATTAATACATCACTTTTGCTCATGTCCTTTAATGCATTTATTGGTTCTCATTCTTTTGGATGCTTCCATGTTAGAGAAAATGTTAATAAAAGAAAAATCTACATTTTCTTAATAGTGGAAGCACTCAAAACTTTTTCAATAGTTGTTCAATTAGGAGTTGTCATTTATCAACTTTGAAGACCCCTAAGATATTACATGTTCAGATTGTTGATGAAAATTTTATCACTTGCGACAAAATCACAACATAATCCAAGATTCAGATGAGGAACTACGAGTTGAAACCAATCTCTATGTGGTAATATGGGACCTATTAATATGAGAATTGGTGTTGAATAATTACAAACATTGGGTGATGTGACTTTTAACTTTGAGCAAGGAATATGCAGTTCAAGCAAGTTGGACAAGATTTTGAAATTTGCAATTGCATAAAAGAACAATTTGGTACTTGTATACAACTAATTGTTAGGACACAATTCAATGATTTTCATATAGGCATGTGGATATATTCCTTTTGAAAGTTGATATGGATGACAACAAAATAAAGATGATACTCCAACAAGATTCATGGACCATGTCAAAGGAATAGAACTCGGATAAAAATTGGTTTACATTCCTCCATATAGGTCATCATAGTTGGAAAGACAAGAGGTTCACCTCTCGACTCACCCATACTCCTTGTTAAGAAAAAAGATGGTACTTTCAGATGTGCATAGATTATCATGCACTCAAAAGATCACCATCAAGAATAGACTTTTAGTTCCTTGTGTGGATGATCTATTGGATGCCCTTAAGTCCTAGGAGTGATCTTCGCTCCAGTTATTACCAGATCAAGTTTAGTGAAGAGAATCAACACATAACAACTTTTTAAACTAAGCAAGTGTAGTATCAATTCAGGGTTATGCCATTTGGCTTAACAAATGCATTGACTACTTATCAAGCATTGATAAACATGATTCTTGGGCCATATCTATATGAATTTGTCTTGGTGTTCATCGATGATATTTTAGCTTCAATCTAGAACTTAAAAGAATGTGCTTGTCATTTAGAAGTGGTTATGAAATTGTTACAGGATTATAAGTTGTTTGCTAGGATGTCAAAATGTGAGTTTTTAGGGATAGTGACAATAGGCAACATTAGAGAAGACTAGTGCAACATTTGAGAAGATTGGTGCAAAAATATCGAAGTGGTGAAAAAATGGAAGAGCCTTAAGAAAATTAAGAGAATTCTCGGAGTTTGTGTGCTACTATCAATGGTCCATTTTCTATCTTTAAAAAATAGTAGGACCAATGAAACATTTATTATGAAAAGATAAATTTGAATGGAATGATAAGGCTCAAAAGAGCTTTGTGTTTAGTTAAAGCTCCAATCTAGGTGCATTTCAAATTTTCATTTTAAGTTGCAATGGATTAATTGGAACTAGAATAGATGCTATATTGAGCCAAAAAGATCGTGTGATTGCTTATAAGAGTCAAACGTTGACTAATAAAAAAATGATATAACCTACACATGACAATGAGATGTTGGCAATAGTAATCTAAAAAAGGTTGTGGAGAATGCAAATGTTTGATATTGGTGAATCTGTGGAGGTGTATATATGTTGTGTACCCTCCTTATTGAGCAAAGGATGAAGTGAGCAAATGTACCCTCCTCTATATATGTTGGGTACCCTCATCTATTGAGCAAATGGAGTGAGCTTCTCCTAGAGATGTCATGTTGGATTTTGAGGACAACATCTTCTTAGAATCCTTTATTATGTCAACATCTTCTTAGAATCCTTTAGATGTCATGTGTAGGTTATCTCATTGTCATGTGTAGGTAATCTTGCTGGATGGGGAAGGTGTTAATCCTTTGCAACTAAGCTCTAGCAGATTGATTTAATCCATAGAGTGCCTTATGGAGTTTGCATACATGATTCTCCTTACCACTGAAAACATATCCCTTGGGCTGCATTATCTAGATGGCTTCTTTGATTACTCTATTTAGATAAGTTGTCTGTATATCGATTTGAGGTGTATCAAGTTTGGCTGTAGCAGCATACAATAGGAGTGTTCTAATTGAAAAATTCTTGAGTACAGGACTTTGTCGATATTTTGGATTTGAGAAAATCTTCCCTTTGATCGATACTCCCATCCGCTTTGTATTTGATCTTGGAGATCCATTTGCAATCGATTGGATTGTTTTTGGCAGACAATTCAACGATTGACCATGTTTGGTTCTTGATTAGAGAGGTATACTCTCTGTCCATCACTTCTCTCTAGATATCAGAGTTTGACTAGCTGAATGCTTCATCGACAGTATTTGGTCTTGAATTAGATAACAAGCAGACTCATCAATATGCCTTGTAAGCTATGTGCGCACTCTGGTTGATCTTCTTAGAGGTGGCATAGGTTGATAATCATGTCCTTGGTTTTGTTGCTCCTAAGGAGCAATATCTTCTTCGGATTTGCTATCGAAAAGCTATTCAAATGTCGGCACATTTGAACCTAAGACTCGAATTGTCGTGTCAATGGATAGAGCAGTCGATAGTCTATCTTGGGTTTTGCTCTTGTCTTCCAGGTTGATAAATTGGTCCTCGATAAAGATGACATTCCTACTTTAGAATATCTTCGATGTATCGAGATCATACAACTTGCAGATTTTGTGTAAAGAAGAATAACCAGTGTGGATGGACTTGAGGCTGTGGGAGTCCAATTTCTTTCTAGTCTCCTTCAAAAAATACGCATAGGCGATGAATCCGAACACTCTGAGCTTCTTCATTGATGGTTTGGAGCCTGTCCAAACTTCATGAGATGTTTTACCTGAGAGGCCTTTAGTCAAACATCTTTTTTGAATGTAAGTTGCAGTGGAAACAACTTCAGCCCATAATTGCTAAGGTAGTGATGCATGAGCAAGCATGACTAAGGCTCTGTTCTTTTTCTCAGCAAGCCCATTGGACTGAGGTGAATAATTAGTGATAAATGTAGAATCTATTTGTTAACCTCTGTCAGATAAGTTGCTTTCTGTTTATTCTATTGCCTGGAAGATAAAGTATCTCTTTCAAACCTTGACCAAATCATTTCATGTTGGTGTTTCTGGACGCCAATCTACTCAATATCTTTGCATAACCAGATATGTCATTATAGTATTAGGTTTTGAATATTACATTCATCATCTCTCCATTACCCTTTGTACACTTATCATCCAAAAGAGGAGATTTCTCTCTCTCTTGGAGAACGATAAAACCTTTTTTACTACATAGTTTACGGATTTTGTGGAAATCTATAACGACTAGTCTACCCCATAACTTGGCACCGTTGTCGGAGAGATGAATTTTCGTCTTTCATGATTTTTAAGTGTACTAAGTCCGCTGAATCTTATTTATGTAATGCCAAGAGACCAGCCACATGCAACTATTGAGCATAAATGTTTAGAACGAGCACAATGATTAGAAGCATATAGGAAGGCATGCAATCTGTATTTTCATAATTTGCGAAATTCACCAATAAGAACCAAATTAAGTCTTGAAGCATTCGATAACCTTTACAACAGTTCTGTAGCACTTGTAAATTCATTTGAATGAGAGCTTGCTAACTCATCGAATTCATTTGAACCTTCATCTTCAAAACACAGTTCTGATTCTAGTTCTGAATCGAAGTTCGAACAAGATCCTGATCCACCATCAGAGCCAGAATTTGAACAAGAGCGTGAGCCATCATCTGAATCTACATCTACATCATCTGAACATAGTTCCGAGTCGTCCGATCCACCTGATCCACCACCTAACCGACGCCTGATAATATGGCAAACCCAGTGCCACCCACATCTAGCAAAATCAGATGAAAATAGCTATTTATCACAGTTCAAGTCAATTACTATAGCCAATAAAGAAAATACTAACAAGGATAAAGTTAGAATCCTGCCAGGTCTTCTGCGTAAGCAGGCGAGAATCTGGTATAGCCAGTTGGTTTTGAAAACGATTAATACTTGGAATGCTTTAAAGGTAGTGTTTCTTAAACAATTTAAAGAGATAGGATATTCCACTAGACTGTTAGCCAGACTTAATTCTGTGGAGAAAAAGCCGAAGGTGTCGCTTAGGAAATATACTTGAAGAGTCAAGAATTTTATAGAGAAGCTAGGGGCATAGCCATGCATAATGAATAGTTTTTGTGTGGGTTACCCAAGAAGATGGATAGGTACCATCGTTAGGGATTGATGAATTAGTTAGAGCATTTCATAGCATCCGTAGAGAATTATGAAACTTCTGAAATTTCTAGAAGAAGAAGAAATGATATAAAGAGTAATAAGAAGCATAAACAGAAAAGAATAGAAGAATCCGACTCGTCTACTCATTCAGAATCAAAATCCGATTCAGCAGATGAAGAAGAGTCTTCTGATTCTTCGTCCTATTCTTCTTCGTCTGAAGAAGAAACCACCTATAAGAAATCTAAGAGTAAGAACTCAGATAGGAAAAGAAAGATGGAAAAGTCTGCAAAGGTGGATCCATTAAGGAAGAGTGTAGAGCTTTCAGCAAAAGAGATGGGGGACTTGAAAGTCTAGATGTCTGACATTAAAGCAAAGAGGAAGAAAGCAAAATCAAACGCTAATGTTTGGTGTACGACTTGCAATCAAGAGGGACATTCTAAAACAAACTGTCCTAATTTACAGACCAACTATATAGAGGAAGAACTAATTCTCTGTCCAAATGATAACCACGAGGAGATAGCTTATACTGGTGCTTCCCCTAACCAAAAGAATCCTACACCTAAGCCACGATCCAACCAACAATATACCATTTTGCGTAGAGGAACGGTGACATGTCACTGTCGAATGTCCTCAGCCACAACAGCCAAGGTCTAAACCGCGGTTTGTAAATACACCTAGAGAAGATGAGCCACGCACAACATGGTAGTCCAAAGGATAGAAGTAGAGTCCGAGACTTTAGAAAATCAAGACCATGATTGGCCTGAATTAGACTTAGATCTAGATAAAGTTACAACTAGAAGTAGGAAAGAACCACTAACTCTTCGAGATAAGAAGAAATCTAAGAAGGTGAAAAATGCGACATTGCGAAAACTACGAAAAGCGTGAAAAATGTGACAACCAAGATGCAAACTGCAAAACAGTCCATAGAAAATCCTAAAGACCTAGACTTTGGTAGATCTAATGAAAAATACTATGAACCAGATATCAATTTGTAGGCTAAGAAACTCCTAGATGAAGAAACGAAGAAAGTTAAAGAAGTGACGTTATTAGATCCAAAATAATAAGTAATGAGATACCTAGAGATCCATCACCACTTAAACATCGCTCTTATAACATAGTAGAAGATTTCGCTTCTAGGATGCCTAATATAACATTCAAATAGCTATTGGAAGATAACCAGTACTATAAGAAGGAGATTAAGCAATTCTTGCAAAAGAAAAAAAAAAGGAAAGCTAAATTGCCACCGATCGATGTAGTACTGGTAAACTATGGCAATGAAGGCCAACCTGAGATTCAGATTTTAATCAATGGATGCATTTTAGACAATGCACCCATAGATTTTGGATCTAGTATAAATATCATGACTCAGGAACCTGCGTAGAGTTAGGTATTCACCACCGAATTTCAGAGACCAGATGGCTACAACAGCATGAAAGAGTCATAAAAGGATCACTGTATCTTGGGAAAAGGATGAGTATGAAGGTGAAACACCGATGTCATCCTCAATTTACACTTCGGAGGACGAATAAGTCCACTTTGCAAGGACTGAGGAAGAGGAAAGGTTTATACAATTATCCATACCCGCATATATTAATAGAGTAGAATATGTAGATAGAGGAGACTGTGGAGTTCCCAAAATTAGTGCCATTATAGGTGGCCAAACTATTAATAAAATACTAGTTGATTTAGGATCAAGTATAAACTTGATGACTGAAAAAATGGCTAAGGAGTTAGGATTAGAAGACCGGATTCAGCCTATTGTTCATCATGAAATACATTTAGCTGACGCATCTCGATGCATACCAATAGGAGAGTTAAGAAGTATTAATGTAAATATAGAAATAGAGACTTTCATGATGAATATCTTTGTTATAAACCCAGTGGATATGCCACTGTATTCTATATTGTTTGGTAGACCATAGTTATACCAAGCGGATGCTATTATAAATTGGTCAGCCAAACAGATATTTTTTCCAGGAATACTGACAGCTAGTCCAGTTGGAGGACATCTTATTAGATGGGGTGAGAAAGTAGGGGAACCTACAAATCCTCAGGTTAGTTTCATTGAGTGTTATGAGATAGATGAGGAGGATGGAAGAGAGTTACCATCCGAATCAAGGGAAGTTCTTGGAGGAACCAGAGCAAGCCTAATGAGGGAATGACAGATAAAAATGATTATATAGAAATTGAAATCAGTAGAGGTAAAACTTTGAATTTGTATAAACATCAATCTGACCAGGAGCGGGAGGAGTACATATTACTTTTTCAAAAAATTTAAAATGCATTTGCTTGGTCAATGGATAGTTTAACTAGTATACCAATTGAATGGGGAGAACATAGAATAGATCTAATCTAGGGCACTATACCAGTGAGGCAGAGACAATATAGGTTAAACCCAAAGTACTCATTATTAGTAAACGATGAATTAGATAGATGTCTTAGAGCGAGAATTATAGTAGTGAATGGATATCACCTATTGTAATAATACCAAAGAAAAAGACAGGTAAGATTAGAGTATGTCAGGATTTTAGAAAGTTGAACGCGGCTACCGCAAAAGACTACCATCCACTGCCATACACAGACATTATAATAGACCAAGTAGCAGGTCCTAAACGCTATAGTTTTTTAGATGGTTTTTCAGGATACAACCAAGTCTTCATTAAAGAGGAAGACAGATCTAAGACCATTTTCACTACTGATTGGAGGACGTACTCTTATACGTGAATACCCTTTGGTCTATGTAATGCACCTACAACATTCCAGTGTCTGATGACTAACATTTTCCAAAATTTTGTGTGGAAATTTTTAGAAATCTTCATGGATGACTTTTGCGTTTATTCGGATACCAAGGATCATTTAGATGCATTAGAAAAAACTTTGAGAAGATGCCAAGAGACATTTTTGTGTCCTTCCAAATGCTATTTTGGGATGAGGGAAGACATCCTATTAGGACACAAAATCTTGAAGGATGGCATTCAAGCCGATATCGAAAAAGTTAAAATGATTTTAGAATTGGATGAGCCAACTAATTTACGAGAGCTTAGAGCATTCTTAGGCCACGTAGGATATTATCTAAGAATAATAAAAAACTATGTAATAGTAGTTACTCCACTGACTGGATTATTAAAAAAATCTGTAGAATACTACTGGTTACAGGATCTCCAGGATGCTTTCGAAAACTTAAAACAGTCTCTAGCCGAAGCAACTGGAGTAAGACCTCTAGATTGGGCAAAGAAATTTCACGTATATGTAGACACTTCATCATTCGCAATAGGTGTAGTGCTTAGCCAAAAAGACGATCAAAATATTGATTATCCAATTTATTATGCTGGTAGACAATTAGTAGCTTTCGAGAGAAATTATTTCGCCACAGAGCAAGAAGCATTAGGCATGATCTATTCAGTTAAAAAATTTAGGCATTATCTTCCCTTTTGTTTTCCATGTAGATCACTATGCACTAAAGCATCTAGTAAATAAACCCGACCTTTCAGGAAGGATAGCTAGATGGGTTCTATTATTAGATGAGTTTGACTATCAAGTGGAGCTAAGGAGAGGAAAGGACCACCAAAATGCCGACTATATATCACGACTTAAAACTAAAAACCAATTCGAACCAATTTCTGATGAATTCCCAGATGAGTACATAATGCGCATTCAAGCGGAATCATCTAACTATACAGATATTATTAATTTCTTACAAGATCAAATCTATCTCGAACACTTTAACAAACAACAAAAAATTGTTTTTGTTACAAAAGTAGGACCGTATACAATTATAGATAAAGTATTATACAAACTAGGAGATGACGATAACTTTCGTCGCTGTTTAGAACCCAAAAAAGCCAACACTGTAATACGTGCGCTCCATGAACAAGATCCAGGGGGCCATTATGCTCTTAAAAATACTGCTAGAAAAATTCTAAATGCTAAGTATTGGCCTACACTTTATAGAGAAGTTAAACTTTTCATTCAAAAATGTCAAGCATGTCAGAGGATGGGGAGACCCAGCTGAACAAAGCATATAGAAGTAAAATATCACTTCATATTTGAAAAGCTTTGTTCAAGAGACATCGCTACACAAGTGTGCAAAAAGTACAAAAAGGACCAAGAGTGGATCCTAATCTGATCCTCAAGAGGGATTGGTTGTCAGATTACTTGATCTATCAATCTACTTCAGATTAAGATCAATCTAGATCAATTCTAGACACAAAATCCTAACAAGAACAATCATTAATTGAAGGTAAGTGTACTTTATGGTTTCACACGTGTGAAAAACTGTCTGAGTACGGACTCCAACCTGAAAATCAAGCACACATTGATAGAACCTCAAAACAATCAAAAGAAATGTAGACAAATGGAGAGAATCACTCAAAATTGCTTCCAAAACCAAGATTGGTGTCTCACATTGATTATGGCCAAATGTGGCTCTATATATACAATAAGTGGGAGCTCGTGGTATTGATCATCCCTCTGATCCCACATGTGTAAAGGTGCTTTGTCATATGATGATTCATCATGCAAAACTGACACTTGGACAAAACCTTTTATTTGGAGCACTTTTGGTCCATTTTCCTTCTATATGAGATCTACTTGGAAATCTTCTAGAAGTCAAAATTCACCTAATTCAGCTTATTCCACACATGTGAGCTGTCCTCTAAACATGGGATATGACACCTAACCAAAGGATGTGGCTCATGCAATCAATAGATTGATGCCATGTGTCATATGTCTAGAAAACTAGTTTTTGGCCTTTTTAGCCACTAGAACTTGAATTAAATCATATGTACAACCTATATGATTATGGTACATGACAAGTACATTATTTTCACATGTGGGAACAGGCTCCACACATGTGTGTTTATCTATATACAAGATTTTTGGCCTCTACCAAGCTTATTTTTGCATTTTTCACACTCTTCCTCAAAAATCTAGCTTGGTAAATCTAGCTAGATGGAAAACAAGATGATCTTGAACTTGACTCCATGGGCTGAATTGGTCTTTGTTGGTTCAAAAGGTGTGAAGATCAGCCAATGAGCTTGATTTTGATCTGAAATCACCATATCCATGATAGTGATTATGTGATGTTGACATCTTTGATGAGCTTGAGAGCTTTGCACCATCCTAGCATCTTTGAAATTGATTCCTTCCAAATTTCATGTAGATGCTTGACTTTGAGGCTTGCTCCTTCTTCATGTGCATGCTCCACATGAGATATGCTCCTCTTTCCCTTGAAATGTGAGCCACATGGAATCAACCATATTTCTTGAGTTTCTTCTTGGAATCACAATTTGAGAAGGTCTCTCCTCCTCAATCCTTGGCACACTTGAACCTTGAGAAGGATTCTCCTCCTCAATCCTTGGCACATTTGAACCTTGAGATGACTCCTTAAGAGCCTCTTCATGGTGCTCCTTTTTGATGGAAATCCGAGACCTCCATGTCTCATAATGATCACAACAAGTACGACCATTCAATATGCACTTCCTATGATTATCAAGATTACTTATGCTAGAAACATAAGTCCAAAAATCACCACAACCTTGGCATGATTTTTCCAATATTGAAATCAAAAGGTATTTCCATCTCAATAAGGCTAACTACTTGCTTATGGATATAAGTGTCCACTTTGGATGCTTCACTTATTCTCATAAGAAGTTTACAACTTGCCTTTAAGATTGAAAACTTACAATTCTCATCTTTATGAATGAACACATCATTCATGATTTTATTGAAACCAAAAGATCCTACATTATGAAGGTATTTCCATTTCTTTGACTTCATAATAATGTAAGCTTACAAGGAAAGCATATTTTGCTATCTTTTAAGGCATCACACTCCACTAGCATTGCCTTAAGCCACCTTTGAGATACAAAAATCCCTTCAAAGCAAAATAGATCTTCATAAGTTGACATGAGAGCATAAATGAAACTATTTTCATTTTGTGATTGATGCTCCTTATTCTTGATTGATTTCTCTTGGATCATAACAATAAGTTTGAATTTATCTAAAGTTCCAAGCAACTTTCCAAGGACATAAAATAAATCCAGGTTACTTTCATGAAAGTGACATCTATCTTTGCATCTTGAACCAAACAATGTACTTCCAAATGAAAAATTTCAAAATATTTGACATGTGTTGTAATGGGCTCTTGAAGACAAATCTTGCAAGTCCTTGTGAGACTCCAAGCCTCATTCTCCTTTCCACAAAGGAAACACCTTTCCTTGGACTTGTCCTTCTTGTATTTGCATTTTGAGCTTGAAGCTCCATCCTTCACCTCGGCCCCCTTGCTTTGGTTCTCCTTGGATGGACTGGTCTTCTTTTTGTAGCAGCTTGAGAAAAAATATCCTCCCTTGCCACAAAGGTTGCACTCAGGATCCTTTCTTTCCTTCAATAGGATGCCACCTATTGATGCCATGTGAATAAAAACCTGTGATATGATTCTACAAATGTAATTTGTGACTTTCAAGAGACTAGATTTGAACATCTTCAACAATCTAGAAGGATCTACAAAAGATCTAGCTCACAAATCTAAGAATCAATCTTCACAGTAATGACTAGTCACTTGGAAACTTTGCTTTGATCACTAAGACAAAAGCACACAATCTTTGAATCAAATCACTAAAGAAATCAGATCCAATCTCCTATTGGAATCATCAAATACCAATGACTCTTTCTTTTGAAAGTTGAAATGGATATGAAAAACATTTGACACCTAGATTTTCCTTTTCACTTGACTAGTTCTCTCAACACTTGAGATTCTTGAACAAAAGATGGGTTTTGTTTCAAATACATGAAAATCAAACTTAATCACTTCTTTTGGACTCGCTCTTGACCCAAATAATCTCACACTTGAGATTTAGAATGAATTTGATTTGATTTGACATCAAACTATACCACCAATTTTTCACAAAGCTTAAAAAATTAGACAACTAGAGATTCACAAAGATCTCAACTATGCATGAATACTCAAATATGGACTCCTCCTCATTCTAGACATCCAATGGGATCTCAAATTGACCCTCACACTCTCACAAAGAAAGTTGAATAGAACTAATTTGAGTTTCAAACATACTATGTCAATTTTTGCTCAACAAATTGAATTCAATCACTCCTATTGGATTCCACCAATTACTCTACCTTTTAAGACTTGGAATGAAATTCAAAATCAAAAGTTGTGATTTTTCTCACTAAGATATTGTGCTTCAAAGAGCTAATGCCACTTAGAAATATTTGATCACATAGGAGAAGACAAATTCTTCACCAATAACAACACATAATGAGCTTCTAGATCTTGCCCTCTACAAAGGAAGAAACTCTTAGAAAATTGGATCTCTCTCTACACATTTGCCATAGACACCTTAATGAATCTTTTCAAACCTTACAATCACCCAAACAAATTGATTAGGGTTGAACAATGTGACTTGGATCTCAATCTCTTTTCTGGAACTCTCAATTGAAGCCAATCTATGTCAAATTCTACAAAAGATTTGCATAGATGCTCTATATGCACTAGAAACTCTCAAAGGTTTCACTTGGAGGATAGATCCAAGGATGTTTTCTAGCAAATTGATGCTTCTAAACTTGACCCTATCACTCTTGAACAAATCTAGAGTGATGGTACAATGGATTTCAACCTCTCACCTTGCATATCACTCCTTAATCTATGATTTTTAGCAAAGTCTCTCTCAACTTCAACATGCACTCAAAAAATCAGAGATGATCAATTAATGCACCTATTTCAAGCTTCAAATTTAATTTCTTGGCTGATCTAATCCAAGAACTAATCAAAGGATTAGATTCTCTATAGAAAATGCTTGATTTTGCACCAAAAATCTCTCTAATTGGGTGTGTGAGTTAAATTCTACAAATTTTTGAATTTTCTCAGCCAAAACATGAGCTGTACGGCCTCACACGTGTGAAAAGGGTTCCTACAGCCCACAACAAGTTTTGGTCCAAAAATTTTGAGAATATCTATCAAATCCAACTCGCTACCCAAAATTTGACTAGTTTCCAAAAAACTGCTAATTTTGGCTTTGATTTGGATTAACCCTATCAATTTCAACAAAACCTCTTGTACTAGGCTCTGATACCATGTGCAAAAAGTACAAAAAGGACCAAGAGTGGATCCTAATCTGATCCTCAAGAGGGATTGGTTGTCAAATTACTTGATCTATCAATCTATTTTAGATTAAGATCAATCTAGATCAATTCTAGACACAAAATCCTAACAAGAACAATCATTAATTGAAGGTAAGTGTACTTTATGGTTTCACACGTGTGAAACACTGTTTGAGTACGGACTCCAACCTGAAAATCAAGTACACATTGATAGAACCTCAAAACAATCAAAACAAATGTAGACAAATGGAGAGAATCACTCAAAATTGCTTCCAAAACCAAGATTGATGTCTCACATTGATTATGGCCAAATGTGGCTCTATATATACAATAAGTGGGAGCTCGTGGTACTAATCATCCCTCTGATCCCACATGTGTGAAGGTGCTTTGTCATATGATGATTCATCATGCAAAACTGACACTTGGACAAGACCTTCTATTTTGAGCACTTTGGTCCATTTTCCTTCTATATGGAGATCTACTTGGAAATCTTCTAGAAGTCAAAATTTGCCTACTTTAGCTTATTCCACACATGTGATATGACACCTAACCAAAGGATGTGGCTCATGCAATCAATAGATTGATGCCATGTGTCATATGTCTAGAAAACTAGTTTTTGGCCTTTTTAGCCACTAGAATTTGAATTAGATCATATGTACAACCTATATGATTATGGTACATGACAAGTACACTATTTTCACACGTGGGAACAGGCTCCACACATGTGTGTTTATCTATATACAAGATTTTTGCCTCTACCAAGCTTATTCTTGCATTTTTCACAACAAGTAGCCGATATATTCAGAAAGTCACTAAGCAAAGACAAATTTGAGGATTTCAGGCTAAAGCTTGGCATATAAACAATATAAGTTTGGATAGTTTGAAAGACATGTTTGTTTTGCTACAAGATAATACAAATGAGGTAGAGTCTTGTATGCACTTTCTCGTAATTTCTAATTCTCCTCAAGGGACTGCACTTTCATCACAAATCCATTTCATATGCTCATCAGATTTTTAATCTTATAGTTTGATTACATCTTGCCTCACCACCTCCATGTCCAATTGAAATTGTGTTGTTCTACTGGCTTTTGCGTACTCTTCAATGAAAAATTTTAGGAGATGTTTTTCATCTTATGAAAGAATCCCTTGATTCGTAAGGCATGCAAATTTTGGGAGGTCATACATTACAATTGTGAATGCATCCGTAGCTGGAGTTGAGTCCTAACTCTAGGAGCATGGCATACGATCTCTTCATAAAGTTCCACATTTCTAATCGATTCTAAGCGCTAACTGTGAAGAATTGTATGCAAGCTTGCATCTTACTATCTACTTTTGTAGCAACAATGATAGTTTATGTGGATTCCTTGAGGACATGATGGCATTGCAAAATTCCCTCAATGAACAAGAAGAAAAAGTTACAAATTTATCTCCTCGCACCCTCTACTACCTTCAAAGTTTACATCAACTGTTTTGAAAGTTCAAATGTACTAATGCTCAACTTTCTTTGTGATAATGCATCTAGGTTTCCAAGGGGGGATTGAACTTGGGACCAAAGAATCTTTTGATGCCAAGCTAACCAATTGAGCAAACCCTACTAGATTGTCTACAACAATGAAGCTAGCAAAGCCTTCAATAAAGTTAGTCCAATATGCTTAAGCATTTTAATTGAAATAAATCTATTGATATGGTAAGAACTGAACTAAAAGAGTAGACGTGTAAATCACTTCATGGTGCACAAATTCTAGATGAAATTGAAGAGAGTCTACTCATACTTGCAATTTTTTTTTCCCTTGTAATTTTATTTAGCATGTCAGCATGCTATGTTTGGAGGTTGCAAAAAATATTTTAAAATGATATTTTTAGTCAAAATTTGGTTCTCAAATGTGTCAAAGTACCTTTTCTATTTTGTAATTTGAAAATTTCAATCTATTAAACCTGTAACGTATTCACAAAAATACAATGTAATACCTTATGAGTGGATATTATTCATGATAGTCATGGTTTGATACTTGAATTGCCACATAGACTACACAATTTGGTATTCGCATCATCACATAGACTATATAATTTGTTTTACATAAGAAAGTTGAATGGTTGTGAATGATTCACATGATATAGTGGCTTATGCTATGGCGTCCAAGCCTTTTGTGATATTGAAAAATGAAAAGTTAATCTTAATATGTGACAAAAAAGAAAAAAAGTAAAGTTAACACAATATCATAGAAAATAATGTGCTAGAGATTGTCATGACATCTATCAAGAGACATTGAGACTTATTAATAGTACATAGTAGAGACAACCAATGTCACTTCCAAAACTATCTCAGATTGAAATCCTCACAAGCGATGTTTTTGTTTACATTAAAATCCATTGAAATTTTTTGTATCTAGTCAGTTTTTCTTATATAGTTAAAGACAAAATGCAATTAATATTACATGGCACACCATGTGCTACACAATGGATGAACCATGGGTAGAACAAAACTTGCAAAAAATTTACTCGCAAGTTGTTAAGACCCCACTACCACAAGGAGCAGTTTATCAATGGAAGTTAGTGAAAAATCCTTCAATTGTTCTACACCAAGCCACTAAGCAAGCATTCATTCCTTCACTCTCTCTACGCTAAACCATTGAGAAAGCAATCTTGCATGTATTCAATATATACTCAATATGTCTTAGCAACATTCAATAGTTGTCGCCTTGCTTTTTGATGAGAATCATTCAAGCATGCATTGAGACTGAGTGAAATGAAATGTGCACAAGAAGATATCATGAAAATAAAATTGTATTTATTAATAACTATATAATGGGATTGTGGAGAATTGAACCTAGGTGGGTGACCAAACTCCAGCACAATTCACCGACTCACCAATCAAGACATAATGGTTGTATTATGAATGAGATAATTTAGGGTGTAGCTGGTCCCAAACATGTCTAATTTGAAGCAGCCACTGTGTTGTTCAATGAATACCATCAAGATTTCTTTTTGCTTTACCTCCTATTTGCTTCTATTTCAAAACATTTGCACAAGTTCCAGTTCTAAACACTATCAAAAAAAAAATTTCTCCAAAAATAAAGTTAAGACTTTTTTTTTTTTGCATGCAAGAGGCCAAATCTGCAGCAACTAACAAATTCAAGTCTGAGACATACGAAGGTTAATATCTTAGTCAGACACCCAGTTTTTTACTACATCAAGGGTGCTTAAGGACAATATTAATCTGATCCAAATCACATGGTAAACAGGCTTGAAAAGGATATGTGGGTTATCAGAAACCAGAAGAGTGCAAAAGACTGGTTTTGTTACAATGTGACAGCAAGAATATTGAAATATGAAGTATATATTGTGGTGTTATTGTATGTAAAAAATTGACGTAATAGGTGTATGACCATGCAAAACAGTCTCGACGATGACATGAATCACAACACCAATCTACAATCTAACATCACATTGATTTGAGCTTCAAACAGTTTAGAGCCACACAAGGCATCAAAAGGCACTACTTGCAAAACTTAATTTATTATTTAGAATAGCTTTCCCACAGGTGTACATTGCTTGTCGACCCTTAATTTTTACTATGATTTGCTAGATGTAAGTCTCTTCATATATTATGAGTGGCTTCACTAAGCTAAGCCAGAAAAAGGAACTCACAAATTTCAAACTCCTAACAAAACAATTATAACAAACCAAAAAGGAAAGTTTGTGACTATGCTGCCACGGGCTATCATGGAAAGAGTTGAATGTGTTACACACAGTTGGCCCAAGCAGAAAATAGCCCACTGAATATATCGGCTCAGCACAAGAAAATGCTACACTTACTAAATTCTCATACGTACATCAAAGTTAGAATTGATTTAACCGCAAGGAGGCTTCATTCTCAGCTAAACCTTTTGGATAACCACAGCATTCAAAAGTCCTGCCTGTGCAACTGTCTCTGTTGGGTTCAAGAGCGTTTTTGGTGGAAACCCCATTATCTGAAGCTGATAACTTCTTGAACTTCCTGGTCTTGCTGCATCAATAAAGCCTCGTATATCTGCAATGGTGTGATGATGGTTGAAACGTGCCACCATCCGAGTTCCATCAGACAATCGCAGTTGTATTGAAGTGGAAGGCTTCAAATCATCAACTACAAGGCCTTGAACGGGTTGGGCATTCACTTCCAAGCCACCAGATGATTGCAATGGACTCAATGCTGAAGGAGATTGGCTTGCACCACCCAAAGTCCTGCCAGTCCCTTGAAATGCTCTGTATCGGGGCTCTGCAGGGGGCTGCAAGAACAAAGTTTCTCAACACAGACAAACTTTGATCACTTCTTTAAAATTTGAAACAGAAACGTCACAAGCAACATGCAACACGTACCTGCCACTCGTCGTCCTTTTTAACAAGACTCACATGCACTGCAATGCTGCGGTCATTGGGCTCAAGCTCTGATGGACACTCACCTCGGTTTATGCTCTGTCACGCCATATAGCAACTACTGTCAGATTGAAGCATGTTCATAAAGCAAGGGAAAACCAAGAATATAAGATAATAGCTAAAACTTGTGAAATAAACATATCACGTTGCTTCTCAGACACATACTTCATATGCTTTATCCCTAGGGTGAAAACGAACCTATAAGGATTCTTTTAATAGTAAATGACTTCATAAAGAAAATAATTAGAGCTTCTTTCAATCTTAACAGCAAGAGATCAAAATTTCATGTCAAGAAGAGGGAGTCATTGACATGCTAGTATGTGATGCAGGTTCATCATGTTCATGCGGTCATAACTCTTGAGAGCAAATTTACCACACTGTAATGACATAATTTCAGGACACAAATAGCTCTTTGATTTTTCTTATGGTGACCTGTAGAAATGGAGCATTCGCTCGGTCCTCAAGCCTTCTCAGAGGACCGTCATCCACTGTAAAGCCATTTCTCCAAAAGGTTATTGTGTGAGCAACAGGTTCTGGAGGTAAATTTCCAGCACCTGCTTCCTTTTCTTGGCCTTGGTCCTGCCTAACATCTCCTAAGAGAGTTCTCCCCGTACCAACAAATGATCCTCTGCTACCAGATGATGCACTTGGCGCTTCAAAATTACCTTCTCTAGCACCAAACTGTCGAGCTCGCTCAAAAATAGATTCCACCTCCTTTTGACCTTTAGAGGGATCTTGAACCATCATGCCACTGATATCAATCATACAAAACGAAAATGAGTAAAGGACAAATCTGAATAAATAAGTTCCAAGTATAAAATGGTGCATCTAGAAATGAAACAACTTTCCAGAAAGTGCAATGGAAAGTCAACCACGAGAGGAAAAAATATCCTTGTTAAATCTACAGCCAATGGAACAATACTTCCAACAAGAGAAAAAAATTGGCATAATCGCACCCATTTGCAAACTGCAACACCCACACAGCAAGAAAAGCACATCATTGCGGTCTCATAAGCTATTGATATTCAACTGTACCATGCTTACAAATGGCATGATATGATGGATGCAAGATAAGCCAGTGAAAACAGTTCCCCCCAGGCTTTATCGAGAGCAGGTTTTAACTTTCAACAAATAGTCCCCTTTGAGAAATCTTACTTGGGAGAAACTAAGTAGCACCAACTTCTCATTATGCTTCATCTGTACGCGACAGTCAAATTCAAGGCAATAAAGAGTGCAAAAACTAAAAGAGTTTAGGTGTGATGGTGATGGAGCATTCTGTAGGTACAACGTATACAGTGGTGGTGTACTCAGTCAAAGCATATAGATCTATCAAGGGTGGGGGGTGGAGCACGAGGGAAAAACTTGCACCAGAAGGTATCTGAAGAGAGTTCTCATGCCTGTAAGCACCAACTCTCGATGTAGGACATTTTAAAATTGTCCTATCCACAAAGCATGCCCTACCATCTCAAAAAGTGACCCATCTTCTAGTGTCTTTGGCTTCTTAAAAGACTTGTAATGCTCCTCTACCTAGATATATGTGAGATTATCAACCATGAATATATGGATGATTCTCAACTTAAACCTTGGTCTAAGGTAAGGGCCTCCTAACAACACTCCAGATAAGTCATGTGTATATTGTTTTGCCACGCACTCGAATGTTAAGGTGTTTTACTCTCCTTCAACTTTTCTTCCAAAAGAGTAGCTGATATCATATCTGCTAGAGGGGTTTTATCCTTATTGAATTACTCTTCATGCCCATGTTTTTTACTCCTCTTTATGCTGCTCTAATTTGCTTTTTAAGATATAGAGCTCACATACCAGCAGCGCACTAAGAAGTGGGGCAAAACAACCAAAAAAAGGTGGAAATCATAGCTTAGGGAAAGTAAAATATCAAGCAACAAAAGGACATCAAGACTACAGATAGATATGGTGTGAAAATCAGTGGAAACCAAAGGAGGGCAGCAAGTACTATGGATGGGGGGGGAAACTTCCTCTGCATTGGAGGGCAGCAAATGCAATGAAGGAAGACGGGAGAGAGCAGAATCACTAAATTTGACACGACAATGTGTTTGAGTAAGTTGAAAGAGTGAAGGAAGGTGATAGAATTATTGTTGCTCCTACCAGATTGGAAAGCCATTGCCATTTACATACAATTGTTGTACTTTCAAATTACCTTTTTATCAGCGAATTGCAAGCTACTTTTGCTAACAACCATAAAAGTTACCACCTCTATGATCTATTGGCTGCCAACTTCTCTCTTTGAGCAGAAATTCTTCTTCTCCAAGTTATGCTCATCACTGATCATCAAACTGGCCAAGTGCCATGTTCTAATTCCATTCTAACACCCATAGAATTAATGAACCGTGGGCAGTTCACCACGGTTCTGACAACCGTACAGTACGGTTCTCAAATTTTTTTGGCCAGAACAGAGGTCTAGTTATTAATTAATTAATTAATTTTTTTATTTTTTTAGTTCATTTTTTATCAAACATTAATTAATTATTAATTATTTATTTATGATGAACTAAGGTAGCGGACCCCGGACGCGGATGTGCCAAGGGTGCATCCGGGGTCGGGACACGTCCGCTTTTTTTTTTTTTAATTAAAAAAAAAATTTAGTGTCAAAAAAAAAAAAAAAAAGCGGACGCGTCCGACCCCGCATCTGGGTCGGACACGTCTAGGTCCGGACGCCAGATGCGGACGCGGATTGCCCGCGTCCGGCCCGGACGCGCATCCTTGTGATGAACCATACCACGGTTCATGAACCGTGGTACGGTTCACCCCACGGTTCTCAGAACCGTGGGTACTATGTGCTCCAACATGCAACTATAATATAAAGTATTCAAGAAATAAGGAAAAAAAATCAAAACCCAATTAAGCAACTATTTGTTTTGCTATGTCCAACCTTTGCATTCTATTAATATATAGTTGGCATAGCCTACTTTTGAACCCTAGGTATCTGAGATCTCGTGTCTACACACAGCTGGGATTTAAGCCCTAATCTTCAGCATCGCAGGTAACTCCCTTATCCAACTCCACTACTGCAGGAGACAAATAAGAGATTTTTTATAAGAATTGTGGCATAAAAGAAAAGAATTAATGCATCCAGTAAAAGGGGTAAAGCCCCAGCAGGAGGGTATTATGACTTTGAGTTCCCAATCAAGGGGACAAAATGCCATGATGTCTGAACTGTCAGAGCTTTACCTGATATAAATGCCTCTAAGCTTCTATATTTGCTGTTGTAAAAATAAAGAATCCGAGCTCTATGGTTAATTTTGCCAGGGCATTGAAGGCCATAATGCCCTTTGAAAGCAAAAATGCCCATGGGCATTACGGCCATAAAAAGGCGCACATGCGAAATAGCAGGATAACTATGGCTGATAATGCTCTGCGGGAAAAATACCAAGAGGATGAAATCCAAAATCGGAATCTACAGCAACAACTTAAATACCAGACAAAAGAGCATGCTCAATTCCGTAAGCTACTGCTCACACCTCTTCTCTCCTCCCGTGTAATACTCTTGCGGACCGTCCGAATCACTATCAGAGTCCTGGGGTTTGTTCAAATCCGAAAGGGTTTTAATGCCACCTCCACTGCCAGCAGAAACCCTAGCAGCTCGTTTATCTTTGTTAGGCCTGCCACTCATACGATCGGGCCGGCTAGGGTTAGGTGCAGCAGCAGCGACTGACGCTCTTTGCACTTCAGCCGAAGCAGGCCCGGTGGGCGAGTGTGGGCGAGGAATGGATGGTGTATCATCTTCTTCTACTGGCACAGGAAATGGCTGGATGGAACCATAATCGTTGTTGTCGTCGCCAGCGGATTCATAAAAGGAATGCAGAGCAGAATCCAGGCGCCAGGTGCAACTCTCCAAAAAGAAGCGGGCTTGCTCCGGTGTGGTTGAAGTCACGGCACAGAACTCATGTACTGCTGCTGATTGTTGATCTGTATCCATTGCGGTCGTGTCTCCTTTTCTGCCCCTGCTTCTGTCTCTTGCACCTCGATCCACCGCTGCACCTCGATCCACCTGCTGCTAGATCAAAGAAAAGAAGAAAAAGAGAAGAGAGCGAAGAACACGTATTGTCTAGGCAAAAAAATATACATGTATATGAGAGAGAGAGAGAGGAAAAAGGGGTTACATTTTGCTTTTGATAGGTGGCTTGCTGGCCAAGGTTAAGACTTAGTCACCTCACAAATGAGGACATCGGAAATAAAGGCTCTCTCTCTTAAACCCAGAATGCATTCCTTGACATGGTGCACTGAGTGCATGGGATGCATTGATAAGTAGCCCCCAAATAAAAAAGGAGGGGAATTAAATGAACCAAAGGGCGAAAATTCTAATAAAAGGAATGACGTAATGGAGTTAGTTGCTTACTTATTCATCGTCTTTTGAATGTCCAGGAAATGTGATCCCCCTTGTGTGAGGTGGTGGTCAAGTGTGCTAAACTCAATTTCCTTCTTGTTGTGGCCTCATATTGGGGACCCAAATGCCTATTACGATATGAAAAATACCCAAGAAATGTGCTTGTTGGTTGAGGTCTCGTATGGTAGTGTGGTGTGCCTGGGCTGATTGGGGTTTGCCCATTATTTGATTCTCTCCCTACATGGGGGGTTGATACTAGAGCCCAAAGAGTTATTTAAGATGGTAAATAAGGGGATTTGAAAGGTCACAACAAGCTTTGATGTACAAATGTACACTCAAAGTCAAAGCATCATTCAATCATTGGAAAATGAAAAAGAAATATATTGCAACTTAAAAAGATTTAGAAATGAAAAGTTATTTTCATGCTTAAACTTAGGAAGGCAAGTCCTGCAAGCTTTTAGCAAATCATAATGATAGCTTATCTCTTCATGTCAACTCTAAAGTGTTTGTAAACTGTGGCTCTTTGGTTGAGACCCATTTAACATAAGTGTTTGATTATTCTTAGATGCACGTGATATTTTAAGGCTGAAAAATCTCATCTAATATATTCTCGATGACATTTAAAAGAGAGTGTGAAGCTCCAAGATGAACATCATAGGGCATGGAAATTTTTTTCCAAAGGAATCCCCAATGACATTTAAAAGATAGTGTGTAATGAGAAAGGGATTTTTAAATGCACAAAAGCATGGTTCCTATATGTTGACTCAACAATAGTGAATCATGATCTGCTATGCTTAAAGACGATGTGGTAACAATGAAAAGTTCACTAATATTCATGAAAAGAATAAGTTTTGGCTTCCTAAAAATTGGGACCAAAGCAATATGGCAGTCATTTATATATAAGGTTTGTGCATAGTGAAAAAAAAAGGGGGCATTCTGTGATAATTTGGCAAAATCTAGCTTGGATACTTTGTTATTTTTTTGTATGAAATGAACCTCACACGCGTGGAGCATGTTCACACGTGTTGAAAATAGTCAAAAGTAACTTTGTCATGTTGAGTTAGGGGTACTTAAAGTTTTAGAGACATCTATCTATGTGTGAGTAGGTGATTAGGCCATTTTTGGCATAAGAGGCAAAGTACACATGTAAAGGCCTGATTTGGCCAAAAGCTCAAGTTAAGTTAGGCTACTTACATTTGTCAAGTTGAGATTTGGTGAGTGACTCATTCTTATGTGTTGGCATGAGAGTTAACTTAGAATTTGCTTCGAACAGGAACACAGATCATGCTACACAGTAACACAAACAGAAAACACTCTCCACACCAAGCTCACGATGATACGAGTCCATGTTGCCCCTTGATTTTAGCATTCAACAGTGTACAATTTTGTATTGGGCTCCCTTACTCCATCCGCAATAACTTTGATCTTTTGGTTCACATCTTTACAAAGCAACGATCATGGGAAAATTCTACTTTCAACTTTTGATCAGTAATGACTCCAACAGAAAGTAGATTTTTCTTCAAACCTGGTACGCAAAGTACCTCCCTGATCATCCTGCTTTTGCCATCAGGTAGTTGGATTGAAACAATGCCTATCCCCTTGATCTTGCACACATCACCATTTGCTTGTGAAACGGACGTTCCATTATCCAACACTTTCAAGCTACTGAACCAATTCTTGTTACCTGTCATGTGTCTCGTGGCTCGTGAGTCAATATACCACACTTGATCATCTTGATTAGATGACAATGTAGATGTGAAGATGCTAGAGTCTTCAATCTCACCCTCATCAACAAGGTTACCTGCTTGTTTTGTTTTTCCATTGCCTTGTTCCGCCAGGAATTTGCGACATTCACTCTTCCAATGGCCCTTTTTACCACAATGGAAGCACTTGTCTTTCTTCTTGGTCTTACTGGAAGATCCCTCATCCTCCTGAGTCTTGGCAAATTGCTATTTAGACTTCTTCTTGCCCTTGCCCTTGCCTTGTTTTTGGCATGTCGCAAGTGCCTGATCGTCAGTATTTTGATGTCTAGCTTTCACCATTTCTCGCCGTTACTCTTCCTGCATCAAGATTCCTATGAGCTCGTCAAAGGTTGGCAATCTTTCTCTTGATGCTATTCCACTCACAAACATCTGATAGGGTTCTGCAATGCTGCACAATGCATTGTGCACCAGCTCCACATCACGTATGCGCTCACCAATAGAATGCAGTTCATCCCTCATTGTCTTGATTTGGTCATGTACGTCTGAATGTGCTCTCCTTGCTCCATTTGGGCACTATTCAGCTTTGACTTCAGAAACATGATTCTTGACGAATTTGACGTCTCGAACTGCTCCTTTAGCACATCCCATGCCTATCTAGGTGTAACAACATCACAAATGTGGGTAATGATGTGATCCTTCACTAACAAGTTAATGAAGGTCAAAGCTTTCCTCATCTTTTTGTCAAACACTTTGATATCCGCTTCATTTGGCGGCCTTCTCTCATCCCTGTGACGACTCCCACGTGTCTTTCTCCATTAGTATGTTTTTCATTTTGAATTTCCACACTACATAGTTGGAATTCCTGTCCAATTTGCTACTTTCACTCAAAATGGACTCTCCCATGTTTGTCATCGCAAAACTGCTTGAAACTTCTGTCGTAGGCTAAAAGCAGTATGCCGAGGCCAACTGTATGTCAGAAGTTGAAAATAATGACCTGCACTTTTTCCTTTACCAGGCCACTCGCCGCTTTTCCACCAATTTAAAAGCCAAATCGGCGTCGCCTTCCGAAATGCACTCAATCGTTAACTCCCAACTACGTGCCCAGTGGAATGGTGAAATCACTTTTGGCACACTTTGAGCACTTTATCCGCTGCAATCACTCTGTTTTGCTGTATCGTACTTGCAGGTACAGTTCGAGTGCCCTTCGTTTCGAGGTTATAGCCTTTCGTTTGGGTCAAAACGGACAAAGGACCCAAAAATAGGGATTTCTTTGTTTTTGAACTGTTTCTTCACCTTGAAGAAATTTCACACTTCACTTGTGAAGGGACCCAACTCCAATTTCAGTATTTTTTAAAGAAAATGAAGTGACCCTTGCACTTCTCTACCCTTCGGGCCCACTTCACTTAAATCCAACGATGGGTTTCAATCTTGTGGTCAAGATAGAATTGATCATGTCCGTCGATCGTTGTGGAGATAGATCTTATGGACTTCCTTGCATCGGCGCGTCGAACGACACTAAAGCCGCTAACCTCTTGCAAATGCTACGTGCTTCATGTGGTTCCTTGCGCACGACCTGTTCGCTCTCTCCTTCTCCCTTTTCTCCACGGGTTGTAGCTATGACTGCCAAAAACCCTATTAGCCGCCCACTTCAGATTGTTGCTACTCGCTGATCATACCATGGTTGTCCACGGCCACTTACAGGCTATTTCGCCCCCAGTGAATTGCCCTTCTGGAGCACTTTACAGATTCAAAATAGGTTTTCAATAGAGAGAAAGTTCTGATTTTGTGCTTCCAAACCCCAGACCAGGGTTTTTCACACAAATCTATCCTTGGCTTCCTATTCCCAATGTTCTGACAGGCCTATCCTCTTCCTTTGAGGTCTCTCTGATTGAGTGCACACTGACTGCAAACACCAAATAGCCTTCCTTCAGAATTTCAAAATTCTGTTTGCTGA
Source organism: Diphasiastrum complanatum (assembly GCA_029204225.1). Classification (NCBI taxonomy): domain Eukaryota; kingdom Viridiplantae; phylum Streptophyta; class Lycopodiopsida; order Lycopodiales; family Lycopodiaceae; genus Diphasiastrum; species Diphasiastrum complanatum. The sequence continues at coordinate 53,255,484 of CM055095.1, forward strand.
GGTTCTAATTCAGCCGACAACTCTTGTCTCTGAATCCCCACACAGTCTCAAGCTCACCAAGCTTCTGTGTGCTAAACTCTCTGCAACAGTGCTTCTCTTTCCGTCTTCAACCCGCCGTAAACCCCGAACTCTCAGAAGATAGTTCTCCCGAAGCTCTCTTCAACGACGATGCTGTACTGTGCACACTCCTTGTACAGCTCTGATACCGACTTAGATGTACATATAGTTGTTCACTCAGGCAACCCATGCATGACCCAGGTTACCGTTGGCGGGACGCGTGTCCCGTCGACTTGCCTCGTGGCGAGGCCAACTGATCCTTATCAACTGATAGCACCCACAATACAGTAGCACAGTGATTCTACTTCAATTCTAACTAATTAGTGACCAATCTAAATGCTAGAATCTATCAAAATGGTCCAATCAAGATTGAGGGCTCATATGTCACTCAAGCAATAGGATCTAGATCTCTAAATCTTGATTTTTGCACTAAAAAACATGCATATGATAATTAACCATCAAGCTTGCTTGCATCTAGCTCTAATACCATTCGATTTTTTTATTTAATTTAGGAAGTTTAAAATATCTACAAAGATCTACAAGCAAGAGATTTTGCAGACTACAAAAGTTAGATTGCTAGAACTCGAATTTTCTATTGCTTCAATACTAACTTTTGATCTAGACAAGAGCTCTTCTACACAAAATGTAATCATCCTAAAAAACAAGCCATTAAAGAGGTTATGAGTGAAAAACTAAGGCAAAAATAGCTCAAAAACATTTACATAAAATGAAAGAAATAATTTTCTTGTTCTCGACCTCCCTCAACAAGACAAAAATTGAGCTCCAAAATCAATCTCTCAAATTTCTCATAATCTAATTTATGCTTGAGATATGTACAAGATGTGTGGAGGTCAAGGTCCAACCTCATGATGACACTTGGCAATGAAAATGCATGAATATAATGAAAGAGAAATAATATTAAATAAAATTTAAAAAGCACACACAACTTATTGTTACTCCTTTTGTTATTTTATTAAATCCTAAAAACTATAATATTGTAGATATGTTTGATTTTGAGTAATCAACAAATGTGCTCGAAGACATGAAAAAACAAGCAGACCTTAAAGCTATCTGTACTTAAGAGACAAGCTTGCCATTCTAATTTGAAAATCCTACTTAGAGCCTAATAAAATATGACAATTACTTTCAATTAGCTTTTCAAAGTTTTTAAATACTTAAAAAAGATTACATTTCCATAATTTTTTTAAATTTCAGGCAAAAATAATTCATGAAAGTTCAAGAGACCATGGTGTTGAGTTTAAATTGCCATGGTTTTGATGAATGCTAATTACTTTCTATCCTGGAACTAAAAAACTGAAACACTTTTTCCATTTTTGATATGTTTAGGGACATGATTTGTATATATTTCCATGTTTTCTTTGTGAATTTCTAAAATTTGACGACTTTTACATTGTAAATGATATATATATTTTTGCCACGATAAGCATCATTTTTTTGTTTTTGTTTTTAGAGTGCTAGAAAGAGGAAAATATTGTCTCGTCTAAGTAATTCAAAAGATATACTCTAAAAACCAAGACTCAAAAAAGAAATAGAGAAAGACTTCCATTAGTGAGTAAATGGTTGTAGAGAATCAATCAAAATGGTATAATACAAAGAATGTTAATGAAGAACCACTATATTACACTATTGAAAAAGATTGCAAAGAGTTATCAATTTTTTTAAAGAAAATGTCTTATACCCTCTATATAGTTGAGTTTTTTTATGGATTTCATATGAAAAATTATTTGAGTGATAAATTCTCAACTACATAGAAATTTAGTTAATTATGCAAGATTTTCTAAAATGTATAACTTTCCATCTTTGTTAATTTTCCATTCAAATTGAGAATCTACAAGCGCGCAAAATTTTTTACTTAAGTTTTGCAATGCAAAAGTTGAGACTGCAAATTTTTTATTTTGATTTGTTTAATATGCTCATATATTTTCAATTTTAATTTTTTAATTAGTTTTTCTATAATCAATATGTTAAATTATCTTATTTTTAGGACTAAACCAAACAAAATGTTCGAAATGTTGGGAGAGCAAGGCTGTGTAATGAAGTAGAATTTATAACCAATGATAATTAATGTTTGAATGACAAGCACTTCATATTGTATTATACCACAAGCGACAAAACAACTTCAAAATTATATCAGGATTTAGGGTTTAGGGTTTAACTTTCACATCATCATTTATATAACTTTAAAATAATTTTAAAAACATCATCATTTATATAACTCTCAGGATCTAATTCAAAGATGCATTTTGCAACACGTTCTCCTAGTTGCACATTGCCATGAAGTCTGCAAGCAGCAAGCAAAGCCATCCATAGAGAAACTTGAGGCTGTCTCGACAACTTGATGAAGTTTTCTGCTTCACTCAACAGTGCTGAACGACCAAGGAGGTCAACCATGCAGCTTTAGTGCTCCATTTCTGGGCAAAGACCATAAATTGGGTTCATTGATTCAAAGTAATAAAGACCTTCATTCAGTATGCCTGCATGGCTACATGCAGATAGGAGACATACAAGAGTTGCTCTGTCCATGATAACACCTTCCTGGCACATAAGCCAAATAGCCACACCGCTTTAGTTCCAAGGTAATACAACCCGCTCGTGCCCAACTATGTGATCCGGCTCTTGGTAGGTTTTATCAAGTGTTAAGGGATTGCGGAACATGTCAATTAGTCCCCACTCGATCATAATTGCAGATATGTTTGTGACGGTTGCTAGCATGTCCTGCAAGATAGTAGATAAGACCATAGAGTGATCCGCAGCCATTAAAAGACATTTTTAAGAATGAAGCATCGAAGGTATTGATACTTACAGCATCCATGTACCTTTTATGTTGTCAATGCTGAGAGTCTCGTATCCACCATCGTGGCTTACAGCCAAAAGCATGTCCATAAAATCCACTAATGTATATGTTATGTTGCCAAGCTTCATGTGTCTATGTTTTTAAACAATCTTATCGTGGATGGCGTCCAACTGCTCATGCACGGCTTTCATCCGGCGCTCAAATATCTACAAGTCCAGCTAGGCGATGGAGGGAATATAATCTCCCAGGTCGAATACTCCATTCATTACAAAATACTCATTCACTTCATTCACCGTATTTTAAAACTCCAACGCCTCTGCACTCGCAGAGTCGAAGTACTTCTTGTCCAGAACCATACGCATGATCACGTTGCACGTCAACGCAAACACTTACGAGTTCACATTCATAGCTTCATCTCCCTCGCTTTCCTCCAGTATTGATTTCAACATACACAATAATTTATGTGTTCTCACATGCTTGCTAGCTTCCATTCTCTTTGAAGTTCATAGCTCCAATTGGCAGATCTTGCAGACATGTCTCCAGTGGGGGCCATATTTTGCCCATCCGATATCCATGTGATCGTGAGCCAAAATGTTTCCTGCCAGTGTCTTCGGTCTGGATGCGAAAATATGATCGTATTTGATTAATATGCCAAATCCAATGCCAGATTCAGAAATTAAATAGACGATTATGTACTTATTGTTGCTGGAACTCACATATATCATACACTACCTAATAAATCTATCATACTCATCCAAACTACACAAGCTACAAAGGTTAGCCTCTAAGATTGATGCACAAACTTTGACATCAATTATAACAAGGACTAATCTGTTGTGATTCACACAAATGCCATTTCAATGAGAAACATTGCTTTAATTTCCAACTTACAAGCAAATATATCATGACCGAAGCAACTACACTCGACAATCAATTCGAAACAGAATTTATTTGAATCTACTATCAAAAAATTTCATACTACCGAAAACCTAAAGGTATTCAAAGCTGCTTCCAAGAAACATTACGATCCAATACAGATAAACAATAGTTTAGAAACAATATTTAAGCTATTCGTTCATCGCAAAAGTAATAAAACAAGCTACGCTGACAACAGTTTTGCTGAGGGATGTCATTCCACCAGATTTCTCTAGCGAAACCAGAGCTGATCCGGAAGTCAAGCCGACGCACCCTCGAGTCCCACGATTAGTCAAATTATCCATTCAATCAAATTCGTCATTTTACATTTTATACACACACCTTGGGGAAGCCATGGTTCTCCATTCTTGTGACTCGAATGGATTCAACCTCCATCGAGTCCACTGTCCGCATCTTCCTGGGCGTGGACTTGCGAGACAGTCCCGGAGGCTCGCTTGAGTCATCTCGAGTTGATTGCATCTCCACACCATTACCACCCTTTTCAATTACCATATTTCCAACTACACCTGCAGGCAGCTACCACGTTTCTATCCAACAAACCCAAGAGGGAGCATCAGAAGAAACAAAGACGTAGCGGCAGATACAAAACTTCATAGACAGAAACAATAGCGATACATAGATCCAAATATCACGAGAGAGAGAGAGAGAGAGAGAGAGAGAGAGAGAGAGAGAGAGAGAGAGAGAGAGAGAGAGAGAGAGAGAGAGAGAGAGAGATTGCTTGTTTTGATTAGGGTTGGAAAAGCCCTAAATGGGGGTGGTTGTCACTTTCTCCAAAAGAGCAGGTGTACTTTGCATTAACCCTATGTGGATTTCTAGGTGTTCTTGAATCTAGTACTTAGGGTTAAAGAGCCCAAAGTGAACGGTTTTTTTTGCAGTTCATTTGAAAGTTGCCTTAAATGGCAAACCTGAGATAAGATCTTAGGATGCGGTAGAATGATTTCCTCTCCGAGCAAGAAAAAACTTCAGAGAAGTGATTGCTAGGGTCGGACGCCACTGGCACACAAGCCTTCTATCACGCGTGTTGTTTGTTCAAATAAAATTTTGAACGATCGGAGACTACAACAGAATCTCTATATGATCTTGACCTACCCTCCTCAGGTGAGTACTGGGAATTTTCGGGGTAGCAACTGCATCACAATGTTGCATATGTTAAGAAATGCGATTATGATCTTCACGTATTGAATTGTTAATGGTAACAACAATCGTAGGTTGTAGGTAAGCATAAACACCTGTGGCTCTTCGAGAAATATGAATGGGATGGATAACAGACGTACAGGTTTTTGATCACACATGGAACGATAGAATGATGCTGAGTTCGTCATCATAAGCAAATGAGTCATGGAACATGAGATTGTGCATGCCTAGATTCAAATGCTCTTAGAATTTTTTTAACAACACCTTCTTTGTAGTTTTAGATTATTGAAAATGGATTTGAGAAAACTATTGTTGTTAGAACTGCTCTTGTGAAAAATGTGGAAGTAGAGGACGCTCACAATATGTTTGAAAAGTTTCTCACCAAGAGTTCACTTATAAGCTAGATATCGTGACACATATCGTCATTTCATTTGTCTCGTTAATTATCCACTAAACTAGCGTGAGTTGATTTGGTTTTATCAATGTCCTTCAATTGAATAAAATTTACAAATATGCTAAAAATATCTATTTGTTGCTTTTATAGGATTTTCTACAATTGATATAATATTAGAACAAAAAATAATATTTCAAAAATCAAGAGGTGATCCTCATCATTTCAATGTCATATTCAAAAGTCAACTAATAAATATAATAGATAGTTGAACTTAAAATGAATCTCACGGGATTGCCTTATGTAATAAAATAGTCACTAATATGAAATGTTGCTCATCATGTGGAGCATCCACATTTCAACCAACTAACAAAAATATGTTTGTCTCAAAAGACATAAATGAAATACCCTTGTATTCCATTGCCAATCCTATTTTGTTTGAATACACAACTGACCAAGAAAATTCAAACCGATGGTTTGTTGCATGATGTGCAAAAAAAAAAAATATCGAATAAAGTACTTAGTATTCCTATCTCCTAGTTACTCAAGGTCAATCTTGCAACTTCATCCCTTTGAACTACAAACTTTATCTTTAATTGATGCATCGATTGAAACAACACGTAGAGCGACAAGCTATTTACAAGGAACAATTGGAAAACGATCAATATTCGAAAATCCTATAGTTTGTTTTGATACCAACCTACAAAAATCTAGAGATACTATAGAAACAACAAATATTATAAAAATGTTACTCAACCACAATCTTTTAAACAATCCGATCATACAAAAGATCCTTACTTTGTATGAAACAAAACTTGGTCAAAATGGTTTGTGTTTGGTATCTGCGAACACAATGAAAGATTTTCTTGATAAGATCAACTTGAATCAACTTTTAAAACAATGCAAAAAGATCCAATGATTCATAACTATGTTATTTTGGAAGACATCACACAACCAACATCTAGCCAAAAACACTCAAAAACTAACATCTACCAATACTCGAACCTCCAATTACGTAGCAAAGGATATCTACATGAACGCTCAATACCATTCACAACCAATATCGAAGGATGATCAATAAACCAAAACAACGACAAAACAATTACTTTGGAATCAATGTTGTTTCCTTTCTTATTTCCATTTGGCCATGGCTTTTATGATGGTGAAATCAATTTCTTGGAATACATTAAGATGAGAGTTAGCTCAGTTGTTTCAATTTTCACATTGTACCCTCCATGTCTATTGATTATGTACCAAATTAGACAAGCGATTCTCTTATCCTCCAACACACAATATGTAGTTCTAGAAAAAGACATCATTGAATACATGTCAAAAAATCAAAGAGCAAATGAGCAAGACATCTTCAAACATGTCTTAAAATATACTCTTGGACCAAACATACCTGGAACTCCATCTTGGCATCGACGAAACTTCAACGATTTACTATCCATGATGGAATGTTGGGGACTACCACATTTTTTCCTAACCTTGACATCTGATGAAACAACCGATATGTGATGGAATGAAATGCAACCAACACATTGAAAACTTGGTAAATAAATTTAACAATGAATATGATTGGAGAAATTGTCCAGTAGAATGTTCAATGTTGTTTGTGGCAAGATTAGACCAATTCATGAAAAATTATTTACTATCATCCAAACCACTTCTTGGAAATGTCCAACATTACTTGATTAGGTATGAGTTTCAAAATCGAGGCTTTGTACATGCACATATTATTCTTTGGATAAATGAAAATGAAGTAGATCAAATAGCTAATGAGATAGTGGCATGTATACCAACTATATTTGATGAAACTTCAAGAAAATTCATAGAACCGATTGAGACTCATAGAAAAGAGCTCTATCAGCTTGTGCAACAAAAACAAATACATTATTTGTGAAAAAAGTGGATTTTGAATGGATCCAAACTCCCAAAATACTTGGCTGAGATCTTTGCACAACAAGCTACAAAAGCTAGAAATGGCAAAACATCCTAATGCTACCTTTGATACACATGAACTTGACAAAGCATTCAAGAGACAAAAGAAACTAATAAAAGGTACTGATGGCAGCCAAAAACAACAGCATACCAGCCCTACAACAGCAGCCTACCACTTTTGGAAACCTCTTAAGATCATACACAAAAGCTTGAAGACAATACACAAAGCAATGCTCTCAATGGAGGAAGAAACTGTGACAATGATCTATTGATCTCTCTCAACAATACAATAAGTCTCTCCAACCTGTTCTCCACAAATTTCAGCCTAATATAGGTGAGAGAGATGACTCTCTCTCTCCTCTATCTAGAACTTAGGACCCAAATTTAGGACATCAGTAGCCTAAAATAGCCAATTTTGGCCTATATGTCCAAATAACATGATTTTGGTGTCATTTTGAAGGTCTTGAAGTTTGAGACTTTTTCAACATGAAATATATACTAAAATAAAAGTATCTAGGCCTCTTTCACACGTGTGAAATGTTAGATCCAAAACTATGTACAAAAATTGCCAATTTAGGCCTCAAACTAGCTAGGAAATGTTGACAATTTTCACACTCCCTCTTCAACTTTACTTGCTAGTTTCACAGCACTACTTTTCTCCAACCTAAGAATGATCTCCATCATGATAATAGATCTCTTCTCAAGTGCTCTAATATGTAGAATATGAAGTACAACATAATTGATATAGATAATAGTGTCCATATAGGATTCTTCACTATTTCTGACATCAATTTTACATAGAATGATGAACATGATACATGTAAAAGAACACAGAATCATAATGAAAGGATTCCTCCATGTATCCACCTTTGAATTCTTTGTAGAACAACAGCAAACAAGTTGTAAGTGAAAGTAACCAACAAGTGTTTGCATGCCGCCTCCACATTCCACTTTGCCCATAGTGAATGCACCATGTATCTCCATGAATGAACTGCCATCACCACCTTGCCTTTGTAGATCTCCAATCCATGAAAACCCTTGAGTGAATGAATGCCAAAATGATGTGTTCTCTGCTCCATTTGAATGAGCAAAACCTAAACTTGAAATATTTGAAGTATCTCCACAAGATTTGCATACAATCCTTGATCCTACATTGTCAACAATTTGCCAATTTGCCAACACTAGGATGCTAGATCTTGAACTTTGTCCAAAAGTGTTTTGCTTGCTACCTTCATTACTTTGCTTCTTATGACATTCATTTGAAAAATGACCTTTTATCCCACAATAAAAGCACTTGAACTTTGACTTATCTTTCTTTCTAAAAGAAGTAGAAGAGGAGGAGGAACATTGATCATCATGATCCAAGTTACCACCTTTGGACTATTTCCCTTTGCCTTTACCTTTGCCTTTGACTTTGCCTTTTGTGAAAAAAGCCTCTTCACCTCCACCTTGCAAGGATGCACCATCAAGCTTTGATTGCAACCTATGTTCTTCAGCCAATAAGATTTCTTGCAAGTCAACCACACTTGGCAAGACTCTTTGAATGACAAAACTTTGCACAAGGTTAGCATGTTCATCTAGCAAACCATTCAACATAACTTGGACTATTTCACCATCTTTTATGCTTTCATCAATGCATGCTAGATCATGACTTAAGGACTTAGCCCTCAAGACAAATGCATGAGCACTTTCTCCCTCTCTTTGTCTACTAGAAAATATTTGCCTCCTTAGGTTCAATACCCTAGATGTGGACTTTGATTCAAAGAGCTTCTTCAAGGCATTCCATGCCTCACTTGCACTTTGACTTTTACCAACTTCCTTGAGAAGTTCATTGGTAACATTCATTTTAATAATATGAAGAGCCCTTTTAGCCTTCTTATCAAACCTTTGTTGCTCTTGAACTGTGGGTGATCTCTCTTCAGTTCCTGCAACTATGTCCATGAGTTCATTCAACTCAAGTAAAGACTCCATCCTCACTTTCCAGGTAGAGTAGTTTGATGAACTCAACCTATCATTAGTTTCTAACATGATCCCACCATTGGAAGCCATGAATATAATGATTCTTCAACTTTTAGGCTCTGTCCTAATGCACCTAGCACTCACTTTCCTCTCAACAAATGATGGATAAGGAGATCTCAGAAGATCTAGGACCCTAAAACACTTCTATCTTGAACCTGGCTGGTTTCCAAGCATAGAAAGGAAGATTGAAACACATGCAATACTTTGCACACACTAAGAATGGATTACAAACTCAAACCAACTTAGGAGCCAAATTTAGGGCACCAGTAGCCTAAAATAGCCAATTTTGGCCTATTTGTCCAAATAACATGATTTTGGTGTCATTTTGAAGGTCCTGAAGTTTGAGACTTCTTCAACGTGAAATATATACTAAAATAAAAGTATCTAGGCCTCTTTCACACGTGTGAAATGTTAGATCCAAAACTATGTACAAAAATTGCCAATTTAGGCCTCAAACTAGCTAGGAAATGTTGACAATTTTCACATTATTGTAGAAAGTCATGCACTTTATATTTATCAAAAAACAAAAAAGTAGGTTGCAAGTATGGATTTTCATATTCTTCTTCAACAATATATGAAACACACATTAATCCAGATAATCAAAGATTGACATACTATCGTCCACGATATGAAGATAGGAATGTTGTTCCATATCACCCAAGCATTCTACTTTTGTGGAAAGCACACATGAATCTACAGAGAATCACAAACACAAATTGGTCATACTATCTTCTAAAATATGCGATGAAATCTGAACCAATGGGTCATATGAATCTCGATACAGAAGATGCAAAACATATTGGCCTAGATCATGTCGATTCCAATATGTTGAAAGTAAGTACAGCATCAATACTCACAAAATTGGTATCCTATCCGAAGCAGCATTTTGTTGTCTTCAAATACCCATTGTAAAAAGGAGTGAATTAGTTCATTACATAGACTCATCACCTCCTCAGCTACGAAAAAAAATGGTTGGTTACAACAATATTGTACTATTACACCCCATTGATTTTTACGTATCACGACAAACAACCTTGGAAGACCTCACGTTTTATGAATATTGGAAAAAGTACACTGTTAAAAAATTTCCGACATGCAAAACCAAACCTAACAATATTGACCAACTTGGAAATTCGGTATTTAAAATTGACTGACTAGTACGATTTACAAATTTTCATCCTGCTCATCAAATAGAAGGTTTTTTCTTCAATATCCTTTTGAAAAAATTTCACTTTCGAAATGAAAAAGAACTTATAAATGAAACCAACACTCAACGATCATATTTTGTTGAATGTGTCTTGAGAAATATTATCAATTCTGAAGAAGACATCGAAAATTATATAGCTGAATATACAAATAGACAATCAACTGATCATGAACAAAGACAACAATTGTAAACATATTGCTCCAAAAAAAAACACTTGAAGGTGAAATATTGACAAATGATGATGATCACATGAAACCTTTAGTTTTGGATTCTGATACCATTCAAACTTTAAAATTGGAGCACGAATTTGAACATTTAAAAACATCTAACTTGACACAAGAACAAACACATGTCTATAACATGTTGACAATACAAACATCCGAAACTTTCATCATTTCAAGAACTTCTGGTAGTAGAAAAACAATGTTTATAAAATATCTACCATATAAATGTGTTGCTATCAGCAACAACTGGAGCTGCATCAACAAGACTTAGCAAAACTGCTATGACTGTGCACAATCTATTCTCCATTCCTATAAAGAATCTCTATGTTCAAAATTCAAGTCCTACAAACTTCCGCTATAAATTGATAGCCGATGCTAAACTTATCATGATTGATGAGATATCGATGATGACATCCCACACTTTGCAATTGGTTGTGAAGAACAATCCTCAAAATAAAAACTTCTACCCTGCATTAACATATGTCATGCTCTCAAGAGTAACAAAAAGGAAAGATATTTTCATCATAAATGAAATTATTCCGTTACATTTTCAACCTATTTCACTTCCAGAATACACAATGTTCTTGATGAATATAATCCAGAAATCATTTTTGCAGAATAAGCTGATCATCAATTCACAAAATGTCGACATCAATTGAGGTACTATCTCCTTATTTGTAAATTTTATTTGCATGAATTTAAACAAGGTTGATGAAATCAAAAGATTTTTTTTTCTTTAATCAAATGTTTATTATAAAACTTATCTAACTTGACAAATCATAACTTCCATAATTTTACAAAAAATAGCTATTCAAAAAACTAAAAGAAGAAGCAACAACTGTAAACACCGCAACAACGACATATCCATCAACAAAACAAATGTTCCTCATGAATACATGTGGAATAGAACCTGAGGAATACATGAACGGTTATAGAACAAGATACTTGCTATCATTACTTATCGATGAGAAAAAAAATGCACGGGATAAATTTCAAAGTACTAATAATGGTCGACCAATTGAAGGTAACTATCTATAAAACAAGAATATTTAGTATTTTGATATTCTTTTTTTTTTTTAGTAATCAATACCTATACTTTATTGTATAAACAATTACTTACAATTGGATGGTGTGTCATCTTCTTCTACTGACACAGGAAATGGGTGGATGGAATCATAATCGTTGTTGTCGTCGCCAGCGGATTCATAAAAGGAATGCAGAGCAGAATCTAGGTGCCAGGTGCAACTCTCCAAAAAGAAGCGGGTTTGCTCCCGTGTGGTTGAAGTCACGACACATAACTCATGTACTGCTACTGATTGTTGATCGGTATCCATTGCGGTCGCGGTCTCCTTTTCTGCCCCTGCTTCTGTCTCTGAAGTTCGATCCACCGTTGCTAGATCAGAGAAAAGAAGAAAAAGAGAAGACGATAAAGAACACGAATTGTCTAGGCATAAGATCGTAGATGTATGAGAGAGAGAGAGAGAGAGAGAGAGAGAGAGAGAGAGAGAGAGAGAGAGAGAGAGAGAGAGAGAGAGAGAGAGAGAGAGAGAGAGAGAGAGAGAGAGAGAGAGAGAGAGAGAGAGAGAGAGAGAGAGAGAGAGAGAGAGAGAGAGAGAGAGAGAGAGAGAGAGAGAGAGAGAGAGAGAGAGAGAGAGAGAGAGAGAGAGAGAGAGAGTTTGATAGGTGGCTTGCTGGCCAAGGTTTCTTTTTTCCTTTGATGTAAGACCGAGTCATCTCACTTTATTATCACTTTGAGTTTTAGATGAAGCTGAAACTCGCAAATAAAATGTTGTAATTGGCCGTTTGTGTTAGTTGTGGATCATACATTATACGGTATTTATGTATTTATACGACATTGAGAATATGCAACACATTCCTCACGAAAATACACGAAACAAAAACAGAGAAGTATCCAACGAAGGTGAAATTTATATTCAAAAACTTCCTGATACACTTCTTTACTTCCAAAAACTTCATATTTGAAGCGCACGTCCAAAACCTCTGATTACAACACTAACTAGTATGTAAGCATTAAAACTTTACTTCCTACAACATTCACAGCGCTAATATTTTTCACATTCTTTTTATTGAAAACCAACAGATCAATCTCATCTTGAACAGCCTGTTCCACCAATCATCATCTACACTAGCACTACAATCCAGAAAATTCTCAATAATAGCAACGTCACATAATGCAGATGAACTATTTAGTGGTAGTATTGAAGCCATCCCAGCAGAAAAACCATGAACTGCATCATAACGTTTTCTCTCAAAATCAAGAGCAGCTTGCCACGAAATGTCCCCTCCGGTTCCAGGAACTGCGCATGCTACATTTTGAAGAGCTCTCATCTCGATACCCTGAAAATCCAAATTATAGCGCATGTAGCCCTCTCTTGAGCCCAGTGAGTTTCATACCAATTTCCGAACGCCCATACAGTTGAATCGTTTCACAACAGATACACGAGCACTTTTGTTCGTTATGATAATATGAAATCAACATCACATCCAGGAACATCTTTTGCCATAGTTTTCATCCATTTAGAAATTGTTTTCAAACCAACTCTCTATTTTGAAAACCACTGCAAAACACAATAAGATATCAAAATTTTTATATGCAACATGAAAAAAAACACAAAATATTCAATATTGAAAATAAAAACATACTACTTTAGCATTACGTCTTGGTCCATCAATTGCTCGCAAGAAGAATGGATGTGAAGCACAGTCTTTAGAATTCCAAACAGACAAATGGGAAAAATACTCTTCAAAAGTGTGAATTACATCAGCTAAGTAACCATTTGAATTTTTTTTATTTTAGGAAGTTTAAAATATCTACAAAGATCTACAAGTGAGAGATTTCACACACTACAAAACTTAGATTGCTAGAACTTGAATTTTCTAATGCTTCAATACTAGCTTTTGATCTAGACAAGAGCTCTTCTACACAAGATGCAATCATCCTAAAAAACAAGCCATTAAAGAGGATATGAGTGAAAAACTAAGACATTCATTAGCCCAAAAATATTCACAAAAAATGCAAAAGATTATTTCCTTGTTCTCGGCATCCCTCTACAAGACAAAATTTGAGTTCCAAAATTTTTCTCTCAAATTTCTCAAAAATGATATTTGTACAATTAGCTCTCCATCAACAATGTAGTATAAGTTTGAGTTTCTTCTAATTTTAGCATGTGGTGAATCTTAGACTGATTGAATCTTTTAAGTCATCAAGATGAGAGTGATTGTGTTCCGAACTTGCAGCCTGTTCTATTTGTTCTTTACAATGTTGAGTCCCCGAATGATGTCAGCGAGTGCGTGCAAAACAAATTTGAACTCTTGAGGTTGTGTTTCGGAGATAGTGAAAAATCGGCAAAACATTTTGTGTCATGTAAGTCAGATCACAAAAAGAAAGCAAAGCATTGGCGAGGTGTTAGCAGCATTATTGAATCCTTTTGTGCTCCAAGTTGGTCTGTGTGCTTATATAGAATGTCATATTGTGTGGCAGAGGTCATGAACAGCATCGGTCGCACTATTGTGACTATCGATATTCCAAAAAATATAGATATGACTCGGTCCTTTCTAGCGCATCAAGACCGTTCGGAATCACCTTTTGATACAAATTCATCTGAAGACTCAAGTTCTGGATCTGAGGAGTCTGATGAGGGTGATATGGATATAAACATAGAGACATTATAGTTTGTATTGGTTGTTATGTCTAAATCATAAAGGCAAATTAAGTGCTTCATAGCTCAAGCGGTAGGGGTTGTTACAGCTAATTTTGACAATATAACAAAGGAATACAGTTTGAATAAATGGATCTTCCACCCAAAATGAGATGCTAAGGTGATAATAAGGTGTAGCATAGTCCACTTTGCCACTGGAGCAAATGTCTCTTCATAGTTAATTCCTTTATTTTGCTCATAGCCCTTCACTACTAGGCGTGCCTTATGCTTTGCTATCATGCCATCCACATGAAACTTTGTTCTAAATATCCATTTGTTATCAATGGGTTTCTTTCCAATCGGTAGATCAACTAACTCCCATGTATCATGCCTGTGGATGGACTCCATCTCCTCTGCCATTGCCCTTTGCCACTCTTTATGATCTTTTGCCTCATCAAAGGTTGATGGTTCTTGACATTTCAAAATGTCACTCATTAGGGCATAGTTTACATGATAACGATCGGGAGGCTTCCTTTCCCGCGCTAATCTTTTCACTTCTTCTTGTATTTTCGTACCATTTTGGTATCTTAGGCTCGGGTGATATACTTCGTGGAGAGTATGTGTCCCAAGGAGTGTCCAAGTAATGTCTCTTACTTCCAACCGGTTTCTCCTTTGTTGCTCCTATCGGCAAGTACCTTCCCCTAGGCCCTTGGATAGGTGGTGTCCTCTCATACTCACCTTCTCGACCTTCGTCTTCATGTGCATCATCCTGTGGAGTGTCTTCTTCATCTTCTTCTTCCAAGATTGTGGGAAGTCTTTTGATGCTTTCATCACCTTTATGGTCTTCATCTTCATACCTATGTGTCTCATCAAAGATTACATCTTTGCTGATGTGAATCTTGTTCATTACAGGATCAAGACACTTGTACGCCTTCGTCCTCTCATCATAACTGACAAAGATAGACTTGATTGCTTTGGCATCAAGATTTTTTCGCTCCTCCTTTAGCACATGTACATAGGCCCTACATCTAATGACACGAAACTTGTCGATTTTTGGCTTTATTCCTGTAAATGCTTCTTCGGGAGTCACATTTGGAACCACAATTGTACGGCTCATGTTTTGCAAGAACGTTGCCGCACTGGATGCTTCCGACCAAAGTGAATCGGTTAAGCCCATTTGCTTCATCATGGAGCATGCACTCTCCATAATAGTCCTGTTTTTCCTTTCAACTACACCATTACTATGCGGCGTGTGTGATTGTGTGAATTGTCTTTTGATGTGTGTTCCTTGCAAAAGTCCTCAAAATCATCAAATTTGTATTTGCCCCCTCTATCTGATTTTAGCACTTTGATGCGTGCATCCAGTTGGTTTTCTACTAAAGCCTTAAACTCCTTGAAGTGAGAAAAAGCGTCAGATTTCTTCTTCAAGAAATAAATCCATGTCCTCCTAGAGTACTCATCTATGAAAGTCATAATATAAAAGGCTTTCCTCATCGACATGGTCTTCATTGGGCCGCATTGGTCACTGTGAATAAGTTCCAGTGGTTTCTTAGCTCTTGCAGGTCCACCTTTCTTGAATGTCTCCCTATGATGCATCCTTCACATATGGCGTGATGACCATCCTGTAATGCTGGTAATCTTGTTACCATCTTCAGCTTCGCCATCAATTACTATCCCTATAACCTTTCGCTACCACCTTATGGTTGTGGTTCATATCCTTCATTAGGCATCCATCCTTGACAAATTCAACCTTAAGATGTTATTTGCCATCACACCAACAGAAAGCAAACTCTTTTTGAGTCCAGGAACATAAAGCACATTAGGGATATTCTTGATTTTACCATCAAAAAATTGCACAAGTACATTGCCAACACCTTGTATTTGGCATTCCTCCCCATTGGCTTGTGTGACCTTGTCCCCATCATGGATTGGTGAAAATTTCTCAAACCAATCGCGTTTCCCGGTCATATGTCTTGTGCGCCTGAATCTATGAACCATCTGGCACCATCATCAACTTGGGATGCCAATGTCAATGAGAAGGCACTTGTCTCGTCATCTTCCCCACCATCTTCAACAATGTTGCTTTGTTGCTTCACTTTTCCCATCTTTATGTCCACTTTCTTCTTGTAACACTCACGTGCCCAATGACCCGGTTTGTGACAATGATAACATTTGTGTTTCTTCTTCTTTTTCACCTTCGATGATGACTCTCCCTCGTCATCATCATCCTTGGATTTCTTATGAATCCTCTTCCACCCTTTTTGCTTGCCTTTAGCAAGCAATGCTTGATCATCCTGTGGGGTTTGCCTTGACTTCACCACCTCGCGGCGCTGCTCTTTCTGCAATATGATTTCGCGAAAGTCTTCAAAAGTAGGCAATTTCTCCCTCGAAGTGATGCTGCTGCTCACGAACATTTGTAGACCTTCCAAAACACCGCTCATTGTGGTATGTACCAATTCAACGTCCCTAATTGGTTCTCCAATTGTCACAAGTTGATCTCTCAGCTCCTTTATCCTGGTGAAGAAAGATCCCACCGATTCGCCTTCTTCCATCCTGATTGCGTTCAACCTCGACTTCAAGAACATGGCTTGAGCTGGATTGCAAGTTTGAAATTGCATTCTAAGATATGCGAAGGATTTCAGTTCATTCAAGATCCAATTCATGTCCTTGATTTTTGGTTACAATAAGAACAAAGCAACAATCCTGCCAATGTAGAAAAATCAACATCTACATACAAAATGAGATGCAAACTCTAAAAGATACTGATCAAACATGAACCAAAATATATAATATAGTTTTTGTCCATACAATTACAGTACCCTACCGTATACACGTGTGGAACCAAAAATAACGAAATATGAGCATTCTACACACAAGATCGCAAGATATCATCAACAGAGTGCACCAGTGAGTAGTAGAACCCAAAGAGAACCATGTATAATGATGAAATGAGAGAGAGAAGAGAGAAGATGTGTCTCTCCACGAGTTACACCATTTTATAATAGGTCCAAACCCAATTTGGCCTCTTGGCTTTCCCTCCAAAATGTAAACCCTACTATTTTGGGGACTAGATTCAATGTACCCAAAGTTCATTTGAATCTCTCTCAAAATCGACTACCAACTTTCCCACACTTTCAAAAAGTGTTTATTAAATGTATTCTAAACTAATATAACTTCAAAAAGTTTATCTCTAAGTCTAAAATGAGTTTTGGCCTCATATTGACAATTTACCAAAATATGACTAAACTAGACTAAACTTGTTGAAATCCCTCACACTCCCTCTTCAACTAGTTTTGGCATAGTTTTAACCATACTACTTTGATCCAACTTTAGAATGATCTCCATCATAAGTATAGATCTCCTTTCTAAGGTTATAAAGTATCTTTCATAATTGATATAGAGAATAGTGTCCAAATTGGATGCTTCACTATTTCTTACATCAATTTTACACATTAAGATATAACTAGAACATGAAGAACCAAATAGAATGTGAATGAAATGATTCGTCCATGTTTCAAACTTTGAACTCTCTGAAAAATTACAACAACCAAAAAATAAATTTGAGTGATGACCATTTGCTTGCTTGTCTCCTCCAACTTTGTCCTTTCTTGATATGTCTCCACCATGAAACTCCATGAATGAGCCTCCATCTCCATCTTGCCACAAGAAACCATCATACCTTGGAAATCCATGAGTAGGTGAATACATCAATGATGCAAATCTAGCACCACATGACTCCATAAACCAAGTAGGTTGCACTAGTCCATCTTCAAGATCTACTTGACACAAGAAAATGACCATGCATTCACCAAAAATTGACAATCTCCAAGTATTGGCACCAAGTAGCTCAACACTTGAGAATTTGATCATGGATGAGTGATATAATGAGCCTCCATTAGCCTCATTTTCATCATCAAAACTAGCGAAGAATGCTACTACAACTCCAACAAAAAGATATCGCAAGAAATGTAGCTAGTTTTACCATATCTTGACAATTTGCACACATCCACATAAAATAGCTCAAACATGAGATAGAACAAGTAAAGTAAACTTGAACAACACTTCCTTGCTGCTCCTTTGACCTTACTTGAGTCCTCACTAAGCTGCAAAAATGGATCCATAACATCTTTGCCAAATAACCTTCCTTTGGTGCCTCTGATTAGTTCCAATTTGCCACCTTTCCATTTCTATTGTTGAAGCCCTTTGAGACCAACCTCTTGATCTTCCTCGACCATCAAAGTCATTGAACAAAATTTGTTTTCTAGATCCATTACTTGCTTTTCCAGTATGAAAACCATGAGAACCAATATCCACTTGCATAGCACCATCTACACAAGAAAATTCTCCAAAATATGTGAGTAAAGCAAAGTGAGCCCTCGAAACAAAAGCATGAGTACTCTCTTCCTTTTTTTGCAAACTTTGAAAGATTTGCCTCCTAAGAGTAAGCACTCTTGATGTAGACTTAGATTCATAAAGCTTCTTCAAAGATTCCCAAGCCTCCAAAGATGATGTGCACTTACCAACTTCCTTTCATTGGTAGCATTCTCTTAATCATGTGTAGAGCCCTTTTGGCCCTCTTATCATACCTCATTTGATCTTGAGGTGCTTGACGCTTCTCCTCCACACCTACAACAATCTCCATCAACTCATTCATCTCCAATAAGGACTCCATCCTCACCTTCCAAGTAGAATAGTTGATTGAGGTAAGCCTATCATTGCTCTCCAACATACGTGTACACTTGTGAAATGACTCTACAAAGTGATTTTGTGATTTTCAAGAAACTAGATTTGAACAAATCAAAAATCTAGAAAGATCTACAAAAGATCTAGATGACAAATCTTAAAATATTTTTTCAACAAAATCTAGTCATCTTGGAAAATAGACTTTTCCTAGAAAACAAAGATTTAGGCTCCAAAGAAGTGAATCAAAACGTACAACAATAAGATCTAAATATCACTATTGGACTCACTCATATCCAGAGACTCTAACCTTAATATTTGGATTGGATTTGATACGCTTTGATACCAATTTATGTCCTAGTTTTCCACCTTTCTTGACTAGCTTGAACGATTTTAGAAAATTGACATCTAGAGATTCACCAAGATCTCAACCAAGATTGTACACTCAAATATGGAATCCTCCTTGTTTTAGACACTCAATGAGATTACAACTTGACCCTCACACTCACACAAATAAAACTTGACTAGAATCAATTTGAGCTTCATACAATCATATGTCAATCCCGGACACAAAAATTGAGAATTTTGACTCCTACAGGCAACACAAGATCCATCCTCCTCTCTATGTTTTGATCTTTGATCAGACCTACAAACCACTGCAAAGCAACATCGCACATCAAGAGGAGGATGAAGAAGTGACTTTCCAAAAGGACTACTTTTTCACTCTACTCTCTTATAATTATATTAAAAAGTCTTTTTACAGCTAGTGATCAAGAGTGTAGAGCAAGTGGTGTAGGTACTATTCCATTGTACTTGAGATCATCCAAAAGGATGAATATTGAAAATGTCCTTTATGTACCATCTATCACTAAGCATTTGTTGATTGTTGATAATGGCCTTGATGTAACCATGTAGTTTGTTCCATCTTTAAGAATGATGATTGCATAGCTAAAGGATTTAAACAAGGTAGATTGTTTAAATTAGATGCTAATGTGGCAATGGAGAGTGTAAACATGGCAAAGGAGGAGATCACCAAATTGGAGCTATGGCACAAAAGGTTGGAAAGCAATGGAATCTATGTGTGCAAAGGAGCTTGCACTCGGCCTCCCCCAACATTTTTCAAGATGTGGTAAGCATTGTGAGGCTTGTAGCCTCTCAAAGGCTCATAAGCTTCCTTTTTGAAGATCCACCATAAGAGCAAACACTCCTCTTGAGATCATACATTCGGATGTGCATAGCTTCTCATAAGCATCCAATGGAGATGCAAAGTACTATGTGTCGGAAATAGGCTAGATAAAGTAGCGGTGGAAACTTCCTACTTCCAATGAATGACTACGCCTATCAAAATTGAACAAAGCAGTAGTGATGGAAATCACGTCCAATGTTTAGCAACTAACTTTGAAATCGCTAGATACTAAGTGAGTACGTAGCCAAACATGAATTATTGAATCCTCAGACAATTTCTATCAGCTACAAAAGCAATACAAAGATGCATGCATTCTGATATATATTGAACGCAATAAGAAGATAGTATTGATTCAGAAAAGAAAATCAGATGCTAATGGACACAAGACAACAACAGATAGAAGTCACGCACTCTAAGTTGTCTCTGAGTAATTGAGAATAAGTCTGATAATAAGCAGCTATGCTGATAAGCAATAGCGCAATAGCAACTCTAAAACAAATCTCTTAAAAGACTGAGCTAAAATGCTCAAGAGAGTTCAAGCTTGAAAGCTTGATAGAGAGCTAACTACAAAATTTGCTGACTGATCTCTTCGATCATTTTTGTTGTAATGATGTACAAATATAAACAATTATTTATACTAAGAAATTAGGTCATCAATTGTGATTGCCAATTGGCTAATCTCCGCTGGCATCCATCTGGTTCCTTGTCATTGATTGTTGATAAGTGATGAAATTTGACCGTAAACATTTTGTCTGCATAAATGAACCAAAACTGTAGCTCTGTAGAAATGAACGTAAACAGCCATGGGTGACACCTTCGCAAAAGTGACAGTGTTAAGATTTTGCGAAAAACGCAGTAGTGTCTTGAAAACTGATTTACGGTTGCCCCACACATTGCTAGAGTCATTTCCTTAACATTTGAGGCAATTTAGAAAAACAAAAAATGGGACTCTGCATATTTGCTCACAAATTCTAGCACGCAAAAAATGCGAGAAAGACGACACTGTATTTTTCATGAGATATCTAACAGGCGACAATGTCACTAAAATGCGAACAATGAAGATGACATTGTAATTTCACTTGTAAATCCTGACAGGTGAGAAAGCCAAAGTGAGAGAAAATGAAAATACGACACTGTGGTAAAACTCCGTGTAATTCTATAGACTGTGTACAAACACTTGTAAAACTGCAGACTGTAAAAGAACACGGAAAAATCCGCAGAACTGGATAAACAATGGATGAATTTTAAAACCGATTAGTCGATTGGTAAGAAGGAAAATAATCCAACACTCCCTCTTAATATGAATCCTCGAATGCCTTGACCTTCAAACTTAGTTCTACACAAAATCTTCTGTGTGTATCCAAACTTAATGCTTTGGTAAAAATATTTGCTGTCATATCTTGCATTCTACAGTACTACAATCTGACCTCTTCGTTGAGAACTTTGTTTATGATGAAATGATACTTCAGTTCAATGTGCTTACTCCTGGAATGAAATCTAGGGTTGGCTGATAAAGCAATGGCACTTTGATTATCACAAAATAATGCCATCGGAGCATGTTGATTCAGACCAATATTTGAGATTAAATTCCTCAACCAAATTGCTTCCTTTGTAGCTTGAGAGGTTGCGATATACTTTGATTCAGTGGAAGATAGAGTTATTGAAGATTGTCTGCGACTATTTCAAGAAATCGGACCATTGTTGAGGAAGAATGTGAATCCGGAAGTGGATTTACGAGTGTCTACATCTCCACCCCAACTTGCATCTGTGTAACCACTGAGTAAATTGAGTTTGTTGTTGCCAACTGCTCCATAACAAATGCAAAAGTCCATCGAAGATATCTCATGACTCAGTTTAGGCTTTGATAGTAATTTTGTATTGATCATGCTTGAATCGCAATCTTACAATGCCTTCACCTTCAATAGTGTGAGTACTATTGTCACCAAGATGAACAAATTTCTTCGTGCTATAAGGAATGTAGGAGTTGAAGATCTCACGTTGATTGGTCATATGTTGAGTTGCTCTAGAATCAAGAAACCATGAGTCATCCAAAAACACGCTTTGATCTATGACCATAAATGCGCCTTCGTCCACTTTGACTTGGGGAGATGATGAAACTGTGTTTGCTTATTGATCAGGTTGCTTGGCTACGTTCTTCGCTTGAAGAATCCGACAATCCTTGATCTCATGGTGATTGTGCTTCCAATACCTACAAAACATCTTCTTCGATTGTGGATCTGATGATTGTGCTTGACTTCTTGGAGCCTTCTGATTCGTTGCAGCCTTCTTGGAGCTTTTTTGCTTCTGTCGCTTAGAGCCTTTGTTGACATATAGAGCCTAAGAGGAGGAAGTCGACGAAGTGTCTTGACTTCTTTGATTATCTTCTTGTAGCAACATAGTGACTCTAAGAAGAGTTAAATCTGAGTGTGTCGATATGATCATCACCCAGTTCTCATATGTAGAGGACAAGCTTGAAAGCAATGTCATAATTGCATCTTGATCGTCTATGACTGATTCGACAATGGCCATTTGTAATGACCATAAGTGATAACCCCTAAGATGATGATAGGAGAACACCATAAGAGAGACTATGGAGCCAAACTATCCAACCAATCCTAGATCAAACCTGGATCTAGCCCCCAAGCCATGCCATGTGAAGCAAGAGGAGAAGAGAGAAACTGAAAACCTAAACCCAATATGTCGACGGGAGAATCCCTACCTCATTATATAGAGAATAGAGTTTTGTGCATGAAACCATGCAACCCCCATGCAGGTCAACTATAAATAGATCACACCTCTTCATGCAGTCCTCCTACCTATATCCGTCACACAGACATGCAATACTCCATATGTCTCAAATAGAGTGTTTGGATTCTCTCAAGGTTAATTAGTAACAAACCGGCCTTGACATGGAAATGAATCATGGCGTGACCAATAATCTCGAACACTGGAGGGCCGGTCTACTATATTAAGACTATTCCAGGTCCTTAACCGAATATGGCCATGACATTCTTCCCTCCTTAAACTGCTTCTATCTTTAGAAGCTCCTCAAAACAGGAAAGAATTATAGTTCTTTTAACTTTCATCAACTGTAGTAGAATAGCATCCACTAGACTAATTAAATTCTCCACAAATAAGATAACTTAGTTTGTGAGAATATCTGTGAGATCCGTAGGCTCTCAATAAGATACTGGAGTAGAGAGATTTGAAACACTGATTCGAACTCTTACTCAAATTAATAGATCAAGAATTAATCATCACACTTAAGAATCATCACTATTTCTTATAATCCTCTGACAATAATTAAGTATCTATTTATGATTCATCAATCATAAATATTTAGATTCGTATGATTCGTCAATCATAATTTTTTGGAATCCAAACCATAATCATTTACAGACTACTGGAGTATATGTCCAACATAACTCAAAAAAAGTAAGAATCATTCCAAAATCTGTCCACTAAAAAAATATTGGATTTAGGATCATTCTTCAAATAAGATTCTTTGACTGAAGTGCAAGATTTAAGCTTTATAAACCATTGGTAATTAAAGACTGAACGCATACCAAAATAACAATCATCTTCAACTACAAATTTTTTTTAGATTACAATCTAGAATCAAATCTAGATACCCAAAGTCCTACCAAATATCAATTCATTTATTATTCTTGGATTCATTATGATTCGTTATCCAATTGAGCGCTCTGGGATATAATCACTAATGAGCTGAGATGTTACTCACATATCTCACTGAGATCTTGTAACTTAGCTACAAAAGATTTTCTATTTCTCATGAGTAAATAACATATCCGAAAAATCCCTGAGACGAATAACATTCACTCTCAATGGTTTTCCAATCCCACTTACCTCTAATTACATAATTTCTCCCACTAAATCAACCCCTCTCTGATCCTAGTACTTAAACTAAGATTATATTGACCCAATATAGAACTCTCAAACTTAAATTCTGATCAAACTTATTTCTATTCCAATCAAAATCCTTTTCAAAGTTCGTTAGTCTAAATTTCATTTGAATAAACACTTTTTGAAAGTGTGGGAAAGTTAGAATGCAAGTTTGAGTGGATTCAAATTTGAATATTGGGTACTTTGAATCTAGACCCAAAAATAGTAGGATTAACATTTTGGAGGGAAAACCAAGTGGCCAAATAGGTTTTGGACCTGCTATAAAAGGAAGAAGCTCTTGGAGACACACATCTTCTCTCTTCTCTATCTCATTTCATGCTTATACATGGTTCTCTTGGGTTCTACATCCATTGGTGCACTATACTTGTGATTGCATGCAATTCTATGTGTAGAATGATCTATATTTGCTATTTTTGGATCCACATGTGTGGAATACAATAGCTTGCTGGTTTCGTATGGAAAACAATAGTACATTATGATTTGATTCATGTTTGATCAAGTTCTATTAGAGTTTGCATCTCATTTTGTGTGTAGATGCTGATTTTTCTACATTGGTGAAATTGGTAGGATTTTCTTCTTTTGTAACCAAAGATTAGGGACATGGATTGGATCATCAATGATCTGAAATCCTTCACAGTTTTGTGGTGAACGTTGTGAAGACCAAAGTTATGGTCTTCAACACATCGAGGGCTTTTATGCAACAAAAAATACTTATCTTTGACGGTTACCCATTGGAAATAGTTTTATCTTACACTTACTTAGGGGTGCTTTTAATTGGCCCTATATCCAACATGGTTCAGGCGACTATTGCTCAATTTGGGAAGGGACATGCATCCCTTGTCCAATTAGAGTGATTCTATTTTTGTAAGCTCATTCGAGATGCCCCAAGTAAGTGTAAGCTCTTCAATACACTTGTCACCCCCCACAATCTTATTTGTAGCGAAGGCATGGTGTACATGTCTCACCTCATCTAGTTGGTGTCATGTGCCAAATCCAAGCTAATAGCAATAACGGAAGGAATAATAACTAGAAGCAAGAAAAGTACAAAGCATTCAAGATAGCATATCCATAAGAAGCTAAAAACAAAAAAGATCTCCATGGAGTCACACTAAGAATGAGAAAATGATAACAAGACATGGAATAGAGCATGGATTCATGGATTCAAGACAGTATATCGATAAGAAGCTAAAAACAAGAGGATATCCATGGATGGAATCACATTAATAATGAGGAAATGATTATAAGACATGGAATAGAGCATGGATTCATGTGGATAGGCCACATGAGACATAGCAAATGGAGATCTCAAGGCTCACATTCACGAAGGCAGAATAGGAGATGGAGCTCCTAGTTCTCTCTCTTGCAAATGAGCCAAAAGATCCTTTCAAATGGTGTCTCTTGCCTACTTATAAACAATGCTCTAACTTAACTTAGCATAAGTAGCTAATAGCACCTATTGGCCCAACAAAGCTTACATTGGATTTTTCTTGCATTTATAAGCATAGATGTACTAAAAGTACATGACAGCTAGGCTAGTATCTCATTGCTACATATTATTATGCTATCACACATGATACGAGCTAAGCCTTATGTCCCTCATCAAATTATTCTTGCTAATTTTATAGTTTTTCCTCTTCAACTTGAGGCCATTTTCTTGCTTTTCACACATATCCACTATTTCAGGCTATTTTTGGCTTCTGAATACAAGCATCGCTCAACTCTTTTCCACCATCTTCATGATCAAGGCTATTGGTTTTCATGGCTCTCCAAGGCATCTCACCTCCTCGAGACATTTGGTATCTCTATCATTTTATATAGAGCATATCTTGACCAAGTCTGGTTGGGACAATTAGGAGTCAAACCTAATTATTATTAGACTCAATTTTAAGAATTGGATATAGTTGGATTTCCTATTTTATCATATTATCTAGCTTCTAGAATATCTCATGGACTTCGGTTCATATATGGTTAGCTTCATATTTTCTCATACCATATTGGGATTGAGATCGGACGGTTCAAGAATATTCCAAGAGAAGAGAAGATCAGTCAGTTATGTTCTCTACATGATGTAGAGTCTAAAGAGCACTTCATCTTCCGAGGCCCTACCTACTATGGGATTAGTAAAAAATATCATTTCTTACTCTTAGACATGTCGATTACACTACGCTCACTCGTCACTTGCAAAGATCCACGTTGCATCACACTTATGGTACGAGAGATGTTCCTACTACGACGAGATTTATGTCAAATAGATCAGCAACATAGCTCTAGATCACATCATTCTTCTCCAAGAGGAGACTTAGGACAAATCCAGAGTCCACAGATACCAATGATGATAATGATGATGATGGCGATGATACATATGCATCACACTTACACACAAAGATCAGAGACAGTGTATTAGATAGAGTCATGTTGCGGCTTGAGCTATTTGACCTACCATGGGGAGACGCACATCTCAACGTTGGAAAGGTTCTGCGAAACTGTTAGAAAGGTTCTGCGAATTCTTCCTTAGAGAACGCGATTAGAGGTTGAATAAATCATACCAATATCAGCATTTTCAATCATGCCTGAATCTGATCTATGTACTAATAGAGCAATTCTATTATGATTAAATTATGCGTGTGAAAATAAAAAATATATGCGCGAATGTGATAGACAATTAGATAATCAGATAAACGAATGTAACTTTGATCTAAAAATGAATTTTATAATTCTGAGTCTAAATCAATATACATTTTTCTTGCTGCCTTGTGGTATCTCTTTTATGAAGAGTATGTAAGTGCGCAAGTGCATAAGTAAATAAGTCACTCTGAGTCTAAGTCCGAGCTTGAATTTGAGAGTATGTTATTACTATAAGTGCACATGTATTTATATTGTTACAGGATAAGTCCTTTGGCCTTTTCCCTTATGTACCAAAATCCAATCATTTTGATGGTTGATATTCAACAACGTTCTGGTTTCTCAGAGTCGAAAGATTCACAAAAGATTCACGACAAATTTGCGACAGATTTTTGAAATATTCTCAAAAGATTCTCTGTTCATGACAGATTCGTTGTTCTCGAAAAGATTCACGACAATATTTTGTTTGCGACAATATCTTTGACAGTTTCTGCTTCGTGACAGTCTTCTTGATCTTTTGAAATAAATTCGCAAATATTTTGAGTTCGCGATAATTTCGAACTTCGAGCTTCAAGTTTGAACAAGAAATTGTTTGCGACAGTTTCACAACAATTATTTATTCGAGTTTCGTGTTCAAGTTTCTCAATTTCGTGAATTGTTCGAGTTCTTGTTTCGAGCTTCTCAATTTCGTGAATTGTTCGAGTTCGTGTTTTGCAAACTGTTCGAGTTTCGAGTTTCTTAACCTTTGTCAATTTGAGTACTATGCACTTTGTTGGTAGAACTGAGACTTGTCTGTTGAGGTGTTCTACAACTCCCTCTCAAAGTGGGCAGTTGGATTAACCCCAATCTTCTTCGTTGCTTCTCGAACAAAACTTTACTGAGTGGCTTTGTAAAGATATCAGCTATCATTTCCTCTGTAGGTATGAAGACTGTCTTCAGTATCTTCTTTTCGACTAAGTCCCAAATAATATGATACTTGAAAGCTATGTGCTTCGTTTTCGAGTGAAATACAGGATCTTTTGTAAGATAGATTGCTGAAGTGTTATCCATTAACAAGACATAAGGTTCAGAAATAGATTATCAAATCCTTCTAACATTTGTTTGATCCAAATCAGCTCATTTGACATCTTAGCTGCTGCTACATATTCGGCCTCACAGGAAGATTGAGGTACTGTTGTTTGCTTCTTGCTTATCCAGAGTATGGATGCGCCAAATGCTAGTGTACAACCTCCTGAAATGCTTTTGCTATTATCCTTCATAGATGCCCAGCTTGCATCACTATAAGATTCGATGTGAAATTCAGTTTCCTTCGAATAACACAGTCCATAGTCTTTCTTTTCCTGGAGATATTGCACTACTCTTTTTGCTAACTTCCAATGTAACGATCCTGGGTTCTGATTAAATTGGCTCATCCTGTATACTGAGTGCTATCTCAGGTCTGGTGTTGTCTACAAGATATAATAATGATCCAATCAGCCCACAATAGGGTGTCTTGGCCATTCGCTTCTCTTCTTCGAGAGTCTGCGGACAATCTGCCTTGCTCAGTATTGTTCCAGGTATCATGGGAGTATGCACGCCTTTGCATTCGAACATGTTGAAATCTTCAATTATTTTCAGAGTATACTTTTGTTGGTGAAGATATAACTTACCACCTTCAAAGTCTCTTTCGATCTGCAAACCTAGATAGATTCTTGCTTTTCCTAGGTCAGCGATCTCAAATATTTGTTTCTTTTGACATCTGAAATTAACTCATCTTTTCTTGAGAAAATTAGAGTATCGTCAACATAAACAACTAGAATAATAATTTCATGTTTGACATGTTTGATATAGACATTCGATTCAACGAATAAAGGTTTGAAGCCCAAAGAACGTAATGCTTTGTCCTACTTTCTATACCATTGTCTTGCTGTCTGTTTCAGACCATAGATACCTTTATTCATGTGACATCTGTATTATGGATATTCCTAGCTTACAAAGCCAAGTGGTTGATCCATGAATAAGTCCTCCTCTAATTTTGCATGCAAGAAAGCAATTTTCTCATCCACTATATGGATTTTGAGATCATGAGCCACTGCATAAGCGAATAACAAGCGAATTGATGTGTGTTTGACTACTAGTGAGAATGTATCAGTGTAGTCAATCCCATATTTATGTGAGAAACCTTTCGCCACCAGCCTCTCTTTGTATCTGATGTTTTCTCCATTAGGACCTGTTTTGATCTTGTAGAACCACTTGCATTTGACTGGTTTCCTTCCATCAGGTACAAGTGCAAGTGTCCATATATTATTTTTATACATGGATGACATTTCGTCCTCCATTGTTGAATCCAATGATCTTTATTTGGTCCATCAATAGCTTCTTCGAATGTCTGAGGTTCGTTAGTGAAGCCACAGAATTCATCATGACCAAATCTTATTGGTGGTTTGTGCTGCCTTTCAGATCTTCTCACAGTCTATATAGGTCTCGAATTCAAAGATGCATCTTCCCACCATACTTCATGAGGAGTTTTGTCCGGCATTCCTAATTTCGGAATTCATTCTGAAGATAGTTTGACGTAGCTACTGCTTCCGCCCATAACTCCTTTGGTGCTTTTGCATGAGCCATCATACACCTTGTAGCTTCCATAAGTGTACGACTCCTTCGTTCAGCTATTCCATTGTGCTGAGGTGTGTATGATGCTGTTTTTGTATGCATAATACCTCGATCAGTACAGAAAGCTTTGAATTCGTTGGAAATGTACTCACCTCCACGATCTGTGCAAATTTGCTTCAACTTGCTGTCTGTCTGCTTCTCAGCCCAATTCGTATACTCAACGAATTTTTCAAAAGCTCTGATTTTGTACGAATAAAGTATACTACAGCGAACTTGCTAAAGTCATCGATAAACGTAATGAAGTATTTTGCATCACCCAATGACAACACTCCAAATGGTCCACAAATATCTGAATGCACAATTTCCAGTACCTTGGTTGCTTTATAAACATCTTTACTGAAAGGTGTTCGAGACATTTTGCCTTTAAGACAGGATTCGCAGGTAGCTCGAATATCTCGACTTTTTATTTCGACTTCTTCAATTCTCTGACTTTTGTTGGCTTGGTACAAGACTTCCATGTTCATGTGACATAGCCTCTTGTGCCACAGAATATCTGCTGATTCCTGCCTGAGTTTGATTAGCTTGTTCAAATCTAGTTCGGATGCTCAAATGATACAAATTACCATTTCTATTGTCTTTGGGAACCAGGTTATTAGAATCTTCATCAAACAATCTACAAGAGTTTCTTGTGAAGGTTACTGACATTCTTGTGTCAACTATCTTAGCTACGGATAGAAGATCTTTATCAAGAGTAGGAACATAGAGAACTTCCTCCAGTTTCTTTTCACCCTGATTCGTGTCTAGCCATATCAACTATATGTTTAGAACCATCTCCAAGTATAATAAATCTTGAATAATTCATCTTCTTATACTAAAACAATATTTGTTTTAAGGAAACAAAATGTGAGATGGCTCCCGAATCAAGAACTACTGCTAGAATTTGTGAATTTGATGAACAACATAAATCTTCAGAAAACATATGCTGCTGAGTTTCTTGTCGTTCTCTCTTCCGCTGCTCTAGAACATTCTGCTTTGTCTTCGACAAAATTAGAATATGAAGGTTTGCTTCAACTCTGCTCCTTCTTGTTTCTGGGATTCTGATAACAGTCTATTGCTGCATGATCCCATTTATAACAATGAATGCATTTAATCTTCAGATTTAACCAACACTTTTCTTCTGTGTGATTTGATCTTCTGCATCTGTTGCAGATCTTCTTTTCACCAGAATTTTTCTACTGCTTTTCAGATTGTCAATCATTTGTCTTTGAATCATCTGAATGATTTTCTTTGTTCTTAAACGACTCTCTCTTAGACTTAAACTTCTTTGAAGATTTATTCTTCTGAGTGAAAAGAGCTTTTTTGGAATCTCCATTGTCATCATAGTGTTTGCGTGCTTCTACTTCCTCTTTGACTCCATCTATCACTTTTTGAAGTGTCATTGTCGAATCTTTCACCAGTAAAGTTCGAGTTGTATGAAATGACCTGGGTAGGGCGCGAAGAAAAAAGCTAAGCTGCTTTTCCTTTGAGATTGCATTTTTGGTGCTGGAATTCTACAAAGAAACAAACAAATCTTTTATCTTTCGTACGAATGTGCTCAGGCCTTTGCTGTCCCATTGTAGGTAAGTCAATTGGTCCTCCAAGGACATGACTTGATTTTGAGATCGAGTCTCATTCTTGGTTCATAGTTCTTCCCACAATTCTTTCATATTTGAAGTCGATAAAAGATCTAGCATTATGTTGTCATGCACTGAAGACACAATAACTGCTATAGCTTTGTCATTTTTCTCCATCCATTCACGAAGTTCCTTGCTAGGAGCAATTGGCTTATCTTCTGATGGTTCTACCCATTGCCATAGACCTTCGCCCTTTAGTACGAGTGAAGTTTTTAACTTCCAGACTAAATAGTTCGAACCTTTTGCATCCAAGACATCTTCCAATCTTTTGATTTGGCTATATAAGACTATTTGATTTCATTGTATATCACTATATTCGCTCTAATACCACTGTTGGAAAGGTTTTGCGAAACTGTTAGAAAGGTTCTGCAAATTCTTCCTTAGAGAACGCGATTAGAGGTTGAATAAATCATACCAATATTAGCGTTTTTAATCATGTCTGAATCTAATCTATGTACTAATAGAGCAGCTCTATTATGATTAAATTATGCGTGCAGAAATTGAAAATATATGCACGAATGTGATAGACAATCAGATAATCAGATAAACGACTGTAACTTTGATCAGAAAACGAATTTTATAATTCTGAGTCTGAATCAATATACATTTTTCTTGTTGCCTTGTGGTATCTCTTTTACAAAGAGTACGCAAGTGCACAAGTGCATAAGTAAATAAGTCAGTCTGAGTCTAAGTCTAAGTTTGAATCTGAGAGTATGTTATTACTATAAGTGCACATGTATTTATATTGTTACAGGATAAGTCCTTTGGCCTTTTTCCTTCTGTAACAAAATCCAATCATTTTGACGGTTGATATTGAACAACGTTCTTGTTTCTCAGAGTCGAAAGATTCTCGAAAGATTCATGACAGATTCATGACAGATTCTTGAAAGATTTTCAAATGATTCTTTGTTCATGACAAATTCGTTGTTCTCGAAAAGATTTGCGACAATATTTTGTTCGCGACAGTATCTTTGACAGTTTCTGCTTCGTGACAGTCTTCTTGATCTTTTGAGATAAATTCGCGAATATTTTGAGTTCGCGGTAATTTCGAACTTCGAGCTTCAAGTTTGAACAAGAAATTGTTCATGGCAGTTTCAAAACAATTATTTGTTCGATTTTCGTGTTCAAGCTTCTCAATTTTCCGAATTGTTTGAGTTTGTGTTTCGAGCTTCTCAATTTCGCGAATTGTTCGAGTTCGTGTTTCGCAAACTGTTCGAGTTTCAAATTTCTTAACCTTTGTCAATTTGAGTACTGTGCACTTTGTTGGTAGAACTGAGACTTGTCTGTTGAGGTAGTCCACCCCTGCTCTATTTCATGTAGGAGATCACATTATATCATTTCACATTCTCATCAAAGCATGATGATCACACTATACTATGTCTTTTAGATTATCAGCTATACCCCACATATTTTTGTACATTTCACATTTTAGAGCATAGTTTAGTTCAATTTGGTTACCTAGTAGTTTATCTGCATGTACTTTCCTTACTGTTTTTTTAGACACTTCATGCATTCCCACTGATACCACACACTTCAGATGTACCTTTTAGTCTTATATGCTTTTTGGCATGAAAAATACATTCATAAATCTCTCTCTCTCTCTCTCTCTCTCTCTCTCTCTCTCTCTCTCTCTCTCTCTCTCTCTCTCTCTCTCTCTCTCTCTCTCTCTCTCTTGCCGGATTCTGGGAATGACATATAATATTCTAAAAGTCAGCTACATGCTCTTGCAGTGAACCCAAATGTTACATAAATAAAATAGAGAGTCAAAAGTAGTAGAAATCGGAAACCAATTGGCATCTTGCATGCGTAAGTCCAACAATGGGCCTTTAGGCTAGTATGTGCCATGGAGCACAAATTAATAAAATAAGTCTATAACTTAGACTTTACAAAGTTACAAGGTTCAAGTTTTGTCAAAGTGTGTTTGTCAAACTTGTACTATTCAAGTCTAAGATTAGAAAGCACTTCTCAACAAAAAAAAAACACAAATGCATCTTAATGGTTGAGATAATGATCCCTGTAAAAATAAGTGGGCCAATGGAAAGAAAGGAGCCCCCCAACTCCTGTCTATAAAAGGAAGCCATGATTTCCTTTGTATGAGAATCCACAATTTAATATAAGGAGACTCTAGCATTTTTGGGTCTCCACATCTCTCTCTCTCTCTCTCTCTCTCTCTCTCTCATCATCTCTTTCTCTCTATTTCTCTCCCTCTTTCCCTCACTCTTCTCTCCTTCCCCTTTTCCCTCTATTTCTTGTGCATATGTGTGGATGGTTATAAAGTGTAAGGTAGGATGTTTTAGTTATTTTCTAGGTATTTCAATGATTTATTTTGTATGCCGCTCATTGTAAATGCCATGCTAGTGTATAGTTTCTACAACATTGTTTGTCTTTGAAACTTGAACTAGTGAGAGGTTGAGCCATCTCCAAGGCTCTTCATTGGATTGGACCAGACTCACCATTGTACTACACATAACACCTAGCCACTTCTGAGGAACAAGGCTTAACATTGGCATCGTCTCCGGGGAGCCAAATGGCTCTTCCCCCCAACAAAGTCAGCTAAAACACTGTCAGAAAACTAGAAAGAAGAGTTGTTCACCAGTCCCGTCTCTATACCCAATTTTGGAAATTTCTCTACACTTCTTGAGCTACCATTTGAACTCGCCATCTTCACTGAAGATCCTCCTAATCTTGCTCTATCACATATTCAAAGGGCAAACCTAGATCACAAAATCTCAAAAAGTTATTGCATTTTGAATACTGGCGATTTAAACTAATTTGTAGAGTTACTGTCTGTGACAATTTCTTGCCTGTTGTTTTTACATAACTTTGGAATTTTTCCTATACTTTTTGAACTACCATCTGAGTTCGTCCTCTTCACTAGTGATTCTCCTAGTCTTGCTCTATCACATATCCAAAGAGAGGACCTAGATCACAAAAGCTCAAAAAGTTATTGTTTTTTTAATACTGGCACTTAGCTAATTTGTAGAGTTATTGTCTGTGACAATTTTTTAGCAATTTTTTTGCATAACTTTGGAAATTTCCCTACACTCCCAGAGATACCATCTGAGTTCTTCCTCTTCACTGTACCTTCTCCTAATATTGCTCTATCACATATCCAAGGGGCGAGGACAGATCATAAAAGATGATAAAGTTATTGCATTTATGTGCCGAATCGTTGCCGATATGCTTGTAGATGGGCGATGTACTCTGAAGCTTGTATTGCCAAGGAAGAAAGGAAGATGGAGAAGAAAGAGAATTGTGGTAGTGAGGGAGTATGCCACCTTTATATAAGCACTAGCCTTTACTCTACGTATGAGATAAGGCTGAGTGGAGA
Source organism: Diphasiastrum complanatum (assembly GCA_029204225.1). Classification (NCBI taxonomy): domain Eukaryota; kingdom Viridiplantae; phylum Streptophyta; class Lycopodiopsida; order Lycopodiales; family Lycopodiaceae; genus Diphasiastrum; species Diphasiastrum complanatum. The sequence continues at coordinate 53,289,875 of CM055095.1, forward strand.
CATCCAGTAGGTAACTTGTGAAAAGAGCAACTATTCTTAGCTGTAGGATGACATCGGAATGATCTTGGCCATCGAAATTGTCTCAAGTGAAAGTTGGGGAGATTTTTTGTTTTAATAGGAAAAATATCGTACGAAACTTGATGAGACTAGACACCCAGCAATGTTTGTATTCAAAACATTGTCAACTGTAGTTAGATACCATCCCAGAGAGAGAGAGAGAGAGAGAGAGAGAGAGAGAGAGAGAGAGAGAGAGAGAGAGAGAGAGAGAGAGAGAGAGAGAGAGAGAGAGAGAGAGAGAGAGAGAGAGAGAGAGAGAGAGAGAGAGAGAGAGAGAGAGAGAGAGAGAGAGAGAGCGCTTGTTGGCACTCACATGAATCAATTTTAGTCTAAAAATCCAAGATATGGGAGAGCGTTGGAGGCAAAGAATGATTCCAATATGTGCAAGAACGTTTTACTAAGATCTAAATTCTAGCAAATCCAATAACTTGACATATCAATATTGAAAGTTTTGACCTATATGTAGTTCCTCTCTAGGTTCTTAAATGTTTTGAGAGTGCATGTGCGCAAAACCACCTTGGCATCCAAGAATGAATGAGCATCCCATATGCATACCCTGGAATGTTCTCTCTCTCTCTCTCTCTCTCTCTCTCTCTCTCTCTCTCTCTCTCTCTCTCTCTCTCTCTCTCTCTCTCTCACACACACACACACACACACACACACACACACACACACACACACAACGTACTTAGATTAGTGCCTCTCTCTCTCTCTCTCTCTCTCTCTCTCTCTCTCTCTCTCTCTCTCTCTCTCTCTCTCACACACACACACACACACACACACACACACACACACAATGTAAGAGTCTTCATCTCTCTCTCACACACACATCATACTCAAATAAGAATGTATTGTTGTGGAAAAAAACCGATTCGTGCTTTTTCATTGTGCTCTAAAATTCTAATTGTTGGAATTCAATGCTCAGCCTCAAATCCATTCAGTAATGAGCATCTTGAAAACCAGAAACAGAAGGCTCAAATTTCTGAAGAAAAGATAAAAAAATTTAGGATTGAATGTTCTAGAATTCTTCGATACTGTATTGACTCAAAAAATTCTATATTTTTTGAGTCAGTGTATATTTTCGAGTCATTGTATAATTTTTCGATACTTGTAAATTTCGATACTGTCAATCTAAAATCCGACCCAACGACTTCACGTTGACAATCCGCCCACTTTGTACATTCATAAAATGTAATGAGACGGTTGTAACAACTGCAACAAAAGGTTGTTGTAGATATTTTGTAGGATATCAATCCTAGAATATTCATCAAAAAACTTCTTCTGATTAGTCGCGTTTTCTGTAGCCAACGTTATCACGCTCAATGATTGTAAGCTGAAGTTATCACTTCAAGCATTGTACTCATTGTTTTGATATTAATCAGATTGCAAATTTTTAGTCCCACTACTATATTGTTTCATTGAGCATTTGTCTGAATTATTCAATTTGAATATTCTGCTATTGTCTGTTGTACTTCCGATCCTACACCAAGCCCGCTCATCAGCTTCTGCTCATTCTCGTTGACTTTCGACATGTTATCAGAGTGGGTTGTTCAGTAATCTGCACATTGTCTGTAGATTATAAAGTCTTGTTTCTGTCAAGACATTGTCTAGCAACCGCGCAACCAACAATATCACAAAATCGTTTTCTACCAACGATCTCGCTCAACCAGAATGGATCCATCTACTAGTTCTTCTCTAATTGACAGACTCGATGGGAGTAAGTGGGACATCGTTGACAGCACATAAGTTAAACCTGAAGGTGATGCAGTCACTATCACCAAATGAAGACTGAAATATGGCAAGGCTTTTGCCATGCTCACTCTCAACATCAAAGACAAACAAATCAGTCACATACGTGCTATTCAGACTACTAAGGATGCATGGGACATCCTACCAACCCTCTACGACATTAGGGACGTCTCCTCCAAACTCCATTTGAAGGAGAAATTCTTTCCCTTGAGTTGAGAATGTCTGAAGCAGTAAGTGTTTCGAGCCAGATTAACACTTTCCAAAATCTTATGGAGCAGATGACTGCAACTGGCTCAGTCATTGAAGATACCAATGTTGTTATGACTCTATTATCAAGTCTTCCTGAGGCCTACGAGAATTGGGTCCTAGCAATTTCGATCCAGGAGAAGATCACCCTTTCAAGAGTGATTTCATTACTTCAACAAGAGGAGGCCAAAAGATCTGCAACCTCCTCAGGCAGAGAGTCGAATCCTCAAGTTCTATATTCCAAAAATCAGAAGTTCAGATCCAAAAAGAAGAGCAATATGCAGTCAGGTTCGAATTTTGACTCAGGCTCAAATTTTGACTCAGACTCGAATTTTGGTTTTGGGTCAAATTCTAGCTCAATGTCGAATTCGAATTCTTCATCTTTTCAACCAAAGCAAAAACTATTTTCTAGATATTGCAAGAGAACTGGACATGAAATCAAGGATTGCAGAACTTTGAAATTCAACAATGAGAAGAAAAAGCAATCCCAACAACAAGCACATAGTGCTTCAACCAGTTTTTCGACACAGCAGCAAGAGGAAAATGAAGCAGCCTTTATGACCAAGGTTGGAGAACAACAGGATATCGATTCCTGGTATCTCAATTCTGGAGCAACTCAACACATGACTCACCATCAAGATTGGTTCGAAAATTATAAATATTTCATCTACTCTCGAGTTGTGCAACTTGGAGACAACTCATCACATTCGATTCAAGGTGAAGGAACAATCAGAATTGAATTTTAGAAAGGTGAAATCAAGTTGTTCTACAACGTTCTCCACATTCCAAATCTGACCAAGAATCTGCTCTCAATTAGTAGAATCACTGATTCAGGTTGGAGGGTCAAATTTGATACAAACGACTGCACCATCCTTGAAAAATCTCAGAAAGTTTTAGCGTTCGGGAGAAGAAGTGACAATCTCTACAAACTCAACCATTGTTATTCTTCCAACAGTCACGCTCTTTACACCTCAACTTCTGAATTATCTGATATGCTTTGGCATTTTAGATTAGGCCCTTTGAACTTCAATAGTATTCAACAAATGTCGACTCAAAAACTAGTACAAGATCTGTCTTTTGTCAGCATCCCAACTTCTCCATGTGAAAGCTGTATCATCAACAAGCATGCTAGAAGTCCTTTCATTTCTGACTCAGTTTATACTTCCAAAGGCCTGCTAGATCTTGTACATAGCGACATCTGTGGCCCAATGCAGACTACTTCCAAAGGGGGAGCTCTATACCTCCTAACCTTCATTTATGACTTCTCTCGAAAGACTGCAACCTATTTTCTAAAGGACAAATTAGAGGCATTCAATTTCTTCATGTAGTTCAAGGCGTCTATAGAAAATCAGACTTAGAGGAAGATCAAATCTCTACACACACATGGAGGGGGAGAATTTATCTCCACCGAATTTAAGGAGTTCTACAAGGCCAACGGAATACAACAACAATTCACAATAAGCTATCCAATTCAGTCCAATGGTGTAGCTGAAAGGAAGAATCGAACATTCATCGAAAGTGCCAAGAGCATGCTGGTCCATGCCTCTCTCTTGAAGAAATTTTGGACAGAAGTTGTTTCAACAGCCACCTATCTACAAAATCGATCCATCACCAAAGCCCTGAATGGCAAGACACCTTGTGATGTGTAGATAGGATCGAAACCATCACTCAAGTATATTAGAGTGTTTGGTTGCGTTGCTTATGCTCAGATCCCTGAAGATCTCAGGAAGAAGCTGGATGACAAAAGCACAAAATTGATTTTCATTGGCTACTCCCCATATCACAAGGCATATAAGCTCTACAATATGGAAACAGAAAAACATTCACGAGCAGAGATGTCATTTTTGTGAAAGATTGATTTATCAACCGCAAGGGGAAAGCTCAAGAAATTTCTGATCCAAGTATGATGCATTGAAGAAATTCATGATCCACGTATCGAAAAAGACTCCAGGATCAAAAATCAAAAAATCGATACAAACTCAAAAAATGAGCCTGAACAACAGGTCTCAAAATTCAACCAAGAAGATCGAATCGACCCAGATAGCCTCCATCTAGATTTATGGACGATGCAACCTACTACTTCGTGCATGAACCAAATACAATTTTGGAAACGATGTCTACACCTGATGCTGATCAATAGAAAGCAACAATGGACACTGAATTCGATCTCTAATAGAGAATCAAACGTGGACAGTCACTGAGCTGCCAAAAGGAAGAAATCTGATTCCATGCAAATGGATATTCAAGGCGAAGTATGATGATGAAGGAAGGTTGAATCGATACAAAGCTAGGCTGGTCACCAAATGCTATTCCCAGATTCCAGATTTGGACTATTCCGAGACCTTTAGCCCAGTTGTCAAGCATGCTTCAATCCATTTGCTACTCTCCTTTGCAGCTGCAGCAGATCTTGAAGTCCATCAAATGGATGTCCAGACCGCTTTCCTCAACGGGACCATTGAAGAGAAAATTTTTATGTCACAGCCAGAAGGATACGAGTTGAGGGGTAAGCAACACCTTGTGCGCAAAATTCACAAGGCACTCTATGGGCTGAAGTAGTTTCCCAGAGTGTGGTTCCAAAAAATAAATGCATTCCTTTATTGAGAATGGTTTTATTTCAAACTCAGCATACTCGAATGTCTACTTCAAGTTTGTATCAAATTTCTTCATCATCATCACTCTCTATGTAGATGATACACTATTATTCAGTAACAATCTGAATCTGATGAAGGACACAAAATGCATGCTGGCTCAAGAGTACAAAATGACTGATATGGGTCTAGCCTACTATTGTCTCGGAATTGAAATTTTTCGAATTTGATCTAGCAGACCGATTTTCATGAGTTGCAAAGATACCTCACTAACATGTTGAAAAAATACGAAATGGCCAACTGCAAACCAAGTCACTTTCCACTCGACCCTAGAATGAAGCTGTCAAAGGAACAATCTCTTCAAACTAAGGCAAAAAAGAAAGAGATGAAGCAATATCTGTTTCAATCCATCATCGGCTCGCTGATGTACGCGATGATCTGCACAAGACCAGACCTTGCATATTCGATCAGTTCACTCAGCCAGTTTCTATCGAATCCAAGCCTCACCCATTGGAAATCACTCACAAAGGTAATGAAGCATGTCCAAGCAACCAAGAATCTCAGCATTTGTTATGGAGGAAACCAACCTACCAATATTCTCAAAGGATACACATATGGGGATTGGACAGAGGATATCAATACTAGAAGATCGACTTTTGGATTTGTATTTTTATACAATCAAGGCCCAATCTCTTGGAACAGCCGAAAGCATACCTCAGTAGCATTATCAACAACCGAATCAGAGTACATTGTTGCCACGAATGCTACCAAGGAGACAATTTGGTTGAGGCACCTGCTATTAGAAATCGACCTTGCACAGT